>JACVVK020000428.1:312500-347500 GCA_018292915.2 Batillaria attramentaria | reverse complement strand
AAAACAAACAGAGCTCGGCAGAAAGAATGAGCTGGTAGGAGACTGAAAACCCTTCACAAACTCTAAACAAGACAGGGATAGATTAATGTGCAACTCAGTTCTTTTCAGTTCGCGAGATGGCATCGGTGAGCTCGGAGAAGCCCATATGCAAACATGACCGAAAACTTGCTGCGCACATACGCACTTACCTGGCAAGTTCCACCATTCTGGCACTTGTTATGGCACAGTTCCTCTGCACATAAAGTAGAGGAATATTGAACACGTTCCGCGACTGCATCTTTCGCAGTGGTGGAGTTAATAAAGTTGATAAAAGTGTTGCTTTGACAAAGGGGCAAAAAGCATATCTGCCGCTAATCAGCAATCATGTATGCGGCAAGTAGTTTAACAAACACTTTTTTTCTGGGCAGAAACCTCTTCTGCATTTGAATGTAGCACGGTTTTTGTTGCCAGATCTGGAATTTAGTGTTCGTGATGTACAGGAGGGGATACAACATTGTTTACACTGATAACAAAAAAAAAAACAAAAACCTTCTTTCCGTACAGTGTCTTTGGTGCCTTGTTAACTTACCCTGCTGACAGCGGTCTCCGAAGTAACCCTCCAGACAGGTACAGTTGAAAGAGTTGGGTTCTGGCTGGGAACAGATGCCGCCATTCTGACAGGGGGACGACGCACACTCATCTACGTCTGTATCAACACAAAACGAGTAAATGATGATGATGATGATGATGATGATCGTCATCATCATAATAAGACATATTTTTAAAGTCTCCAGCGTTTTTCATACACAGCATTGGGGCAGTCGGTGGCTTAGTGGTTAAGAGACTTGTCACCAATGCGAGAGATCAGGGTTTCGAGTCCCACTCAGGGCAAAGAAATTTTCCTCTCGTATGTGGCACCGATCATTCGGGCCCATCGTCGGGGGTTCTCTCCGGGTACTCCGGCTTCCCCCCACCCCCTCTGCTTTGGAAATGTTCAGCCCACAAAATTTGAAAAATAAAGGCAATTCTAAATTCCGAACCTTAAATAGCTGAGCTGACCCTTCGCACCACGTGATTGTAATGTGTGTATGTCCAGAGTGTGAGAGAATGTGTGTGATTCACGTGAGCGTGCGTGTTGGGTTCAGTTCGCGGCGCTTTGAGCCGATTTATGAAATTGGGTAAAGCGCCCATACAATACTCATTATTATCATTATCATTATCTTCTATTACAATCTTTTGGTCACAGATAAACGCTGACAAATGCCTTTCCTGACCTTGCGAGCAGTTGGCACCCTGGAAGCCCGGAGCGCACGTGCATGTGAAGGTACCAGGGGGTCCCTGCTGACACGTTCCGCCATTAGAACACGGCTCATCGGCACACTCGTCGATATCTGTGAGTAAAATGAAATGGACGTAGTCACATCATCCTACACACGGAGACGACAGATGGTCACGCTGTTGACAAGCATTGAAACTGGATCAACTATATAGAATGGAAGTCGGGGAAAAGGGGTCAGGCATCTAAAGTTCTGTCCATATGGTTCACGACATCATAGGCTAGGAAAAATTAGGCTTTTGATATGAGGGAACGTACAACAAATTTGATCCTCACTTTTTATTACAGAAAACAGTAGAGCACAGACCCCCTAATGCTGTGCTGGTCTCCGGGAATTTTTTCTCCGTCCGCGTCACCGTTTAAAAACGGCCGTTTATCTTGCCAGTTTCACTATAATAATGGGCTTTCGACACAGTATGCGTGTTTGCGGGTACAGCAATGTGCACAACTCCGTTTTGAATACTGTAACTGTTAGACAAGGCCACCAGAAAAAAAAGGTGTAAACTGGGTGGTTCGTTTGTCATCTGTGGTGAGCGCCGGTCTAATAGGTAGCGCGTCGGACTTAGCCGCTGCGCTACTCACTGAACGGCCGTCACGGCGATGAGGCGTGGGTTCGAGCCCAGGTCGAGCTTGTGATATGTGATACCGGTTTTTCCTGGCCGGCTACCGGGCTGCTCACCAGGGGTTTCACTCTCGATTATCCGGCCTTCCTCCCCCCCAGCAAAACTACAAAATAGGATAGGTATTGGGTGGCGCTGCACCGCGGCGACGCACTTCTCCCGGGGGAAGCAGCCCGAATTTCCCGAAAGGGATAATAAAGTAGTTTTTAAAGACTGCGGGAAACGTGCTCGGAGACTGGCAGGCGGTATGCCTTACCCTCAGCGCACGTGCTACCCGTGTAGCCCGGTTCACAGTCACACTGGAAGGAGCCGAGGGCAGGCTGGGAGCAGAGTCCTCTGTTCTCACACGGCTGGCTGCCGCACTCGTTGATGTCCTCCTCGCACTGCAGGCCAGTCGTCCCCGGAGCGCACGTGCAGCTGTAGCTACCGCCCCCTAGCGAGTTGCACGTGCCGCCGTTACGGCAGGGTTGCAGTGCCACGCATGGGTCAACTTCTGTCTCACACAGTCGGCCTCGAAAGCCTGCGTACAAGACATTGAAACATTATGAGACGGATGTCTTGTTTCATGTGCTTTGTTAATTTTTTTTAAAATAAGTAGAAGGGGAATGGTGAAAACTGGAATACTCACTCAAATCCCGTTGAAAAACGCGAGATAAATGCCCAAGCGCGATTTGCTCCGGGATACTACCAGGATCAGCAGTGCTGGATGAAGTACCAGGACAGTGCCTTATGCGTACGCGTAAGGCGCCCCGGGTCAATACAGCTTGAGGCTGGACGTGCCCCAGTGTCAACCATCCTGGGGAATTCATCTGGCATGTCTAAGTTTCACCGGCAAAGACGGGAACAAGAGGCGGCGTGTAACATGAATTATGGTGATTAGCAGACTGAATGAGTTGCAAAACTAATTACAGAGACAAATTATTGCAAAATTTCAGTCCCACCTCGTGTGCAGTTGCACTGGAAGTCGCCAGGAAAGGGCTGCATGCAGACTCCGCCATTCCGACACGGGCGACTCGCGCACTCATCGATGTCCCTCTCGCAGTTCAGGCCCGTGAAGCCACGCGCGCATGCGCACGTGAAGGTTCCTGGCGCCCCCTGGGTGCACGTGCCGCCGTTTTGACAAGGCCGGCTCTGACACTCGTCAATATCCACCTCACACTGACGACCCGTGTATCTGGAGCACAGAACATGGAAGTCATCTAGAAAATGATCGAGATTATCCAAGATTCACGCATTCTGGACTTCTGGGCCCGTATGTAAAAGTCGAGGTTCATGTAACCCACGGCTACAGACCAACCCAGACTAGGACAAAAGAAACCCAAAAGCAAAATTAAATAAAGAGGAAGCGAAGAAAGGAAGGAAAAAAATCCTTCTATAACGACTCAGGCACCTTCCTGGAATTGGCCCGCTTCCTGATTTAAAACAAAGTACAACAGAAAAATTTAACCCTAGAGCTAGTTTAGTTCGAGGTTAGACCTAACCCGGGGCCAAAAGCCCTAACCTCGACCATTACATACGGGCCCAGTACCCCTGGGTATGCTACTCACTAGGTCTGTCACTAAGGCTCAGTTGGTACAGTTCGCCTATTAGGGGGTGCAAATGTATACCAGTCATTTGCAGGGGGAGCAAAAGTACACCAGCTGCGTGAGACGGGGTGCAAAATGTATCCTGGATTTGGGTATCGCGAATTGAAGTCACCGTGACAGCTGACTTCGTTTTAAACGAAAACATTAAACGAATGTAGCCTCAAATGGTGATGATACATGTGCGTGCATAGTATCTGTCGTAACTTGTAACCGTCTGGCTTTCCGGCAATGAGCCTTTCGATGAAAATAGCGCGGCAATATCGCAAGAGCTGACCGGGCTGAAGGGCGGGATACAACCGCCCCACTGAACGGAGAGCTAGAGTACACTGATTTCGCTCCCCCTGCATATACTGGTATACATTTGCACCCCCTAGCGGGTGGAACTATACCAACTGTGCGTCACTTGCCCGTGCAGTTTTTTTTTCCCGCTTATTAGCTAAAGCGCACGGTTACACGACTGCCAGTCAGCATGTTGCCGTACTCGGCTGCCTGCTGGCGGGCAGCGGTTTTTCCACACGCGCAGCCTGCGGCGTTGCAAGGTTTGGGCAGTGTTTGGTCAATTGCCTGTACGGGCTGCCTGTGGCTAGCTGGCTGCCAGGAAAAATAGAATGGCTTTCTATTGCCGCGCCGGCACCGGCAAGGGCCGCCAGCGATTTAATTAGGGTTTCCTGCGTGTCCAGCCCTGCAAGTGCCGATCCTGGCAACGTGTAGCAGCGGTCCTCAGGGAGAAAAGGTGGCTCACCCCCTCTGACAATCGCAAGCGTACGCCCCAGGTCTGGGCTCCCTGCATTGGCCGCCATTGTTGCATGGCTGAGAGTCACACTCCTTGATGTCCTCCTCACAGTTCCGACCTACAAACAATGGGCAACATGACGTCAGTCGTGACAGGTCTTGTTCTTTTTTCTAAATTTTGTTTTCGTCAGTGTTTGTTTTGTTTTGCTTTGTTTTAGATGACTCACTGCCAACTGCCAACATTGATGTTACAGCTCAACGCCAAACTAGATCAATGCTTTGCATGTCTGTTTAGTCTGGCTGGTAGTGTCTGACATCCAGCCTGCCAATGTATACCAACTCAAGCACTTCTGGAACCTTGATCGATTGTCTGTGTGTGTGTGTGTGTGTGTGTGTGTGTGTGTGTGTGTGTGTGTGTGTGTGTGTGTGTGTGTGTGTAAAATATATTGTCTTCTTCAAAACGCAATTCACTGAATAAGTGTACATTACGCAGAGAGAGAGAGAGAGAGAGGGTGGGGGGGGGGGGGGAGAGAGAGAGACGCACACGCACGCTGACACTGCTGAAAGTGTCGTTCTGCCGTGTGATAGCAAAACACATTAAGTCCATTGACGTCACTTGAGGGGGAAAAAAAAGAGAAGACAATTCCGTCTGTGTCCTTCATCTTGAAAACACCCTCTCCTCACACGTCATAGACTTAGTGTCATTTGCCATCACGCAGCGTCATTGTTCAGCCGCTCACCTATAAACCCTGCAGGACATAAACAGCGGTAAGTCCCTGGAGAAGGCTGCGAGCACTGCCCGTTATTCCGACAAGGTCGCTGGGCGCACAGATCCACAGCTCCGTCACACGTTGGGCCCGTGAAGCCAGGCGGGCACGCGCAGGTGAAGGTCGCAGGCCGGCGCCCTTGTGCGCACGTGCCCCCGTTGAAACAGGGGTTAAGGGCGCACTCGTCTACATCCACTTCGCACGTGCGTCCCGTGAAGCCTTCCGGACACACACAGCGATACGTGCCTGGGACGTCTTGGAAACACGTGCCGCCGTTGGCGCAGGGGCGTGTCGCACATTCGTCGACGTCCTGCTCACAGCGCAGGCCGGTAAATCCTGGGGACACACACACACACACACACACACACACACACACACACACACACACACACACACACACACACACACACACACACACACTTGGTAACGAAGCAAGCACGATGATCATGTTGTCTCCTTGGTAACGAAGCACGTAAAACCAACTCACTATCTCTTCAAGCCAAGGGGGTTGGGGAGTGGGTGGGTGTTTGGGGGTTAAACGCCCTTTTCCACCACATACGGGTGATATCAAAGACGGGGCAGGGCAACGATGAAAAAGCCCGGGCCAGAATTCGAACTCACGACCCTAGCATTGCAAGTCCAACACTCTACCATTCGGCCATCCCGGCTCCCCCAAGCCAAGGGGAGCCGGGATGGCCGAACGGTAGAGCGCTGGACTGTCAATGCTCGGTTCGTGAGTTCGAATCCCCGGGCCGGGGCCAAATATTTGTACTGGCCTCTTTCTCGTTGCCCCGCCTCTGATATCACCCTTACGTGGTGGAAAAAGACGTTAAACCCCAAACAACCAGCCCCACCCCTCTTCAAGCCAAGAGTCTGTTTTGACACCACACACACACACACACACACACACACACACACACACACACACACACACACACACACACACACACACACACAGCACCAATTCAGAGGACCAGCAACCTGTTAGCGCACTTACCGGTAGGACAATTGCAGATAAAGGCACCCGGGGCGCCGTTGGCGCAGGTACCACCGTTCTGACACGGACGGGAGATACACTCGTCTATGTCGCTCTCACAGTTCTTGCCCGTGTAGCCAGTGTCACACAGGCACCTGTCACAAACAACACCGTCGGTTTTACGCACAGGCTGCACCTGTTTTGTTTTTTGTTTTTGTTTTTGTTTTTTTGTCGTGCTTTCACAGACGAAAAGTAAGACCATAATCTGTCCACTTTTCGATGATATGCAATGATCATGCATTGATGTTCACCGAATGCTTCCTGGAAAAATAACTTTAACACTTCAAACAACTTCAACAAGAAACAGCTAATCGTCTGAATGCAATAATAATAATAATAATAATACGGGTATTTAAAGGACGCACTCCTTCTCGCGGGAGCTCAGGGCGCCTTAAAATGAACACACACTCACTCACCCAGAAACACACACACACAAAATGCCTCCACACATACAATTAACTACAAACACATGATGTGAAGCATAATACACGGGCTGCCCCTGGCTTCTGCACGCACGCACGCACGCGCGCACGCACGCGCGCACGCACGCGCACGCACACACACACACACACACACACACACACACACACACACACACAACATGCCTCCACACATACAATTAACTACAAACACATAATGTGAAGCATCATACACGGGCTGCCCCTGGCTTCTACACGCACGCACGCACGCACGCACACACGCACGCACGCACGCACGCACGCACGCACGCACACACACACACACACACACACACACACACACGATAATGATCTTGCAACAGTTATTGACTGAGGGTTGTGAACAGGTGGGTTTTCAGATTTGGTTTGAAGGATGGTTTTGTGTCTGCATATCTGATTGATGCTGGGAGATCATTCCAACAAGTCGGACCCAGGTATGAATAACTCTGAGTAATGTCCCCAGGAAAATTTTAACTGGCCTGAATTCCATTCAAACAGAGTTTCAGACGCCGGCCAGCTCATCAGAAGCAACAGCACAATTCTGTGTAGGCCCGATAGCCCAGTGGTTTCCGTCCCTAATCTACCTCGCATGGATCTAAGGTCTGTGCAAACTAGAGCAGAATCAAGCGTTCGCCCCTTACCTGTAAGCGCCGCGGCCCTGTTCCTGACACGTCCCTTGGACACACGGATTGAAAGGGGCGCAACCCACGTCCTCGAACTGGCAGATGTCGCCCTCGAAGCCCTGGGGACACGTGCACTCGAAGCTAGCAGGCCCCGCCTCCCGGCACTGACCGCCATTTTGACACGGGAAACTTTCGCACTCGTCGATGTCAATCTCACAGTTCTGACCTGGGACAGCACGAAAATCTGTTACATGCTGTGACCTAAGACCACAAGATAATCTGTTGCATGTTCTGACCTAGGACCGCACAAAAATCCGTTGCACGTTCTAGCCTGGGTCTGCGACATGGCTTGACCTAGGATCACAGGAAAATCTGTGACTGCTCTGAAAGCTGTTACATATTGTGATCGAGGCCAACACGAAAATCTGTTGCATGTTTTGGCCTAGGACCGCACGAAAAATCTGTGAAACATTCTAACCTGGGACAGCAGGAAAGTCTGTTACATGTTCTGACCTTGGACTGCACAAAATTCTGTTACATGCTGTGAGCTAGGACCGCACAAAAATCTGTTACATGTTGTGAGCTAGGACCGCACAAAATGCTGTTACATGTTGTGAGCTAGGACTGCACAAAAATCTGTTACATGTTGTGAGCTAGGACTGCACAAAAATCTGTTACATGTTGTGAGCTAGGACTGCACAAAAATCCGTTGCACGTTCTAGCCTGGGTCTGTGACCATGGCTTGATCAAGGATCACAAGAAAATCTGTCACTGCTCTCACCGAGGACCGCAAGGATCAAAATCTGTCACTGCTCTGACCGAGGACCGCACGAAAGTCTGACACACGTACGTTCTGATTTAGGACGGTGGGAATGTTCAAAGTCCCATTTCATCCGGCTGGTGCCGTGAAATGGAAAACAAGTACAGATATGCATGGAGGAAAAAACAAGAACCAAAGTTAAATGTTTGGAGCAGTATAAATAACGACGCGCTTTCCCCCGGAGGGAGCAGTCAGGAAAAGATAAATGTACAAATCCAGCTAAGCTTACCAGTGAAGCGGCCCCCCGTAGTGTAGTGGTTAGCTCTTCGGACCATGGGCCGGGAGACCCGGGTTCGAGTCCCCAGTCGTGGCAAGCGGGGTATTTCCTACCTAGGTCGGCTCCTAACCAGAGCGGGTGTGGTATGGGCCCAATGGGGAGGCTGTTGTCACACATCCGAGACTCACCTATTTTACGGGTGCGACTTTTGGGGGTGCTTCCCTTGGTATGACACATCTTATGATGTGGATGATTACATGGCCGGCACCGCAGGTGCCGTAGTTCCCGGGCCTGGTTAACGCCGGGATATTTATGCCAGAAAGCGTGGAATGCGGCCCTGTCCCGCAGTCCCAAACCACACGGACCTCCATAGCATCATCATACCATCATCCTCATCTCCATCATCATGCATAATGTGTTTTTTTTGAATTGCACCAGCTGCCGAGCCCTCCGTGGATTCCATCCATGGCCCGGAAGGAACACCACTGGAGCTGGCGAAGAACTGAGGAAGAAAGAAAAAAAAAATGCTTACCAGTGAATCCGGGTGGGCAGATGCAGACGTATGTACCCGGCACTCCCTGTTGGCACGTGCCCTCGTTCTGACACGGGCTGAGGGCCAGGCACTCGTTGATGTCCACCTCACACTGGAGTCCCGCGTAGCCCGGTGCGCACGTGCATTCATAACTGCCTGGTGGTCCCTGACTGCATGTGCCTCCGTTCTGACATGGGGCAACAGCGCACTCGTCGATATCTGTACATTATGGAACCAGACGGATGGGTTTGTCATTTATCTTGGCGACGCATTGACTTTTCGGTGTTTCGGTATTACGCACTGCCCAGAAAACTTAATATGTGGTTGTTCGCCTCCTTTTCTACCACATGGAGTGATTTTTTTATATTTATTATTATTATCATTATAATTAAGTATTGTAATGGCGCTTTACCCAATTTCATAAATCGGCTCAAAGCGCCGCGAACTGAACCCTACACGCACGCTCACGTGAATCACACGCATTCTCTCACACACTGGACATAAACACATTACAATCACGTGGTGCGAAGGGTCAGCTCAGCTATTTAAATTTGGGAATTTAGAATTGCATTTATTTTTTCAAATTTTGTGGGCTGAACATTTCCAAAGCAGAGGGGGAGGAAGCCGGAGTACCCGGAGAGAACCCCCGACGATCGGCCCGAATGAACGGTGCCACGTACGAGAAGGAAAAATTCTCTGCCCCGAGTGGGCGACTGTTTGGGTGACTGTTTTTCGGTTTGGCCCTGTATGCGAAAACCAGGCAAGATTAACGGTTCCTGAACGGCTCTTACTGCAGCAGACATGAGGATGGGTGGGTGTTTGGGGGTTTAACGTCCTTTTCCACCACATAGGGTGATAGCAAAGACGGGGCAACGATGAAAAAGCCAGCACAAATATTTGGCCCAAGCCGAGATACGAACTCACGACCGAACATTAGACGTCCAACGCTCTACCATTCAACCACCCCGGCTCCCCCGCAGCAAACATGAGTATGATCAAAATGCGACACTCCCACTGTGCCAAATAAATTCCACACAGACATGAATTAATTATGTTTTTTTTTTTCAGCGAGGCCTCCCGTGCAAAACGCCAAACGTACTTGGTAGGCATTGACTAAATTAACGTGACAGAAATCCTCTCCCAAAGCCAAAAGAAGAAAAAAATTGACCGAGTAGCCTACATTTCGTCTTCAAGTGACTTACCAATGTTGCACGTGACTCCTGTGAAGCCAGGTCGGCAGACGCAACGATAAAAACCGACCTCGTCCCGACAGAAGCCGTTAGAACACGGATTACTGGCACATTCGTTGATACCTGCAACACACCTTCAACCTTCAAAAGCTGCTCCAAGCAAAACACACACACACACACACACACACACACACACACACACACACACACACACACACACACACACACACACACCTGTGCTGGGTGGTCGGACAGGATGGTCCCGTTTCATTAAGACGAAAATGTAAGCATCCATCACAAAACCAGTCTTAACTCGTTTTGGGGTGTTTACAGATGTATATATTAACCTATTATTAACCATTAATTACTATTCTAAATCTACACTCTTTTCTGAACATTTTGAGTATATGAATGAATGCTGTAGACCAATATTTGTGGGAGTTATAGCCAATAGAAGTTAGGTACCCTACTGGCGGCCATTTTGAGAAAACGGCTTTCAAAGATTTTGCAACCAGGTGCCACACGTTTTCCTTCGCAACAGCATCTAAATGTCATCCAAACTTCCCCATATTTTACATGGTGTACAGACTAGCATATCTGCAACGGTAGAAACTAAAACTGACTTTAAAACTGATCTTTATTTGGTGTTGTTGGGGTTTTTTTGTTTTTGTTTTGCCTTTATAAAGTGCTACATTAAACGTAAAGAAATGAAAGAAGGTCCACAATGAGTGTTCTATGCTAATAAGACATAAACAAATGACTAAAATCTAATACTAATTTACTCTGAGATAAGCTAAGGATAGCATTTATGGAAAAGTAATTTAGAGACAAATTCGGAAACGACATCCCATCATCAACGGCCAACGACACCACCACCATTATGAGATACAGGGTAACTTTCGTATATATATGGGTCATTATGGATCATGGAGTCTACCGCAGTGAACAACTGGGTCAACGACCCCCGATATACTGTTAACCGCGCGTGGGTTCCGACAGCCTCATAAATTAAGGTGTGGATACTGCCGACGAAAGTTGTAGACAATTTCAGCGTCTTTGCATGAACACCGTAAGACAGAAAACAACCATGGTAGATACCCCCCCCCCCCCGCCCCCTACTCACCTTGCTGGCAGAGTGCTCCAGTGTAGCCAAATTTACAGGAGCACCTGAAGTCTGGAGGATCAGTACTGGTGATTTCACACGCTCCGCCATTCTTACACGGCGCCTCGTTACACGGATCTGTAAATAACACACACACACACACACACACGTTAGAGCCCCTTCTTTTGGGGAGGGGGTGGGGTGGGGTGGGGTAGTGTGGGGACGATGGGCGTAAATGAGTTAATTGAAAGGATTTCTTGGCGGGACGATGGGCGTAAATGAGTTAACTGAAAGGATTTCTTGGCGGGACGATGGGCGTAATTGAACAGATTTCTTGACGGGGCGATGGGCGTAAATGAGTTAATTGAAAGGATTTCTTGACGGGGCCATGGGCGTAAATGAGTTAATTGAAAAGATTTCTTGACGGGGCGATGGGCGTAAATGAGTTAATTGAAAGGATTTCTTGACGGGGCGATGGGCGTAAATGAGTTAATTAAAAGGATTTCTTGACGGGGCGATGGGCGTGAACGAGTTAATTGAAAGCCTTTTTGACAGGCAAGCACAACTCATAAGGACCAAAACCCGACGAGGTAATTTGCTGGCGCACTGGCCGAATTATTTTCACGAAATGCAGAGCTGAGTTAGAGCAACAAACTCTTTATAATGTACTTACATGCAGAACCTGTACTTACTGAAGAATGGTTGTATCTGTCGTTTGGCTCTAGATACAACACCGATGTCCTCGTGGTCTGCACTGATGTGATACAGGGACGGTATCACACTACTGTTCCCTCTCAATTCTTCGTCTGGTGGCAAAGAAAATATAATAAGGCTGGATGTGTGCCTGGGTGTATGGGAGTTTAGCCAAGGAAATGAATAAGCAATGGTGTGAACTGATAGGGACATGTGCCAGCATGGCGTGCAAGGTGAAACAATCAAGACGTGTGATTGGGTGGTCTCGTGAAATCTTGGAGACTTAAACCGGTTCTTAACTGGGCACTGCGTAGCGCCACAGTGCTGTCCACAGATGTGACACAGTTGTGATTTGGGGGCTTTCCGCCGCTGTGGCGTCGTCACAGCAACCTGGATTTCAAATAGCCACAACTGTGACTGTGGTTTCCACAACAGATTCTGACTGGCTGTACTACGCCACTCGGCGCGCAGACATGGCGGACAGTGCAACTTCAATCGGTTTGTCACCGAGCACAGTTGTGTTCAGTTTTGTAGTTAGTAGACACGCCGAGCGCAACGACTGTGATGTGCACATGTGTATTTTGCGCGCTGTGCCCAGTTAAGAGCAGGCTTTAGGCTGATCGTTCGAACCACGTAACGTGTTGATGTTTTGTGGGTCAGTGAATGCTCGTGATTCACGTGAGCGTGCGTGCTGGGTTAAGTTGTCGGCGCTTTGAGCCAAGCAGCTGAGTAAAGTGCCTGTATTTGTTATGATTATTATTATTATTTGATACCATTTAATGTTTCACATGCAGATCCCGTCCACCCAGGAAGACAATGGCGGTGACCAAGCGCATCACAGGTGTATCGTGGGGAGGGCGAGCAGTGGACGGAACAGCGTTTCCCGTAATAGTCCGCTGCACAGCTGATCTGTAAAATGACACACGCGTCAACGAAAACAGAAACCGATTTTACAAATTAAATTTTGTTCTGATGTGGGAAACTGGGAATGGGGGGGGGGGGGGGTTTAACGCCCTTTTAATGTGGGAATGGACCAATAATATTATGTTGTTAAAAATACACATTATACGCATTTTTTCACGATAAAGTTCAAGGTGCATACCGATAACGTTCAAGGTGAATACCAATACAAACAACAACAACAACAAACAAACAAACAAACAAAAACAAACTCTTCCCATTGACAATCAGTATCACAAAAGGATACCATGAATATGACAGTTATCAGAACGAAAACATCTGTCTATGTTTAAGAAAAAGATAAAAATAATAATAAAATAAAATAAATGGTATTTGTAAAGCGCATTTCTTTAGAATAAAACTCAACGCGCCAACCACTCACCGACACTCACGCACAACTTACAGACTGTGGACACGCATACACTGATGAAACTGACCAGCTACTGACACAGGGAATTACTGGAAGGCTTTACAAAAGAGGAACTGCTCTTAAAGATAGACAATGTGGGGGGCATTTCTAAGATTTGCTGGCAGCGAATTCCAAAAGGTCGGTGCCACAAAGCTGAAAGAGCGCTGGCCAGAATCAGAAAGATCAGAATCGTATACCACAAAGTTCATAAAACACTACGAGGACAATAGACAGGGACTACAACTGCCTTGTCTATTGTCTGTTAAAGCCCTTATTTAAGATTTTTACGCTCACTAGTCGTTCTGAGCTGTTTTGCTGGTGCCAAGCATCGCACCACTAAGGCACGTACCCAGATAGGTGGGGGTGAGCAGTGGTCTAATAGGTAACGCGTCGGATTTAGCCGCTGCGCTACTGAACGGCCGTCACCAATGTCATGTCGATGAAGCGTGGGTTCGAGCCCAGGTCGAACTTGTGATATGTGATACCTGTTTTTCCTGGCTACCGGGCTGCTCATCGGGGTTTTCCCCCCGGTTTATCCGGCTTTCCTCCAACAGCAAAATTGCAAAATTGTAAAAAAAAATATAGGATATGTATTGGGTGGCGCTGCACCGCGGAGACGCGCTTCCCCCGGGGGAAGCAGCCCGAATTTCCCGAAAGGGATAATGTAGTTTAAAAAAACATACACGCACAGACAGGCTTGCGTTCAGCTGATTGAAGCCAACACGCTGTAGCTGGTGACTACACAGCCGACAAGGGAAACATGGCAGCTGTCGTTTATGGACGGCTGAATTTTCTTCGTTTGCGCGGCCATCAAACGTCATTGTGTTGCATTCGGAGCTCTACCAATCTCTAAACATAGACTATTTCGAGCGTACAGGCGCAGTCACAATAGCTACTGTTCCAAAACAGATATCTCCCTGTAAAACCAAGCAATCGCAGTATTTCTCTAATAGTAGAACCCACAAAGTCGCGAAAACGGTCGCAATGGTCAAATGAAACATCCTTCTATCTGGTAAACAGCCTTAGAGCTTCTCAGCGGCGTTACGAAAATAAAGCCTTTAAAACGTTTGGTATCCCGGCGAAAATGCTACTAACCAACACTCCAATCTCTGCTGTAGTTTTCTTAAGAGAATGGCGAGAGCCTGTATTCAGATGGACCAACTTAATAGTTTTCTTGTCCCTTCTTCTGGTCGTGTCCACTGTCAGTGTCAACGGCAAAGTCTCTTTGGCTATGTTTGCACGTGATATGCTGAGGTTCACATGCACCTTCGGTACCTGTGGACAAAGCATCCCATGTAAACTTTCTTTTTGACAGTATCTTGGTTTAAACAAGTTTATTGCAATACAGGATGTAGAAACATAACAATCAATGAGCATGAACAAGCACAGCTTCTGGAAATGCTCAGGGTGGAACTAATACATGATGACAGTACTGCAATAGCAATAAACCGAGACGTAATTATGATAAATCAGAACCACAGGGTGGGGGGGGGGGGAGAGAGAGAGAGAGAGAGAGAGAGAGAGAGACAGACAGACAGACAGAGACAGAGAGAGAGAGAGAGACAGACAGACAGACAGAGACAGAGGTGCTATGTGTACTTACAACGTAAAGAACAAAAACAAACAAACCAAAACCAAAACAAAACGACCCCCCCCCCCCAAAAAAAAAAAAAAATAAAATAAAATAAAATAAAATAAAATAAAATAAAAATATTAAAAATAAAAAGGTAAAAATTTAATAACCCTCCGCTGGCAGTATTTTCTATTTTCTCTAACTCAAAGATGTAAGGTAACTTTTTTTTTTTTTTTTTTGACAGTCTCTATTATTTTCTCTCACTCAAAGGTGTCAGGTAATTTTCTTTCGACTGTTATCATCCATTTTTTCCCCCAAAGAAATCTAGAACGAAAAAGATCGGGAGAAGTGATGAATGTTTTCCAAAATGCAGGTTCCTAGTAAATAGTTGGTTCTTTACAATGACACACTAACTGAAACTCACTGACAAAAGGACGGACAAATCGACCACTATGATCATGCCCCTCTCACCTTCAAAATGTACCCCCTCACCTCCCTGGAGGTGTGTAAATTGAAGATTTCAAAAGTATCAAAACAAAAAGTTAAACTTAAAACAAGAAAATTGACGGTAAGTTGGAGCAAAGATTGTTAACCGAAACAATTTAACTGACGAAAAGTAACATAATGAACAACACTCACGGGCAACTTTCCAGGAATGGAGAAGATATAGACAGCCGTGTTCTCGTCAGAATGGCGTGATGACAGTGAAATATCTGAGGAACAAAACCCAAAGTACCGTCGTAAACAAATTTAGTTTAACTCTTTAAAGCCCATAAAAATCGCAATTTTTACGTGAAATCTTCAGATCACTAAAAGCCACTTCAAGCCATTTCAAGCTTTTTTTAAATTCTGTTTTTGCTATGTATAAACTATACAATGACAAGGACGAGAAAACTGTGCATACGTTACAAGCACATATGAAATAACTTGAAATATGCGTAGAGTAGTGCCACAGTCAAAGGTCATGTCAAGCCACTATTATGCAATCCGTAGCGTTCTCACACATGGCGGGGAAGGCCCACGCCTCGCGCAATAGTGGCTTGAAGTGGCTCCTACCGGTGGCTTCTTTTTTAACAAGTCTTATCATCTTATCAGACAGTGGGCGGGGGTGAGGGGTGGGGGGTGGGGGGGGGAGGGGTCGGGCTCCACCCTTAAGAGGTTGGGTTTTTTTTTGGTTTGATTTGTTACTGTGTTCTGTATAGATGTGGACGAGGAGACAGAAGTACATATGCCTCAATGTGAATAGACCACCTGTAGCCACGCTGACTGAATGTATACATATATATGTATATTTACACATATATGCCTGTACCCCCTGATGGGGTTTCTGGAAATAAAACTGAAACAGAAAACTGAGCTATCTAAGGCGAAGAACTGAATCTGAGGCATTTGAACGAGAACAAACACAAAAGAAATCAACAAAATGGGAAACCAAACAGAATGTATGTGTTGCTTTCGAGTTTTTCTTTCTCTCCTGTAAATGTGTTGTAGCCATATCTAGCACAGCCAAGCTGCACACTGTTCATTTTCCCTCTTCTCTTCTTTCCGGAGTTATACGTAGGACAGCCACAAAATGTCTTTCTCTCCCTCCGTGCCCTTCTCAACTCAAGGCGACACAGGCATTCAGAGCACGCATGTTTCCATGACAATGTTGCGCCGTGCGCCGACGTGGTCATGTGACCGGCGTGTGCCAGGCGCACAGGGTGTTGACCGGGGGATAAGACCTCGCACCTGCTCCGACTGTGATCGTCAACAGGTGCATGTGATTCTCCTGAAAGCAGTGGCTGAGACGGTCTGACACAGTGTGGCTGAGAAGGTCTGACACAAGCTCACGACTACTTTGCGATTCGTAAGCGTGTGGACACGGTTCGCGAGCGTTAGCTGAGTTTTCAAAGCACACTTGTCACATTTCCTGTAGGTACCACGTGCCAAAAAGAAAAAAATCGGACTGTCTGTATCGAGCTGGGTTTGAGGAACTTTGGCGATTTCTAATAATTATTCCCAGAAAGTATACGTCGGTTGTCAGAAGCTTACGTGGTTTCAGCTTGGCTGTCAACGCAAAAGTAGTCAGGCCCTTGGTTTAGACTGTTTGAGAGAACATTCCTACAGACATCAAAGTGACAGCGAAAGTTCAAGCGCCAAGTAGAGGTGGGTGGGTGGTTGTTTGGGGGTTTAACTTCCTTTTCCACCACACAGGGTGATATCAAAGACGGGGCAACGATGAAAAAGCCAGCACAAATATTAATTTTGGCCCCAGCCGGGATGGAACTCACGACCCGAGCATTAGAAGTCCAACGCTCTACCATTCGACCACCCCGGTTCCCCCGCCAAGTAGTGGTGTGAAGCAGAATAATCAACAGTTTACAAAAGCAAAAACAATAAACACAACCCAAAACACCCCCCCCCCCCGCCTCCAAACAAACAAACAAACAACACACACACACACACACACACACACACACACACACACACACACACACACACACACACACACACACACACACACACACACACACACACACACACACACAAAACAACAACAACAACAAACAAACAACAAAAACAAACAAACAAAATACACCAAAATAAACAAACCACCAACAACAACAAAAAACAAAAAAACACCCCCCCCAAAAAAAAAAAAAAAAAAAAACCCATTTGACAAAACTCCAAACCCACAAACAAACAAAAGACAAAAAGCAATACAAAATACTAATCAAAACGCCCACTGACACCCAAAGAATATGCTGTTAGACCTATGCTCAGAAGACCACAAAAAAACAAAAGATACTACCAAACATTTCAAAATTAGGGACGAATTGAACATAAAGTCCCAATATGTGTGTAGTTATTCAACAATAACACCCCATGCATACTCTCTAACAACAACAACAACAACAACAACAACAACACTCAAGAACTCAATACATGTTCTCTAGCAGCAAAAACAACAAGAAAAACAACAAACCAGGCCGTTCTGTACATTATACCATAGTTCCCCATGTAAAGGTTGTGTGTGTGTGTGTGTGTGTGTGTGTGTGTGTGTGTGTGTGTGTGCGTGCGTGCGTGCGTGCGCGCGCGCGTGCGCGTGAACACAGCATTGTTATCTATAGTGTTTTCACTGTAATCTGTCTTTGTATAGTAACTCTGTAAATTTTGTAAGTTTGTAAAACACTGTAACTATGTATCGTTGTCCCCAACATTGCGCGTGAACACAGTATTGTTGTCTATAGTGTTTCACTGTAATCTGTCTTTGTATAGTAACTTCTGTAAATTTCGTAAGTTTGTTAAACACTGTAACTATGTATGTCGACAACATTGCTGCACACACTGTGATGTTTTGTCCTGGGTGGGTGGGTGTTTGGGGGTTTAACGTCCTTTTCCACCACATAGGGTGATATCAAAGACGGGGCAACGATGAAAAAGCCAGCACAAATATTTGGCCCCAGCCGGGATCGAACTCACGACCCGAGCATTACAAGTCCAACGCTCTACCATTCGACCACCCCGGCTCCCCCATGTTTTGTCCCGTATTGGTAAAAAAACAACAACCCAAAAACAGAATTTAAAAAAAAAAAAAAAAAAAAAAAAACATCAAGAACAGCATGAAAGCCCCATACATACCCTCTAGAAGTCCTGTCGTGCAGTAGGTTGAGACGCTGCCAGCGTGGTGCGAATGGCGATGGAACGGATGGACACATGCGGTGATACTGTCACTGGCAATACTGTCAAGGTCATGACCTGACCTGTGCAAACCATGACCTACTTTCTGCAGCACGTGACCTACGTCCAGTTGAAGTAAGTAGTCCGCCCCTACCCACGCCACTATCTGCAAGAGTGAAGTAAATGTCTTGAGGGTGGGTGGGTGGTTGTTTGGGGGTTTAACGACCTTTTCCACCACATACGGGTGATATCAAAGACGGAGCGACGAAGAAAAAGCCATTAATATTTGGCCCCGGCCGGGATACGAACTCACGACCCGAGCATTAGAAGTCCAAAGCTCTACCATTCGGCCACCGCGGCTCCCCGTAAATATCTTGACATGAAGAAAGAAACAAATAAATTTGTCTTCAGAACTAAAATGTGGAAGTGTGGAAATAATGGAACGAAAAGACTGCAGATCAGGATGGAGAACATTGTGTCTTTTGCTTCATAAAATTAGTGTGTACTTATGACTGACACAGTGCATCACTAATATGGACGAATATACTAATCCAAAACAACAACAACAACAACAACAACAACAACAACAACCAATCAAACCTGTCTTTCAAACAAAAGAAAAGACCAAAATCTAAAAGGAAAATACAAACAAGTTTAATGTGGTCATTCTTTCTTTCTTTCTTTTTTTTTGTTTTTCTAAGCTTTTTTGTTGTTTGTCTTTCTGAACACTATTCAGGGAGCCGGGGTGGTGGAATGGTAAAGCGTTGGACTTCTAATGCTCGGGTCGTGAGTTCGTATCCCGCTGGGGCCAAATATTTGTGCTGGCTTTTTCATCGTTGCTCCGTCTTTGATATCACCCGTATGTGGTGGAAAAGGACGTTAAACCCCCAAACACCCACTTACCCGCCCACCCTGAACACTATTCGACAGTGAGTTTTCAAAATTGAAGGAAAAGTGTTGTCACTGTCTTTGGAGTTTGTATTATCATCAGTGTAAATTAATGTTTGCACTTGTTCTGGATGCTTTTAGTTTCTGAGACAGTTTTGACAACGGATGTATTCTGTTTGTTTCGCATGGATGTATTGATATCAAGTGAATGACATGTATTGCAAGGCAAGAGTAGAAAACTCTCGGCGGCTCTTGGGACATGCATTGGCAAATTCAGTACGTTAAGAATACGGACCTAACCGCACAATGTAATCTACACTGAACTGAAATATTATTTTGATGTGAATTTGACTGTATGATTATTTAACTTGGAACAATACCTCTAATATCATCTCTTACGTAACGTTTCCAATATGACTAAGAAGTTGTTAAACGCCTCAAACCTATGGGCTATTGACGATATATTTTTTTTTGGCGATAATTTTCAGAAGGGATATCGATCAGTTGACACAAGTTACAATTATTTTCAATAAACAGTTACAAAGAACAATTTCCAAAACAAAAAACAACCAAAAAAAAAAAATATTGTGACTGGCGTAAAGGAAAAAAAGTGATTTTTGTCATTTGTAACGCAGAACTTTGTAGGAAAAAAAATTCGAAAAAAAAAAGAAAAACTTACCTGAAGAACAAACACAATTTCGCGGTACATGCTGAATCTTTGAGACATCTGGATCGATTGCAGTATTCGACGAATATCACATCCTGGTCCAACAGGAGGTTTTTCCCAGCAGTCAACACCCTGGTACGATGACACAAAACTAGCAAAAGCTCATCCAGAACTGACACAATGACTATGTCATGACGCAGCGTCAGTGCATGGGACACGATAGTGTTCGTGAAGTACGCTACCTAATTACAGATGAGCGTCTCGTCAAGCGTTGATACATGTCGCGGGTCTCTAAACCATAGTGTCGCCCAAGGCGCACCTTCTGGGACCCGCCGACGAGTCGAGAAAGAGAGAGCAGCTTAATTTTCGTTGGAATTTGCGCGCTGCTTGTTTTAGGATCCGATCTAACCCTCGCCACCCTCAGAGCAAACAAGCCAGGGAAATTAAGCCCGGTCCAACTCTTTCTACCTGTGGGAAGCTGCGTTTGCTGGGGACAAAAACCCTGCTCGCTCACCGAGCCCCGAAAAGGGCAAAGGCGTTCGAGACGTGACGTCACGCCGCACGTGACGTGCGAAGCTTGGAGCTAGGGTGCCAACAGCGGCGTGCGTTAGTTAGTGAAACGTTTCGGAGAACTTTGCAGGTAAATATCACGATTTGGTGGCCAGCAGGCGGGACTGTGTGGCACTTTCCGAACGGTTTCGAGTCATGCCCTGAGCGGATTTTAAAGCCATTTTGTTTGTTCCCAGCTGCCCGCGCGTGGTCAGGGAGAGAGAGAGAGTCCTCGTGTAACAGAGAGGACGGCGCCACTGCAGCACGCTGGGAGAGTGGACACTGTTTTCTTGCCTGTAGACACATGGGGGTCAGCCGAGATGGCGGGAAGCTGTTTCCAGTGCTAAACGATTCAAATGTTTCGAAGAAGATTGCTCTCAAGCAATTAAACAAAAAAAGAGTAAGCATACACCCGTCAGTGCAGACACTGCATTTGTACTGGCGCCCATGTTTTGTTTTGTTTTGTTTCGTTTCGTTGTTGTTGAAACCACTTTCTTCGAATCGAAATCCGGTAATTAGGAGTTGAAAAGAGAATGCTCATCAAATGAGACCCCTCTCTCTCTCTCTCTTCAATTTCATTTATTATCCCAATTTTGGCAATTTGATATTAAACAGCGGCACTAAACACACATCACAGACCTCAACGACTAAATACATATGCCCCCACCTTCAATTTCAATTTTAACCACTGCAGAAAACAACTTTCACAATTGCATTACTACAATGCAAAAACGTTTGCATGTTTGGGGGTTCTCTCCGGCTTCCTCCCTCTCTGCTTTGGAAATGTTCAGCCCAGAAAATTAAAAAAAAAAATGCAATTCTAAAATTTCGAAACTTAAATTGCGGAGCTGGCCCTTCGCCGCAACACGTGGTTGTCACGTCTACTGTCTGAGAGAATGCGTGTGATTCACGTGAGCGTGCATGTTGGGTTTAGCTCGCGTAGCTTTAAGCCAAATATTTGGGATAAATAAAGCGCCCGCATTAATGCGATTATTTATATTATACGTTAATGCCGAAACACAGGCTTACTGACCTTGGAGCCGCTGTCGTCAAAGCGTTTGAATCGTAGTAACACCAGGAACACTCCCGGCATCTTGCAGTTTTAACCCCGTGAGACAGGGTCGTGTTTGGTCACGGGATCATCTTTGCGGTTCTCATGGCCGTCAAACAGTGGCTGAGAGAAGAATGTCTGTTTCTCATTGCCGAGCTAATCAATGGAAGAGCGCAGCTTCCATGTACACGGATGTAGATCTACGGACTTCGGACCACAGCTCAAAACTTTCTAGCATTGCAGACATTTTGTTTTCAGTTCGTGAACAAGGGTGGTGTGTGTGTGTGTGTGTGTGTGTGTGTGTGTGTGTGTGTGTGTGTGTGTGTGTGTGTGTGTGTGTGTGTGTGTGTGTGTGTGTGTGTGTGTGTGTGTGTGTGTGTGTGTGTGTGTGTGTGTTGATAATGATGATGATGATGCATTTTGTATGTTTGTAAGTGTAGCAAGGACAGATAGTGAGAGACCTGTGCGTCTATTATCTCATCCTTAAAGAATAAAGCTTCAGTCAGTCAGTCAGTCACTGCAGTCAGCCAGCCAGTCTGTGTGTGTGTGTGTGTGTGTGTGTGTGTGTGTGTGTGTGCGCGCGCGCGTGCGTGCATGTGTGTGTGTGTGTGTGTGTGTGCGTGTGTGTGTGTGCGCGCGCGCGTGCGTGCATGTGTGTGTGTGTGTGTGTGTGTGTGTGTGTGTGTGTGTGTGTGTGTGTGTGTGTGACGTCAGAAAATCCTGACTCCCACACCGACCCGTCCCAGCCCCCCGTATACTACCACTCCCCCCTCCCTCCACCCCCCCCTTCACCCCTCCCAAACCTTTCCAACCATCTCTTTTCCCATCCCTTCACTTTGTCTCGCTTGTACGCGAATGCCCATTGTCACTTCTTCGAGAAGTTTGTCACATCTATTGTGTTCTGTCTCTCTGATGCGCAGTTTCTGTTCAGTGTTCACCTATGTTCTTCTCTATCCACTGGCTCACGTTGTTGGCAAACAGAATAGTACAGCACGTTTCTGACTGTACACATCCTGTACTGTTTTCGCTACAAATAAGCCTCTCTCTCTGTCTCTCTCTCTCTCTCTCTCTCTCTGTGTGTGTGTGTGTGTGTGTGTGTGTGTGTGTGTGTGTGTTTCTAGGCGCGTTCACCCATTACGACCCACGAAGTCTATACAGTTTTCAATGAAACCTATTTTTCTTTTTAGCTACAACATAAACATGACAACAACGTCTTCACCAGAAACAAAACCAATACTACTAGTTTGCTGGTGAATGTGTCTCACAAGTGTTTAAAAAAATAGTTAATCTGTTTTCCCATTTTTTAATTTAATTTTTTTATTGCATAAGTAACGTAATTGTAGTATAGCAAAAGTGCTGTACAGATACGAGTAGAGAAATTTGCCAGCTTGGCAGCGAGCACAACACATGAACACTTTTCCGCCCTCAATATCTACTGCTCAAAACTCCAACTTACGTGTAAATCTTGCAACAGAGGTCAAACACACCAGGCCAAGTTTACTCTTAACTACCAGGGACATTGTGGCAATTTTGTCAAAATATTTTGCCATGTATAGTTAAACAGGGAGTCTTAGTTAAAGCCGACTTCACATCGAAATGAAGCCTGATATCTATTGACAAAGTTAATTACATGGATTTGACAGACTGTATGCGCATGAGTGTGTGTGTGTGTGTGTGTGTGTGTGTGTGTGTGTGTGTGTGTGTGTGTGTGTGTGTGTGTGTGTGTGTTTGGGAGTTTAACGTCCTTTTCCACCATGTTTGGGTGATACCAAAGACAGGGCAACACACACACACACACACACGCACGCACGCACGCACGCACGCGCGCACGCACGCACACACACACACACACACACACACACACACACACACACACACACACACACACACACACACACACACTTTAGACCATTCTGTACAACCTGAGGGACGCGCCTCTAGCTGTCTCGTTGCCCATCGTGTCCCAGAACACCTCATCCAGGTCACCTTCTCTTTCGCTCACCAGTCTCCCGTTCACGTTGACCCGCGCGCAGTCGTTGAACCACCCCCCCCCCCCTCATACTCCATGGCGCAGTTGCGGGTCGTGCTGTTGTCGTTGTCCTTGTCGAAGGTGCTGAAACGCTGACCGTTCATGTCCGACAGCAGGTCACCAAGATGGTGGAAGGAGTCGAACGCTCCCAGGCTGACCGTGTAGTTGACGTTCTCAGTCAGCACGAAGTTCTTGTACTTCACCTTCTGCCCAGTGCCGTTGGAGTCCACGAAACCGAGACCGAGATGGTAGTCGCGGGAGTTGGTGAAGTAGTATATGTTCTGCAGACCCAGCCAGAAGTCATCAGGATCGCCGAACCCGTTCACGTAGTCGTCCCAGCCGCGGGTGAAGTTGACGGCGGGTGCGGTGCGACGCTGGATGTAGGTCGCACCATTGGCGAGGCACCTGACCTGGATTGGTGAGGGTGACAGGCGGGGCTGGGCGAGAAGTTGCTGCTGGCCGAGGTCAGGGTAGTGCCCGGACGTTTTCGCCTCATAGCAGTCTGTAAACGTTGGATTAATTTTGTTTCAGTTATGTTTGACGGGCACAAATCAAAGTCGTGTAGAGGAGCTACGACCAACCTACAAGGGTGTGTACGAAACCGCCAATCAAAGCATCTCAATCTCAGTTCTTTCTAAAGGTAGTTATATCATTGCTGTTTTAAGTACAATCAATCAATCAATCAATCAATCAATCAATCAATCAATCAATCAATCAATCAATCAATCAATCAATCAATCAATCAATCAATCAATCAGCTGAACAACCATGCTTTCTATGATGGAATACGAACAGAATTTAAATATGTTCTTAGAAGGCTCTTGGAGAAATTAATTTTCCTGACGGTGATAAATTTGAGAAAACACAGCACTGTGGTCCGCACCAAAGTCACCAATGTCGTCACAAGCAATAGCGACCAGCATGCCTACCGTCATCTGGCTAAAGGATTTAAGTGCTTATCATACGCATGGCGCTTAGGCCCTTTTACCGAGTGGCCATAGAGCAGAAGGAACCATGCAGCGTCGAGGTTTACCTTCCATGAGTCGTTGGCAACGATCACCAACGTAACCACCTGAACACTGACAACTTCCCGAGGCTGTTCTCGTCCTGTCGTTTTCGCAAGTCTGTGAACATAATGGTATACATGTATAATTATTACAGTGGAATGTGAACGCGTTTTAACAGCCTCGTTTTGTAAAACAGAACTCAACTTTTAATTCTTACAATTTATATGGTCTGCTTGTGTTTGAGAATTCATTTGTGCCGTAAGGTGTTCTTGCTTTGTCTATACTTTCACAATTCTATATTGATTTTTAGAATTTCTTTGTATTAAAGGATTAGTAAATCTTAAGTCTTGAAACATTGAATCCTTAGATACGATCATCAATGACATTTTGCTAACATGCTGGTACTAGACTGTTCTCCTTCCAGAGAATAAGTATTTTTTCCCACTGACCTGCTAAATAGTGATGCTGAGTATCAGAAAGGGCTAGTCAAGAACCGAGAAAAACACAACAACAACTATAACAAGAACAACAAACAAACAAAACAATGAGGTGGATGGGGGTGGGGTTTTGGGGGGGGGGGGATTCGTGTGGTATATGTACATTAATTGAATAATTGAAAACATTTTTTCTGGGGAAAAATCCATGTGTCTAAATCTTTAATACTCAGATTTCACAACACTCTGACATACATACACTCCTTCACGGTAATAGGCGTCTCTCTAGGCAAGATAACTGCACTATTTTTAGTAAAGGTCAGGATTTCATAACTCGTGACGTTTTTAGCTACACGATACTTCCTTAACAGTTTTCTAGCGCAGCCCAGCGGAGTTTTTTTTTTTTGTGAGTACACACAGAACTCCTCTCTCTCTCTCTCTCTCCAACTTTAACCGTTGGAAAATAAAGTTTCATCATCATCATCATCATCATCATCATCTCTCTCTCTCTCTCTTTCTCTCTCTCTCATCATCATCATCATCATCATCATCATCATCTCTCTCTCTCTCTCTCTCGTAGTGTTAATTCATCAGATTGTAGGATTAATTTAGTCTGCTATTGCAGCACTGTAACACTGCATTTGTTGAACCCTGAGCATTACTATAAGGTTTGCTTGTTGATGTTCATTAATTGTTCAGTTATATTAAGTTCCGTATCGCAAAAGCAACTTGTTGAAACCAATAATCAAACTATACGGAAAGACGAATACCGGGCGGTGTACCTGCACATCTTTGAGCAGAGTTCGCCACCCCTCCTCAGCAACACACTGGTCCTTCACCCACGTCCGGTTATACAGAAGACACAACCCCTCGCCGTCGGAAAAGGCGACAGACAGACACCCAGTGTCCGCCGCTCACCTCCTACAGCAATCTGTCACTTTTGGCAGCGTCAGACTTGAGATTTCCGTCGTTTCCGGTGGCCTGTACATGCGCATTGGGCCACTTCCGATGCGGCTCTTGAAAAGTTCCACAGTGACTGCCCCTTGTGACTGAGCTGGGAGCGAGCATAGCCACAGTAGCAGGCAGACCAGCGGTTGGTGTCCATTGACGAAAAGCGAGCTTCCCAGCGGAGACATTTTGTAAACGGCCAAAACTTTGACTGACCTAGAGACGAAAAGAAAAATGACCCTACAATGCATCATCGAAAACATTAACTCTTAAACGCCCAAGCAAAAAAAAACAACAACAAAAAAAAACCCCGCAATTTTATTTGAAATCTTCAGATCACTAGAAGCCACCTCGAGCCACTATTACGCAATCTGCGGCGGTCTCGGGCCTAGCGACGGGGAAGGCCCACGCCTTGCATAATAGTGGCTTGAAGTGGCTCCTCCTGGTGTACAGAGGCTGGTTCTTTATAACCAGTCTTGTCATATAGTCGGCGGGGGGGGGGGGGGGGGGGGTTCTGGCTCTTAAGAGCTAAGGAATAACGGAGTTGAGCTAAGGAATAACGAAGTTGGCCTTATGTTGCCTTCTCGGAACATCAACGTAAACAAGACCTGTTTCTAATGGTGATGATTTCTCGTTGCCCCGTCTTTGATATCACCCATACGTGGTGGAAACGTGGTGGACGTTAACACCCCCCCCCCAAAAAAAAAAAAAAAAAAAAAAACCCACCACCCACCTACTCTTTAGATGAAACTGGACCCTAAATTCCGAAACGACCAAACAGTCAACTACACGTTTTTGTTTGATACGAAACTGATCGACTAAAATGTAATATAGTTACCTCTGTATACCTCGGCCAGCGATCTCTGACGTTGTTCCGTTTTATACACTGTACCTACGATGACTCCATCCACCGCGCATATTCCCCACGACTGACCGCAGCACCAAAAGTGAACAGAGTGTGAGTGTATCATGGAAGTCAATCTGGAGGGTCAATACCGTCGTGATTTATACTGACCATCAGCCTTCTATCACTACAGCACGATCACACGGGGTGTAATGAAAATGGGCGCGAGTGTTTCGGGTGCTACTCATCTTCGACTATTTTGACGATGATTTTGCTCTTATTCAAAGCCGCATGTTTGAACGATGAGCAGGTACACGTGTTTGTATTGTAGAAATGCGTTAGTGAAAGTCTTTGTCTGCTTGATAATCGGCATTTTTTAGTAGTAATGGAAACAAACATCATAGGACGGGCTAAATTTTCCACGTTCATAGGCAAGCCTCTGTGGTACAAACGCACGTCACTGCTGATCTCCCGCAGAGACGATTTTGCAAGTGTAACTCTGACAATGACGTAAGAAAACGTGCGTCATCTATGCCGACGTGTATGGTGCCGCGAACGCACTTCTCCGCCGCAGTGAGTGCCGTCCGTGTGTGTGTGTGTGTGTGTGTGTGTGTGTGTGTGTGTGTGTGTGTGTGTGTGTGTGTGTGTGTGTGTGTGTGTGTGTGTGTGTGTGTGTGTGTGTGTGTCCGGTCGTGTATCTCCGAAAATACTCAACCGACTGGCTTCAAATTTGGGGTCTCCAAATATATCAAGATCCTTAGACCTAGTTGTAATTGCTTTGGTGACTCGGGAGTTATCGCCCTTTTGTGAAAAGTTGGTTGTCTCGCGTTTACAGGCGTAATATTTATTTAAATCACTCCACAAGTGTGGTGGGAAAGGACGTTAAACCATCAAACACCCACCCACCCACCTTCCCTCCCCCTTTTTCGGTTTCACCTAACAAGCCGCCAAACCTAAGTCAGTTATAAAAACTCGATGCTACACAAATTTGCAAAACTGAAACACTTGGTGCTGCTGTTTTGAGACACTTTATCTAAAGATGCTACTGTTTGAATGCGTGTGATTCACGTGAGCGTGCGTGTTGGGTTCAGTTCGCGGCTGTTTGAGCCGATTCATGAAATTGGGTAAACCGCCTATAGTAATACTCATTATTATTATTGTTGAATTAGAATAGCACCAGACACGCGCGCGCCAATTGTGACTACACCCCTTCATCTGCTTTTTCAGTACTGTGTCCGGCTATCAGAACAAAGGGGAGACCATTTGTACTATTGATCCGTCACCTGGATCGCCCTGGCGTTGGTCGAAGGCTGGTTATGTGACTGTGGAGAAACAAATCATTTCCGAGTTCACTTGTGGTTCTATGTAAATGCAGATGAATACGCCAAAGGCTACTGGGGAAATTAAGTTCTTTTACACCACTCGCCAGTGCAAACTTTCAGTGAGTTAACTATGAGTGCTTTACGTCCGAAAATAGTAATGAAACAGAGAGCGAAAGTGTGAATTACGACTTTCCATAAGCTTAACCCACTCAGTGGTTTTACGAGTTCACAAAAACACACTCCAGTTACGTCATCAATCAAAAAAAAAAAAGAAGCGTCATTTCAAACATTTGGAACTCATACATCACGGCCAGTGCACAGTTATTTTGTCCACTTTTGGGGGTGAAATTTTACTTTCCTTGGATCACGTAAAAAATGATCGCACAGAAAATTCTCTGCGAAGTATTTGCGAGTGCACTTTTGAATGTCAGTACATGAGCATATGCTTTGAATGATATTCTTCAGCTGCCCTACGCATCATTTCCTCACAAGTCAGCGCGCAGAATTTTGAGGGGGTACAAAAGTCACTAGTCACCCTACCAGAAAAATAAAATGTCGCAGAAAATGTATACGACTAGAGCAGTAGAGGTAAGAGTCTGAATGCTCGTGCTGTAAAGAGCTTACATGATTAAGTTCGAGTGGTTTACAGCGAAAGACTAACCCCTCGATGGTTCGATTGTTTGCGTACCGGAGGCTCGGTAGCTACACAAACAATCGGACCGTCTCGGCGTTAGTCTTTCGCCGTAAACCACTCGAACTAATCATGTAAGATCTATTGAGTTGTCAGCTTCATAATGTGTCGGTACCGCGGCTATAAACTCAAGCATTAGCGTAGAACCTTGATGGACTACTAGGCCGAAGGGGTCCAACGATGCGTGCGATTGCACGAGCCCTTAATAATTAAACCACATACACTGGAAAGAAGCGACCTTTGACTGAAGCATCATCATGTGTCTGGATTTTACAGGTGCTTACCCGACAGATTGGCTCAAAGCGTCGCGAACTGAACCCTACACACACTCAAGTGATCGAATCACGCGCGTTTCCTCACACACCGAACATCAACACATTACAATCACGAGGTGCCAAGGGTCAGCTCATATATCACTTTATTCACCTCTCGGCGGGGACATTTCAAGCGTGAAAGAAAATGTTAAAGAAAACAAAAACAAATTTAGATACCGTAAAACTATTATTGTATTCAAACATTTTACTTTGACCATCAGCCAAAAAAATATTTGTTTCGTTTACATGCCAGTAAATTCCCCGCTTGTATTTACACGTTTGAACGCACAGGTAAGAGTGAGAGAAGCAGAAGCAAAGTGCAGACAGACATATGACAACTTACAAATTAAAAAAAAAAGGACTAAAGTGCTTTTCCTATCGCAGTATGTCCTGGAGATTTTACCCCCCCCCCCCACCTTTTTTGTTTTTGTATTTTTTTCTTTTCTTTTGTTTTGCTTTTGTTTTGCGAAATATCACACAAAGCCAATTTCTGAAAGGGCAAATAAACAAGTTGAATTGAACTGTATTGGATTGAACTGAATTGTATTGGATTGGATTGAATTGAATTAAATATAATATAATTGAATTGAACTGATAACGTCAGTAATTCCCTCACTATTCCCATCCTGATCCTAGAAGAAAGCAGACGACCGGCCAGCGACAGCGCGCGGCAAACTTCGGCTCTTTTACTGAAAAGCACACAAAAACTGCTTTGTTTTCCGCAACTTCAAGACCGTAAATTTGACGGCATTAAGATTGCGTGGAAATGCGGAAAATATGCAGTCGACTACATGTCAGTTCCTATTTATCAGTTTGAGCGAGACAGATTTCGGAATAGTGTTGAGCCCTTCCCAGAACATCTCGTCCAGCACGTTCTCCCGAACTCCCGTGTCGCTCATTCGCCCGTTGAAGTTGGCCTCGGCGCATGCGTTGAACCACCAGCCTGCACCGTACTCCATGGCGCAGTTGCGGGTCGTGCTGTTGTCGTTGTCGTTGTCGTAGGTGCTGAAGCGCTGGCCGTTCATGCCCTTGAGGTGGTCACCCAGTGCGGACATGTCAACAATGGGAGGACCCAAGCTGGCAGTGTAGGTCACGTTCTCCGTCAGCCTGAAGCCGCTATAGCGCGGGTAACTGATACGTGTTTCGTTGATCAGGTGGAAATACAGGCCCAGGTCGTAGCTCTTGGAGTTGGTGAAGTACCATAGGTTCTGGAGACCCAGCCAATGCCGACTGTCGGTTCCGAAGCCATCCACGTAATCTTGCCACCCGCGAGTGAAGCTGACTTCCCCACCGGAGAAGAACCGCTGCTGGAAGAGAGTTTCACCCTGGAGGCTGCACCCGACCCGGATTTCACGTGGTGAGAGGCGTGGTTTGGACAACAAGTATTTCTGGTCTTGTTTCCCCATAGCTAGGTAGTGTCCGGACTCCTTGCCCTCCAGACAGTCTGGAAAAAAAAACACGACCAGACACTGATCAGACATTTGATAATAACAATAAATAATACATACTTCCTTCTTCACTTAAAAAAAACAAACAAACCTGCATATAAAATGCAAATATATCTTTGGACTGAAACAGCAAATCAAATGGTAGATTAATATTTATTCAAGCATAAAAATGACATTGTGAAGTGGGTGGTCTGTGCAACAATCAGCTTCATCTATAAACCGTTAATAGACTGTTAATATCATTATTCCTCTCCCCCCTCCCCCCTTCTCCCCCTCCCACCCAAGACATACAAAACTCCAAATTAAGAAGCAAAGTAAGTGAATATGTAAATACAACAGTTTAATTTTTGAAGTCTCTACGGGCTGTGTGTGTGTGTGTGTGTGTGTGTGTGTGTGTGTGTGTGTGTGTGTGTGTGTGTGTGTGTGTGTGTGTGTGTGTGTGTGTTCATTGTACGACGCTTTTACACTGTTCCAATTACTCCAAAAGACCGTCTCCTCGGGGACAATAAAGTAATTTGAATTTGAATTGAAACGAAGGAAGTGCACGGCAGACGACAGTAAATGGAAAGACCGCAGAAGGCAGTGCACTGCCAAAGAAATGTTCTCCTGTCGTATTTACCTTCCATGAGTCGCTGACATCTGTCCCCCACGTACCCACGGAAACACTGACAACTAGTCCCGTTTGGCTTTAGCTGCCCGCCATTTTCACACACCGGGCCATCCGTCTGTGAACAGAATACAACAGGACGTAGAGCAAGGGATACCACACCGAAGATCATAGAAAAATTCCTACACATTGTCTTTGTATATAATTATACTTTCTCTTTTGTCTGAGTGGGCGGTCAAGGGGAACTGCTAAGTATTATGAAGATCGGCAGCGCTTGTTGGAGAAGGAGTTGCAGGTGCGGGTGACTGAGGGGGGGGGGAGGGAGGGAGGGGAGGGGGAGAGATGCACAGGGGGAGGGGGTGGAGGAGGGAGGGTGCTGGAGGGGATGTTTTGGTCAATACTATATACTATAAACGAAGCTCAGCGAAATCAGCCCCGCCGCAAGAACTAGGTCTTGTCACGTGAACGCAAGCCCATGGCTCCTCAAACCAGAAAAGCCTGGGGGTCTCAATCGTAGATATCAAGAGCATGTACTCGCATAATTATGCACGATGTACATGAACATGACTATCAGTTTATCATTATTACTACAGGAATGTATTATTAAAATATTCATTATCAATTTTACTGGATTGTTACTACTTCGGGAATTTATTATGATGATGTTTATCATCATTATTGATACTCACCCTTTTCTTCATCCACGTCTGCCACCCTGCAGTGACGGCACACTGGTCCTCACCCCATGTCTGATCATACAGCAGACAGAGACCATCGACATCATGGTAAGCCACGGACTGACATCCAGCATCCGCAACACAGTGTCTGCTGCAGTCAATCACGCTTCTGGTCGAGATTCTCGTACGTTCCGTGACATCTAGGGGCTTGCAAGAGAGCAGACGGTCTTCCCCGACGCGGATGAAAAGGTGGGATGCAGGTGCTGCACTTGCCTCAGTGGATGGAGTGTTGAGGACAAGCAGAAGGTATGTCAGAGTGTGGGTCAATCCAACGAAACTGAAGGCGTTGAGAGAGGCGGAGGCTTTCTGCCTGGTCATTGCGGATGGTGACGATTTCATTCAGCTGGATCCTGCAATGTACAGAATATGTATGTGACATTTTCACCTGAAACAACTCATTTTCAGGACATTTTTTTTTCTCTTTGTTATTTCATTATTAATATATTTATGATAACTGTTTGCTTCAGGTTAGACTAGAGTGATCACTTCAAACAGAACCTCAAAATATAAGACTCTCTACACTCGTAGAATGTGTATTGTGTTGTTTTTTTTTCACTGCAGAAACAAATGCCACCTCAAATTGTAGGAAACATTCGCCTACGACTAACGTCTGTGACATAGGAGCAGGGTGGGGGTGGGGGTTTGGGAGTTTAACGTCCTTTTCCACCACGTAAGGGTGATATCAAAGACGGGGCAACGAGAAAAATGCCAGTACAAATATTTATCCCACGCCGGGGACATAAGAGCAGAGAGTAGCGGCTATTCAATAAGGTGGACGAAATAGCGATGAGAAAGCACACCAGATTTTCCTCTCTACACTCGTGGAATGTGCATTGTGTCATTTTCACTGCAGATAAAAATGCCACCTCAAAATGAAGGAAACCTTCGCCTACGACTAACGTCTGTGACATAGGAGCAGAGAGTAACGGCTATTCAAAAAGGTGGACGAAAAAGCGACGAGAAAACACACCAAATGTTTCTCAGCCAGCACGAAATCTTATACAGGTCCTCTGGAAGTTTCTCGTGAAATTCGTGTGATTTTATACTGTTCCAACCAAAAAACAAATGACGCAGGCGCATTTACCCTAGCAACATAAATGATGTCACTGCTTTGCGGTTTCTTAACAACAACAACAACAACAACAACAACAGAAGACAAACCCTCAAAACAAAAGAATAAAGCATTGACTGAAAAGGACAGAAATAAAAACAAGGCGAGCAACGCTTTCTCCCGCGACGACTGGTTATAACTTTTTCATGCCGTGTCCTACTTGAAGATGACACCCTATACAACAAACATTTTTTGCTTCTTTTAATAAATTACCTTTAGAATTGGAATGGCATTGTTTTCTCTGGTCCTTTTCACGAGCGGCTGTATCATATTTTCCCTGTCAATGCATTTGATAAATCACCTTTTGAATTTTATTAGAGAGGACGTCACCTTTAGAATTTGAATGGTATTGTTTTCTCTGGTCTTTTTCACGAGCGGCTGTATCACATTTTCCCTGTCAATGCATTTGATAAATCACCTTTAGAAGTTGAATGGTATTGTTTTCTCTGGTCCTTTTCACGAGCGGCTGTATTACATTTTCCCTGTCAATGCATTTGATAAATCACTTTTAGAATTTGAATGGCATTGTTTTATCTCGTCTTTTTTTTTTCACGAGCGACTGTATCACATTTTCCCTGTCAATGCATCTGATAAATCACCTTTTGAATTTGAACTGTTTTCTCGGATCTTTTCTTTACCAGCGGCTGTTTGACTTTACCCCTGTCGTCGTGCATATTTCCCCAGCATGAGCCAGCTTATAAAATGTTGATGCTGTTTGAGGCGTGAGTCCACCTGAAAGTGATACACCGTGTGCAACAACCGGGGTTCATTTCATACATCATCTTTTGAATTTGAATGGCAATGTTTTCTCAGTGTCAGATCTGTTTCACCAGCAGCTGTATGGCCTTTTCTTTGTCGTCGAATTACTTATTCACACTGAATTCGCTTTCACCAAAAGAAAAGGACTGGTCCTGTGGCAAGTCGTTATCTGTAAGACGAGCTGTATTGATTAGAGAGGACGACACTTAAAATTCCTTTTCATCTGAATTTGGAATTCTATTTTTCTTTGATTTCATTTTCGTTGAGGTTCGTTTTCATGCTAGCTCTTTTTCATTAAATTCGCCTTCCTTTCAGCTCATTTTCGCTTGAATTCATCTGAATTTCACTCTTGAATTCCCTTCACAAGAATTTCTGGTTTTATTTGAATAATGTTTTCACAATGCAGTTGATATAAGGACAAAAGGAAGTCTGCTGTTTGGAAATTATTGACAGCTGGGAGCCGTGTCCAGTTGTTCTGGCGCACTTGGAAAATAATGTTCCCTGTTGTTCAAGAAACAGTATGAAAAAAAAATGTTAACAAATATGAATGTTTTACATGGTATTCTGCCTCTCCCGCCCTTCTCGACGGTGCAGAATGATATGTTGCTGTGGTTTTGTTTGTTGTTTCTGGTTTGTTTCTTTGTTGTTGTTTTTTTGTGTTGTTTCTTGATTTGGGCTGATAAAGTGTGTTCACGACGGACACTTTATGTGATGGCCTGTGGTATTGGCCGGCCGTATACACATGAGTGACACAGGTCAATGTTTTGTCAGGTCAAGTGTATTTCGAACATGTTTTGCATTGATTTTTCAGGACTGCTCTCATCAGCGTATCAACCCGTATATCATTTTGGAAATGCCCGAAATGCACTTGATTTGACACTTGATATATACAGCCTTCACAAAAAGTTAAGGACCACTTGCAAATATCATTCAACTTTTGTCGTGGTGGCATGCTGGTGTAGTGCTGAATATCGCTGAAACAGCGGCTTATGTAGGCAAACAAATGAGCACAGTTCATAACCAGGGATGCATTCTTTGACCTGCATGTCATTTTTGCCGTGCAGAAAGTCCCAGGTATCGCTCACTGAACACTGAAACTAGGGCCGCGTTGCTTACGCAAATGCGCTCGCGGGCGCTTTCGGAGGACGCTTTGCCTCGTTGGGAAACGGCCAATTAGAAAAAGGCGCTTTCAAAATGGCGGCGGAATCACGAACACGGTTGTTGGCAAGGCTGAAAAGGAAGAAGAAAACTCTAGTGCTCGCAGCTATCAGTCATCTTTTGAGCGCAGAAGACGACGT
>JACVVK020000428.1:262500-310000 GCA_018292915.2 Batillaria attramentaria | reverse complement strand
GCTGAGATGGACCAGTTACGCAAACAGATCCAGTTCACTCAACCAGAAGAAACGTGCAACGCTTTGTAGTTTCTACTCCTCCCTTGGGTAGGGGTCGAACTCACACATCTTCGCACGAAAGTGCGCGGATCACCCCGCTATACCACGCCGGCCGCCAGAGTCGATCAACTGTTCCCATTATGACGGGGGATAAGGTCCACCGTGTCGCGTAACTTATAGGTGTCCTATGAGACGTTAATTTACGATGAGCCACCAAGCGCCCGAATTACCCCCCACTACACCACGCAGGCCGCCAGAGTCGATCAGTTGTTCCCATTATATCAGCTCGAGTCTAACAGCTTTGGGAATAGTGTCGAGCCCTTCCCAGAACATCTCGTCCAGCACGTTCTCCCGAACTCCCGTGTCGCTCATTCGCCCGTTGAAGTTGGCCTCCGCGCATGCGTTGAACCACCAGCCGACACCGTACTCCATGGCGCAGTTGCGGGTCGTGCTGTTGTCGTTGTCGTTGTCGTAGGTGCTGAAGCGCTGGCCGTTCATGTCCTGGAGGTGGTCACCCAGTGCGGACATGTCAACAATGGGAGGACCCAAGCTGACAGTGTAGGTCACGTTCTCCGTCAGCCTGAAGCCGCTATAGCGCGGGTAGAAGCGTGTTTTGTTGAACAGACGGATATAAACACCCAGGTCGTAGCTCTTGGAGTTGGTGAAGTACCATAGGTTCTGAAGTCCCATCCAATACTGACTGTCGGTTCCAAAGCCTTCCACGTAATCTTGCCACCCGCGAGTGAAGTTGACTCCGTTACCGGAACCAAACTGCTGCTGGACAATAGTCTCACCCCCAATACCGCACCGGACCGTGATTGCACGTGGTGAGAGGCGTGGTTTGGACAGCAAGAATTTCTGGTCATTTTTTCCAATGTCTGGGTAGTTCCCGGACTCCTTACCCTCCAGACAGTCTGAAATGTAACCAGAAAACATCAGTTCCCGTACGTATAAAAGTCGAGGTTAATTTAACCCACGGCTAAGGGCCTAACCCAGACTAGGACAAAAGAAACCCCAAAACAAAATTAAATAAAGAAGGAAGCGAAGAAATAAAGACAAAAATCCTTCTATAGCGGCACAGGCACCTTGGCGGAATGGACCCGCTTCCTGATTTAAAACAAAAAACAACAGAAACTTTAACCCTAGAGCTAGTTTAGTTCGAGGTTAGACTCTAACCCGGGGCTAAACTCCCTAACCCCGACTTTTACATGCGGGCCCAGATACCTATGTGTTTGGTCTTTGTTTTAATTCATTTGTGTTTTGTCTCTGCTGGTTCTTTTTTTAATTTCACCTGCGTTTGATGTTCTTAATCTGTACTTTTTTTTACTCTATAATTTATTTTTCGTCTGGTGTAAGTAGAGATAATGCGGGTTTTAAAAAAAAAAAAAACTGTTTTAAGTTATAAGGCGCTTAGAGCTTGGTCCCCAGGGATAGGCGTCCTAAAATTATTTGTATTATTTTCATTATTATTATTATTATTATCATAAGTACTGTACATCAATCGTAATTGTACGTGGATGTTAAAGTTCACGGTGGTCAAAAGTTCAACTGTGTAACACTATTCAAAGACGTAGGCATTCGCCCAAAATGCAAGTACAGCAGCGTAATTTTGAAGACTCACCGGGCAGTTTGTGTGCTCCCCAATATGAGGGTGGGTGGGTGGGTGTTTTGGAGTTTAACGTCCTTTTCCACCACATAAGGGTGATATCAAAGACGGGGCAACGAGAAAAAAGGCCAGCACAAATATTTGGCCCCAGCCGGCGGGATTCGAACTCACGACCCGAGCATTGAGAGTCCAACGCTCTACCATCCGGCCACCCCGGCTCCCCTCCCCAATATGAGACCAAGTGCTTCGCGAGATACATGTCTATACACAGGACGACTACGGGCAACACAAAGCAGTAAACCATGTAGAGACTACAGTGTTTAGCTATTCAAGGAAACGACGACTCCACACCTGTCAATGAAAAGGGTCGAGCCCCCAGAATTCAGCCAATCGCGTCCCGCGCGGCATAATGAGCACAACACATGGCATGGTCTGGCAAATTTTCTTGCCAGACATTACAACGAAAGCACAGTCATGTAGTTTGATATGACAGGAACATGGAGAGACGGCAGTGAGTCCAATGACGTCATTTGAGAACAAGATGGCCACTGACCAGCCCAATATGTTGTTTCCATTTAATCACCTGCTGTCGTCACGGTCGTACTTTTGTAATGCCATGTATACGGGAGGACACACACACACACACACACACACACACACACACACACACACACACACACACACACACACACACACACACACTCTCTCTCTCTCTCTCTCTCTCTCTCTCTCTCTCAATGGAAACAACTGACCGGGCTTGTCAGACCAATCTTGGTTTTGGAGGAGAGACGTCAAGTTGTTTTCTTTGAAATCTATGACGTTTTCCTCATTGGGATGACGCATAATACATTTGACGTAATAACTTTGACTCGGATACAATTCTTGCAATGAAAGCAGCCCCATGAAAATTGAAGTGTTGCTGCTGCGCAGTGTAAAGATCGAATTTATACCGGCTCAATGTGTTTAACAGACAAGTCTGCGCGGCGAACGTTTTTTCACTATGTGTTATGTCTGCTGCGCGCGCGCGCACACAGACACACACAGACATACGCGCGCGCGCACGCACGCACGCACGCACGCACGCACGCACGCACGCAGACTTGCGCGAGCCGCGTTTGTGCATGTGCTCCATTGAGACCTATGTGGTGTTCTCTCACTCTACTATGCTATTGAGTGAGAGTCAGTGGGAAAAACAAAGCTCACTACATCAATGAAACTCCCGCTTTCCCCGTCTACAAATAGAGAACTTCCGAAAAGTGACGACACACCCCCACGTCAATCAAACATGACGTCGGCAAACTGACGCTGATACAGTTTTGCGTCAGTGCGCGTGTGCCTTTTCTGCGATGTTTGTGAGGCGTGTGGCTTGTGTAAAGGAAATGTGCTTCGAGTACAAATTTTCGAGTCAACTGACGACAACGGCTGCAGTGAATTTTTCTAATTTTTTTTGTATATTTTTTATGGCACCCCAGGCTCATTATCTATGTATAGTAGGAGCGATTTTGAGATCTAAAGTGTGTTCACCAGCACTTTCATCAGGTACGGTTTACGCCAAAAGTATAAAAGCGACAACCTCCAAAATTCACTCCGTTGAGAGTCCGTATTCATGCTATCTATGTCCCAAAAATGGAGTGGTTTAGGTAAATATTACGCCTTTAAACGCCAGAAAGCCACTTTTTTTGAAAAGGGCGATAACTCGCAAATCATGTGTGCAATCGTACCTGGATCGGGCCTTCTATTCAACAATCTTGATTCATTTAGAAACCCCAAATTTGAAATCGATCGGTTTAGTATTTTCGGAGAAATAGACATCTGAACTGGGTTCACATGCAATGTCAACTCAGGCTCGGTTTACATGAAAACTATAAGAGCGACCATTTTCTAGTAGTGAGTCAATTCAGAGTCCGTATTCAAGCTATCTACTGCCAAACAATTGAGTGATTTAAATAAATATTACGCCTGTACACGAAAGACAACCAACTTGTCTCAAAAGGGCGATAACTCCCAAATCACTTAAGCAATCATCACACGCTTGAATCGTCTAATGTAACATTTTGATAAATTTGGATACCCCAAATTTGAAGCCATTCGGTTAAGTATCTTCGAAGAAACGGGCCCGGACACAATTCACACACGCACACACGCACACACGCACACACACACGCACACACATCCGCACAGACGGCACTCACTGAGGAGGAGAACTGCGTTCGGAACACCATACGCGTCAGCATCGATGACGCAAGTTTTCTTACGTCATTGTCAGAGTTACACTTGCATAATCGTCTCTGCGGGAGATCGGCAGTGACGTGCGTTTGTACCACAGATGCTTGCCTATGAACGTGGAAATTTTAGCCCGTCCTATTATGTTGTTTCCATTACTATGGAAACAACATAAAAATACCATTACGTCAATGTCCTTCGTCTTGAAGTCATCCCTTTTCCGATACAACGACATCACGGACTTACTGTTTTGCCAATATAGGCAGAGTAACGGGGCGCGACTTTGGCCTCGGGGTTTGCAGAGTGGGGTCGTCTATGGAACAAACAGTGTGTGCGGACGGACAATAAAGAAATGTTAAGTTGAATGAACTGAATGAAGGAATGGTACAGCAAATGACAGCACAAGACACTGCGCCGCCGACGAGATATTCTTCTGTAGTGTTTACCTTCCATGAGCCGTTGACAGGTGTCCCCCACGTACCCACTGAAACACTGACAACTTTCGTCCGGCTTTAGCTGCCCGCCGTGTTCACACACCACGCCTTCTGTCTGTGAACAGAAAAACACGGGATAAAGAGCAACGGATACGTACCTCACAGAACGTTTAAGTACAACGGAAAAGGCACTTGATTCTCATGTTTAAATGATGATGAGGAAGATGATAATGATGATGATAATGATGATGATGATGATGATGGTGATGATGGTGATGATTATTGACACTCACCCTTTTCTTCACCCATATCTGCCACCCTGCAGTGTCCACACACTGGGCCTCATCCCACGACTGATCATACAGCAGACAGACACCATCGACATCACGGAAAGCCACGGACTGACATCCAGCATCCGCAACACAATGTCTGCTGCAGGCAATCACGCTCCTGACCGAGATTCTCGTACGTTCCGTGACATCCGGTGGCTTGCAAGAGCGCAGAGGGTTTGCTCCGACGCGGGCCAAAAGGTGGGATGCAGGTGCTGCTCTTGCCTCAGCGGATGGAGTGTTGAGGACAAGCAGAAGGTATGTCAGAGTGTGGGTCAATCCAACGAAACTGAAGACGTTGAGAGAAGCGGAGGGTTTCTGTCTGGCCATATTGAAAATTGACGCTCACTATTGACGGAATACTGCAATACACAGAGAGTGTTTGTTTAGGAACTGTTCTGTAAAAGCAGTTGACCGTTGAGCATATCACTTGAAGTGACTTTGTAGCGCCGGAGGCTTAGTGTATACTCTGACACTCGATTTAAATGTAAAGAAGCGTCCAGTTGCCACATCCTTCAGAAATGCTGCCCTCGCTCTGTGGAGCTGTTTGCCAGAGCCTCTTCGAAAGCTCCTAACATCCACCCATTCAGAAGTGTCCTATAAACTCATCCTTTCCACTGAGATTGACTTACAGTGCCAAAACAGCAAATCTCTCTCTCTCTCTCTCTCTCTCTCTCTCTCTGTGTGTGTGTGTGTGTGTGTGTGTGTGTGTGTGTGTGTCTCTCTCTCTCTCTCTCTCTCTCTCTCTCTCTCTCTGTGTGTGTGTGTGTGTGTGTGTGTGTGTGTGTGTGTGTGTGTGTGTGTGTGTGTGTGTGTGTGTGTGTGTGTGTGTGTCTCTCTCTCTCTCTCTCTCTTGTGACGACTTTGAAGTTCCTACTTGGCATACAACCAATATCATCGACACATGCCACGTATGTTTTGATTTGTTTATCATGTGTACTTTTCTCTTCTTCATTTCTTTTAGATAGTTACTACTTTTATTTGCCTTTTCCCCCCCTCTCTCTTTCCTCCCCCTTTCCCCCTTGTTTTGATGATGTCTTTTTACCCTCGTAGAATAGCAGGACAGCTTGTGAGACAGGCAGTAATGCCTAAATGCTCTTTCCTGAATAAAAACGTTTCATCATCATCATCATCATCATCATCATCATCATCTCTCTCTCTCTCTCTCTCTCTGTCTCTGTCTGTGTCTGTCTGTCTGTCTGTCTGTCTGTCTGTCTCTCTCTCTCTCTCTCTCTCTCTCTTTCTCTCTCTCTCTCTGCTGTATTTCTAAGCACAGCGAGCGTGAACTTTCTTCGTGGAGTACACTTGCGCTTATAAGCAGACACTGGATTGGACTGGATATAGAATGTCTGAATAATGAATACAAACTACCAAAAGAAACAAAATTCAAACATCCAAAATACCAACCGAAACAAAATTTAAACATCCAAAATACCAAAAGAAACAAAATACAAACACCTAAAATACAAAAAGAAACAAATTTAAAAATCCAAAATACCAAAAGGAACAAAATACAAACATTCAAAATACAAAAAGAAACAAAATTCATTCACCCAAAATACCAAAAAAAAAATCCTCAAAACTCAAATTTCCAAAATACCAACCTGAACACAGTTCAGCCATCCAAAATGCCGAAAGGAACACCATTCCACCATCCGAAATACAAAGAGGAACACAATTCAACGATTCAAAATACCAACATGAACATAATTCAATCATCCAAAATACCAGCATGAAGACAACTGAACCATCCAAAATACCAACGTGAACACAATTCAACGATTCAAAATACCAACATGAACATAATTCAACCATCCAAAATGCCAACATGACAACTGAACCATCCAAAATACCAACATTAACACAATTCAAACATCCCAAATACCAAAGGAAAGATTATTCAAACACCCAGAACGCCAAAAGGAACAAAAACCAAACATCTAAAATACCAAAAGAAGCACAGTTGAAACATCCAAAATACCAAAAGGAACAAATTTCAAACATCCAAAATAGCAAAAACTACTGACTCATCGCAGTCGCAAATCAAAGGTACCCTTTAGACATAATAATAATATCCAAACGTCTGAAGACGGAGAGTGAGCACGCTGACTTTAACAGATCAAATGAAAGTTTGGTCGTGGAATTTGTGAGATTTATACCGTCGCAGCGAAGCAGAAAATTATGTAAACGCATTTACCTGAGCAACACGGTTGTAGTGAATAAAACATTTACTGAAAAAGGACAGGACGGAATTATATGCAACGAGATCTCCTAAGCGACGCCTGACTAGGCCAAAAAAAATTGTTGTTTCTGGTAAAATGGCTAAAAAAAATAGGGTAGGTAGGTAGGGGTTTGGGGTTGTTTTTTGTTTTTTGTTTGTTTGTTGTTGTTGTTGTTTGTTTTTTTTTGGGGGGGGGGGTTAACACCCCCCCCCCACACACACATATCCAAGAACAAAGAAACAGGGTATTAATAAGAAATGATGCTCTGTGAAACTGTACTTAATATTATAACACACTATCTTACCATATTTCGTTCTAATCTTGGGTCCGTGATGGCGCACGACTTCCCTGACGACAGGCGCATGAAAACCGAAACTGGTCGTGCTTGTATTTTTTTTTTTTTTCGAGCAGCCAAAAAAAATTTTAGGGTCGGGGGAAAAAAATAGGGTCGGTCGGGTCACGAGAAACAACTATTTTTTTTGGCCTTATAATATTTCCTATTTGAAGCGTCAGCCGACTTAAAAGTGACACATTCTTCACAACAATTGTTCAAGGGTTCATTCAGCTCATTCTTCATTAGTAGGCACCGGAGAAAGGAATGACTTTTCTGAATACAAAAAAAGCAATACCATGGAAACGATGTTCAGCAGTCAGGACGTAACTATGTGAGCCGTGGTAAACTTGACTGCCCACATACGTGTCTGCGAGATACCAGGCCCGCATGCAAAACTCGAGTTTAATTTAACCCTGGGTTACGGGCTTAACCGAGCATGGTAACCGACATGAGAATGAAAAGCGGAGACAGCCTTCAAACCATCAATAACACCCGTGATATTCAAACTTAAACTTCAATCGGCACCCACATTGTTTTTTGGCCTAATTACCTTGCCGCTGCTCGAGAAGTACTTAGGGTGGGTGGGCGTTTGGGAGTTGAACTTCCTTTTCCACCGTGGATGATATCAAGGTCGGGGCAACGAGAAAAAGGCCAGCACACATATTTGGCCCCAGACGGGATTCGAACTCACGACCCGAGCATTGAAAGTCCAGTGCTCTACCATTCGGCTGTCCCGACTCCCCCGTGAAGGTGCCTCAATAAAACACATGCCTTTGCATTCGCGTGATCAGTTCTTTCATTTGATGTATATTTTTATGTTGTTTTTTTTTTGCATGCAGGCCGCTCAAAATCTTTTTGTTTATTTTCTTCCAAAAAAGATTTTTTTTTTTTTTTTTTGGGGGGGGGGGGGGGGTTGATCGGCCTCTCTTCATTGGTTCCACATTGTTTTAAATTAATGCTTTTGTAATTAGTACACGGACACATGTCTTAACTGAGTTTCCTTTTCGAACATGCTTATTGTGTTTGTAGGTGTACCGTATCTGTATTTACTTATACACATTTTGCCAATTAAAATTACATGATTAAGAAACTGACATCTCTCCTTAGAGATGCCTATAGTTAATGCCTATTCATTAAAAGACATGCCTTTGCATTCGCGTGATGAGTTCTGTCATTTGATGTATAGTTTTCTGGTTGTCTTCTCTTGCGAAATCGTGGGGTTACCCCCCCCCCTCCCCTTCTTCCACCCGAACCCTCCTCCTCGCCCGCCAAACTCCTATATTTTATACAGGTTTGTGTTTTAGAATCAGTTGCTGTAATCAAATGACTGTTACAAACTGAACCCCGGACAATGTAACAATGTAATGTACTGAATCTTTAATTGAGGTGGCGACAGTTTTCAAATGGGCGTCCTCTTGTGTTCCTTTGTTTCCCAAGTCAGCCCGGAGTCGGCAACACAATGCTATCCGCTAGCTCCAAATCATGTTGTCATTACGCCCCAAGAGAACGCCATCTATTAGTAATTTTTCGTTCTACGCTGCGAATTCTCACAAGACATAACAAGCATCCTCTGTCAGACGACCTGCGTGTGGCTGACGTCAAGTGTTTAGTTCACGGAATTGACGTCCTCTCTCTCTTACTGTCGATTTGGCGTGTTGTTTAGCCTGCAGCTTGGCCAAACTTAGAATCCATTTATGATGAAGCAGGTACCATTAATCTGCATAGTGATTATTCCACTTTGCTTTTATTAAAACTAGTACAACAGAGACTTGGCTGTACCTTCCTATTTAAGAACAGCAAGTGTAGCCCATAATTGTGGCATACTTTCTTGTAAGCTGAGATTTATGCTTTGCCAGTAAGTGCTAAACAACTGTTAGTCTGTTTAAGATAAATTGGTCTGACCTTCTAGTATTGTCTGCTCCTAGTTCGGGCAAGGTAGCTAAGGTTGTTCAACCTGGAAAAGCATGCAGTGATCTTTCTTTGGCTAGTCTGAGTTAGAGTTCACCTTGTATAGCTGCTTGTGTGAGCTGTCTGCCAGAGCTGACTTTTACCATTGTAAGGCCAACAGGAAACATGTCAGCCATATTGATGTTTTGCTGTGTGGGTGGAATGTAACAGCTTTGTCACACTGAGAAGGTACAGAATATTTTTAGTCTCTTTACTGCAGTTATATGGATGTTGTTGTAATTATTTTACATTGTCTCATTAGCATATCTTGAGGTATAGATATTGTTTCCAACAGTTGCATGACAGTATTGATGTCCTGTGAATTGTACCCAGCGGTGGAATGTAAGTGCTTATTTTGGTTGCAGTTCTTTTGGCTATAATAATAATAATAATAATAATAATGAGTATTATATAGGCGCTTTACCCAATTTCATGAGTCGGCTCAAAGCGCCGCGAACTGAACTCAACACGCACGCTCACGTGAACCACGCGCATTCTCTCACACACTGGACATAAACACATTACAATCACGTGGTGCGAAGGGTCAGCTCAGCTATTTAAATTCCGAATTTTAGAATTGCATTTATTTTTCAAATTTGGTGGGCTGAACATTTCCAAAGCAGAGGGGGGGGGGGGAGGGGGGGCGGAAGCCGGAGTACCCGGAGAGAACCCCCGACGATCGGCCCGAATGAACGGTGCCACATACGAGAAGGAAAAATTCTTTGCCCCGAGTGGGACTCGAACCTGACCTCTAGCATTGGTGACAAGTCTCTTAACCATTAGACCACCGACCACCCCTATTGTGAGGAAATCTGTAATGCTTTCGCCTGGAGAAATTTTTTTTAATGTGCTCGACGAGATATGGTCGACGAAATGTGGTCGACAAAAATGATGGCGAGGAAATGGAGAGCCAAGCGAAACTGATCCAGCGACTTTTTTGCCATGGGCCGAAAGCTTTGCTTGTGTATGTGAAACATGTAGAAGCTTTACACGATTGCTGGGCTTAAGGTGAAAGCACCGCGACGCACGCTCACGTGAACCACGCACATTCTCTCGCACACCGGACATCAACACATGACAATCACGTGGTGTGAAAGGTCAGCTCAGATAATACATGTAGTTTATTCATTTCACCCATGAATTGAATTTTTAAAAAATGCATTATATTTAATTGAATAGAATTGAATTGAAAACGTCAGTACACCAATCACAACTTCCATCGTAAAAGTGAGAGGGGAGGGGCGGAAGTAGAGTGTGTGCCAGCGATAATGCCTGGTAATCTAAGCTTCGACTTTTTCACTGACTGAGAAACAACGAAAGCTTATTCTCACAAACATTCACGCCTAAATTTGCGCGAAAAAAAAAAAAAAATATTGAAAATTTTTAGTTGAATGGTCTTGTAAGTCAATGGTTGGTTAGCTGGGTGTAACGTCTGTGGTGCCGTTAATAGCTGAATCCAGGTTCTTTATCTGTATTTGGCCGGTTATCCGTACACAAATCGATAATTATGTCCAAAATATGCAAGTATGCCAGTTCAGTTATCTGTTGTCCTTTTATCTTGATTATGATCGCCTTCATACTGATGCAATTATAGAAACTGATAATACACATGGATATACGAAATGCTCCCCGTTCATCCGACCTTGACACGAGCTGTCTGGAATTCCTAAAGGCGTAAAGACACAAATTGAGGGGTGGGTGGGTGGGTGTTTGGGAGTTTAACGTCCTTTTCCACCACATAAGGGTGATATCAAAGACGGGGCAACGAGAAAAAAAGGCCAGCACAAAATATCTGGCCCCAGCCGGCGGGATTCGAACTCACGACCCGAGCACTGAGAGTCCAACGCTCTACCATTCGGCCACCCCGGCTCCCCGGACACAAATGGACAGTCGGGTCATGTTTGGTGGGGTCGTATTTGGGGAACCCTGTTCGGCGAGTGTGCTAGTTTGGTATGATTTTGTTGTCTTGAAAAAGCGTGATTTTCGTGATTTTTAAATATTTTGTAGGCCAAGGGGCCGCAACAAGAGGCAAGCTGCCAGTGAGGCTGAGACTTTCAGCGCTGGAGAGGGGCAATAGCGACGCAAGCAGATTTTGAAGAAGCGGGCTGTCTGGTTTAAACAGAAGGCAGATTAGCATTACTCCAGTGAGGCCTGAGTGGAAAGGAGACATCCAATTTTTTTTAAACTCCTGTCACGTGCGTGCCCTTGAATGGTTTGCACCTGGTAATTTTTGTTTCTACATTGAAGCATTTTTAGGGGTGACTATGATGCTAATAGGGAATATATAGGCAGTTTGAGACCTCGTGCATTTGTTGTGTAGGCTGGGGGTGGGGAGGGGAACTATTCTAACTGAACCGTCCAGCTGAACACTTTTCATTCAATCCAGTTAGACTGCCTTGCAACATTTTCATGTACCCTTTACTGTGATGGACAAGTTACACAAAACAGATCCAGTTCAAACAGCCGGAGGAAATGGGCAACGTTTTGGAGTGAGCACAACTGTTTACTCCTACCGACTCCTTTGACAAGCGGTCGAACTCACACACCTTCGCACAAAAGCGCGCGGATCACCCGACCAGACCACCATCGGCCGCCATTCTCGGACAATTGTCCCCATTATGACGGGGGAGAAGGTGTCATATGAGACGTAAATTTACGATGGGCCATCATTGATACCGCTCTATTTTGGTAAATTTCTTCAGAATGTCTTGATCAGCAGCAAAACCGCGCTAGGGAAGAAAGGCGCGGGGGTAAGCAAGCGGTTTTGAAAGTCGTCCAGGAGCCCGGAACTGCGAGAAGCGGGAATTGAGGGTGCGTCCAAATTGTGCGAGGTAATGCGCAAACATGCGAGAAAACGGGAAGAAAAGCTAAAACATCTAAAAATCACTGAAATGACCCGACAGAAATTGTGTCTCTGGGGAGGGAGGGTGAGCAAAGGGTGGGATCTTTAGTTTGTTAACTTTGCTGAAAGGCGGAAAGACGAGTTAACACTATTTATCCGTTTCCAACAGCCTCAGTGCGTGTGACTGTGTTCCTCGTACTTCACGTGGCGAGGTACGATACCATCCGTGCATTATATCAGCTTCAGCCTAACAGCTTTCGGAATGGTGTTGAGCCCTTCCCAGAACATCTCGTCCAGCACGTTCTCGCGAACTCCCGTGTCGCTCATTTGGCCGTTGAAGTTTGCCTCCGCGCATGCGTTGAACCACCAGCCTGCTCCATACTCCATGGCGCAGTTGCGGGTCGTGCTGTTGTCGTTGTCGTTGTCGTAGGTGCTGAAGCGCTGGCCGTTCATGTCCTTGAGGTGGTCACCCAGTGCGGACATGTCATCAGTGGGAGGACCCAAGCTGACAGTGTAGGTCGCGTTCTCCGTAAGTCTGAAGCCAGTGTAGCGCGGGTTGTAGCGTGTGTCGTTGTACAGATGGATGTACAGAAGCAGGTCGTAACTCTTAGAGTTGGTGAAGTACCATAGGTTCTGGAGACCCATCCAATATTGCTTGTCGTTCCCAAAGCCATCCACGTAATCTTGCCACCCGCGAGTGAAGTTGACTACTCGACTGGTTTGATACCGCTGTTGGAAAATAGTCTCACCGTCGCTACTGCACCCGACCGTGATGGCACGTGATGAGAGGCGTGGTTTGGACAGCAAGAATATCTGGTCGTTTCTGCCCATATCTGGGTAGTGCCCGGACTCTTTGCCCTCCAGACAGTCTGAAAAATTACCAAACGACATCAGATAAATAAGTAAATACTATACATCAATCGTAATTGAACGATGATGTTAAAGTCGAAAGTGCAACTGCGTCCCCCAATATTCAAAGACGTAGGCATACGCTCAAAATGCAAGTAGAGCGGCCTAATTTTTGAGACTCACCGGACAGTGTATTTGCAACTCAATATGAAACCAAGTGCTTCGTATCTATACATAGGAGTACTACACGCAGCACAACCCACTATATAGAGACTAATTTAAGCAAAGGACAGCGTTCAGCTATTCAAGGAACTGAGCAAGTTAGTGTGTGCGAACAATAAAGAATTTTAATTTGAATGAAATGAATTCTAGAAATGGCACGGCAGATGGTACGGTACAAGACTGCGCGGAAGAAGGAGCGTTCTCCTATCGTATTTACCTTCCATGAGTCGTTGACAGGTGTCCCCCACGTACCCACTGAGACACTGACAACTTCCGTCCGGCTTTAGCTGCCCGCCGTTTTCACACACCACGCCATCTGTCTGTGAACAGAAAAACACGGGATAAAGAGCAACGGATATGTACCTCCCCAAACGACCAAGTGCAACGGAAAAAGCAAATGGTTCTTATGTTTAAATCACTATTGTTATTATTACTATTACATTTTTAAAAGTTATTATTATTATTATTATTATTATTATTATTATTGATACTCACCCTTCTCTTCACCCATGTCTGCCACCCTGCAGTGTCCACACACTGGGCCTCATCCCACGACTGATCATACAGCAGACAGACACCATCGACATCATGGAAAGCCACGGACTGACATCCAGCATCCGCAACACACTGTCTGCTGCAGGCAATCACGCTCTTGACCGAGATTCCCGTACGTTCCGTGACATCCGGTGGCTTGCAAGAGCGCAGAGGGTCTGCTCCGACGCGGGTCAAGAGGTGAGACTCAAGTGCTGCACTTGCTTCAGTGGATGGAGTGTTAAGGACAAGCAGAAGGTATGTCAGAGTGTGGGTCAATCCAACCAAACTGAAGAAGTTGAGAGAAGCTAAGGTTTTCTGTCTGGTCATTGTGACTGTTGACGCTCACCGTTTTCACCGGATACTGCAACACACAGCGACTGTTTGTTAGGAAGTTAGTTTGCAGCGCCGGACCCGCGGCCGAAGTGGTTAGCGTATCACCTGACACTGCATTTAAATGTAAAGAAGCGTTCAGGCGCCAGATCCTTCAGAAATGCTGCCCTCGCTCTGTGGAACTGTTTGCCAGAGCCTCTAACATCCAGTCCTTTGGAAGAACCCTAAAAACTCATGTTTTTTCCCGTCTTTGCTTTGTTTAAGTTTTGCTGGTGGATATAGACTATCTGAATAATGAATGCATGATGATTAGTTTCAACGCTGTGTTCAGGCTGCTTAGCGACGCCTGAACACACACACACACACACACACACACACACACACACACACACACACACACACACACACACACACACACACACACACACACACACACGGGACCAAAAGAAACTAACTAAGGTTTGTGTGATCATGACTGTGTGCTCAAATACACCGTGCAATACAAAGGAAAAAATAAAGAGACGGGACGGAATACCCTACAAATACAAGACAGAACAGACAAGTAGACGGACTGACAAACCAACAAATTGTACAACAGAAATTTAAAAGAAAGAGATAAACCCTAATAAAACTAAGTACTTACACTAAATAAACTCCTATTCAAACCCTAACACAAACTGAATAACTCCAGATTATCTCGGAGTACCGCACCTTGATGACAAACAAAACCGAACAAATAAATTAATAGAAAATACTAAACCTTACCAAACGGTCCTTTCCAAAAATAAAATACGAACTAGCAATTTCCGTTATGTCCACAATATCTGTCCAAAGGAACTGGTGTAGAATTCTAGAAACATAAATTAAATCAAAATGAACTGAATTTTTAAAAAAAATCCCAGATTGTGAGAAACACAAATTACATGTCGTACACTGATGAACATTCCACCGATAAGAATACCCCTGACAGCCCGAAGAACACACACAGGCGGCAGAGAAACCTGACGTTATATCAGAGAAAACGGCCTTCTGTTCAAGTAACATTAAATTTAGTTGAGCTCTTATACTTTTGCCCCTCCTCAGCAAAATACCAAAACAAACACAGTTCAGACACCCAAATTTCCAAAAGGAACAAATTCGAACATGCAAAATATCAAAAGAAGCACAATTCAAACACTCAGAATACCGAAAGGAAACAAGGAGGAATGGCCCCATCCCATAAAGTTGTTTGTCCAAATTTCACGTTATTTTGTCCGTTTTGTTGTTACTGTTGTCAGTATCCCCCCCCCCACCCCCCTCCTTCAAGTCTGTAAGACATATATATCAAAGACACTAGATCCGCTACGCTATAGCGGATCTAGAATCGTAGGAGAGAGAGAGAGAGGGATGACGTCAATTCCGTGAACTAAACTTTTGACGTCAGCCTCACGCAGGTCGTCTGAGGATGCTTGTTCAAGTCTAACCCCAGTCACGTGGCTAAGAGGTCGAGGTCGTATCATTGGCTTGGTTCCCGAGTTAGTTCAAGTCTTGTGAATTTCCCTGTTGGCGTTGTGACTTCCCCGAATAAATGAATTTTTACAAGAAATCTGGAAGATGTAGAGGGCTGGTGAAATGTCGGAGACAGTGACGATATTTGCAGAGTTTCTCTGTGAACTAAAAATTTGACGTCAGCCTCACGCTGCTCATCTGACAGAGGATGCTTGTTCATGTCTTGTGATTTCCCTGTTGCTTTTTGACTTCCCTGACTAAATTAATTTTTACATAAAATCTGGAAGATGTCGAGGGCTGGTGAAACGTGGATTTGAATACCTACGATGTTACTTTCGAAATCGCAAAATTGGAACTCTTTTGACCGGTGCTTCTTGCAGAGACTTGAAACAATATGTTTATCTAAAAGCTCTGTTATACTTAATTCTAAGGCTATAATAGTGCAGAAGTTCCTGTCATATGTGCAGTTGTCACACGTGACAAAATTGCCGGGATGATGAGTAATTTGAAGGAGTCTTTCCGTAGATATTAGGCCGTATATGCAAACCACCCCTACCTCGGAAATAATGTTTTACACGAAATCTGTCAGAGCTACAGATCTGTGCTACAAATACAGTCAGTATAATTGGATGAACTTCCAAACTCTAGAAAATGAAGGCATTTGAACAACGTTTTTGTAAAAATACGTCAAATGAACGATTTCTTGAAATGGGCGAAAAATTCGGCAAGTGAAAAATCGTGAAACCTACCTCTGGAGTAGATGACTGACATCCGTACACACACACACACACACACACACACACACACACACACACACACACACACACACACACACACACACACACACACACACACACACACACCACAACTCCCGCCAAAAAGAACGCAGCAGCATAGTGTGCGCGCAAGTTGTCTATGACGCAAATTTCGTTACGTCACTGTGTGCGTAAAAGTACGTATTGTCTGGAGAAATGTCACAGTCTTGCTTTTTATCACCCAAACTTGCTGCTGCGCGCAGCGAAATCTGCCCCCATCCCATAAAGTTGTTTCTCTATAGGGAAACAACTTTAAACAAATCAAACATCTAAAACACCAAAAGAAGCACAATTGCAACACCCAAAATACCAAAATGGACACAATCAATTCAAACACCCAAAAACAACAAAAGCAGATCAAACGCACCATTCAGAAATAATAGTTTCCAAATGTCGTAGGACCGAGAGTCATCTCGCTGAATCAAAGGAAAGGTTAACCGTGCAGTTTGTTGGGTGTATACCTTTGCAGCTGATTATGTAAACGCATCACCTCAGCAACATGAATGCGGTGAATACAATATTTAATTACTGAAAAGGACAGGAAAGATATATAATTATGCACCGAGATTTCCCAAGTGACGCCTTGTTCTAATATTTCCTGTTTGAAGCCTCAGCCCACTTATATGTGACACATTCTATACAACAATCGTTCCAGGGTTCAGTCAGCTCATTCGACACTAAAAGGCGCTGGGGCAAAAACGAAAGAAAAGACTTCTCTGAATACAAAGAAAAATAAAATCGGCGTAGGAAAGATTGACTAAGAAGTGTTTTCTTCAAAACAGCATGCGCTTTAAAAAAAATCACTCACAGGTTTTATCAGTCCATTTTCGTGTCCACCCGCACGTGGCGACAAAACCCTGAGCGTCTTTCGGCCTCATTACCTTGCCGCTGATCGAGAAGTGCTCAGATCTGCTTCAATAAAACACATGCCTTTGCATTCGGGTGAGTTCTTTCGTTTGATGTATAGTTTTAAAGTTGTCAGTTGTCTTCTCTTGCAAAATCGCGGGATACCCCCCCCCCCCCCCACCCCTTGCCTCCATCGGAACCCTCCTCTTCGCCCGCCAAACTCCTATTATTTGAACAGGTTTGCGTTTTAGAAAGAACCTAGACCAGTGTAACAATGTAATGTGCTGAATCTTTAACTGAGGTGGCGACAGTTCTCAAATGGGCGTCCTCCTGTGTTCCTTTGATTCTCCAGTCAGCCCGGAGTCGGCAACACAATGCTATCCCGGCGCTAGTTGCAGGTCACGGTGCCATTAGGCCCCAAGAGAAAGTCATCGATTAGTAATGTTTTTGTTCTGCGCTGCGAATTAAAATTGAAAGAGAGACAGAAGATCCTTTAAACCTGTTCCATCTGCAGTTTTTGAATTGTTGTACAAAAGGGGGTGGGGTGGGGGAGGGGCCTGCACGTCAGACTTGCAAAGACTGTTATCGCTGCAGAGAAACGGTTTTAACGGATTTGTGAGGGGGGGGGGGAGGGGGAGGGGAGGGGGGAGGGGAGGGGGTTCCACGGCAGATTTGTAAAGACTGTTATAGCTGCAGAGAAACAGTCTTAACGGATTTGCAGAGCACCTTTTGATTAACTCTGATCCCAAATATCGAGCTGACCCGACGGTTAGATTCTCCCTTATAAGGTCACATTAGTAGTAGGGGTGAGTTCGTTAGTTAGTTAGTTAGTTAGGGCTTTAACGCTTGTACTTTTTGTTTCTAGACTGAAGCACTTTTCGGGGTGACTATGATGCCTGGGGCTAACCAGGGAATATAATTACAGTCATTTTGAGGCCTTGTGCATTTGTAGTCTTTGACCACACACACACACACACACACACACACACACACACACACACACACACACACACACACACACACACACACACACACCAGGCTGGGGAATTTTCAGTCATTTGGCAATTTTCAGCCAAATTTCCTATTCTTTCAGCCCCCCAAAATCTTAAGTTTCAGCCAGAGAAAAGGAAAGAGGATAAAGGTTGTACAAAGTCATGTATGGATACATGTCATGCCATATGGCACAGTCTAACTAGTATTTTACTTTCGGGTGCTAGGAGAGGCTATTAAATGCCTTTGAATGTGCTAACATTTGTTTTCTTGAGCGGGGCCTTGCCTCCTTGATCCCTCAGGAGGGCGCTGCCTCATAACATAACCCTGGTCTAGGTTTCAGTCTGTTTCAGTCAGTAATTCCCCAGCCTCACACACACACACACACACACACACACACACACACACACACACACACACACACACAAACACAGACACACACACACACACACACACACACACACACACACACACACACACACACACACACACACACACACACCAGCGTCCAAACTAAAATGTTCATAGGTTGCAGCACTGCACTGAGAGGTGGAAGACAAGCAGACGTTTACATATTCACAAGTCTGATCGAAGAAGGAACAAACGATTTCCGACTTCGACTGATTCAGTTTAAATTTAGGAAGCTGACAACGGCGGGCAGAAGACAGACGTTAATAACATGGGGAAAGGAGAGGCGGGGGGGGGGGGGGGGGGGGGGGGGGGGGGGCAGATCCGAAAAGATCCACCCTTCCTCTTCTCCCTGCTATCTGCCTGTCTAGATCCTTCAAATTGTCTGCTGCTCTCTCACCAGTTTGCCACGACCGTGACGGCCATGACAAAGCGTTAAACAACTATTGAATTATTTATTAAATACCCTGGCAACACCGACGCAATGTTAACATTGCTGAGGTAAACTGTTTTGTGTAGCTGGCTGTTATACTGCAGCAGTAATGAAAGGTCAAACAAACCGTATGGCTGGACTATATAAGTTGATCATTTCAAGCCGAGTGGCAGGCAGGGCACGAGGCAGGTCTTCGTGTAAGTCTGTGCTCATAAACCATTTAAGCTCTTTTGCCAGTGTCTAAGATCTTGCCGCACCTGCACAGAGGCAGCACCTCCCCGGCTGGCACTGAGCCGACAGAAGGCTTGAAGCGACGCGAAAATCGGGGAGTCATTTAGTGTAAACCGCTGAGTGGAAGAATTTTATTTTATTTTATTTTATTTCTCTTTTTTTGGCTTGGAGTGATCATTGTCAATTCTCATTTGAAGGAAATAAAAATCATACAGAAAAAAATATGCTGAACAGTCAGCCGAAAGTGTAAAGAAAAATACAATCCGACCACAAAATATGTTCTGTGTATTGCAGTGTCTCGTCTAAAGAGAGCATCACCATTCACTGACCATGACCAGACAGAAACCTTCCGCTTCTCTCAACTTCTTTGGTTTCGTGGGACTGACTCACACTCTGACATACCTTCTGCTTGTCCTCAACACTCCATCCACCGAAGCAAGTGCAGCACTTGAGTCCCACCTCTTGGCCCGCGTCGGAGCAGACCCTCAGCGCTCTTGCAAGCCCCCGGATGTCACGGAACGTACGAAAATCTCGGCCAGAAGCGTGACTGACTGCAGTAGCCAGTGTGTTGCGGATGCTGGATGTCAGTCCGTGGCTTTCCATGATGTCGATGGTCTCTGTCTGCTGTATGATCAGTCATGGGATGAGGACCAGTGTGTGGACACTGCAGGGTGGCAGACATGGGTGACGAAAACGGTGGGTATTCAAAAAAGAAAATCAGTTGATATTATCGATAAACCAACAGCCTTAGTCAAATGCCCTCATTTTCTAGAATTTGGAAGTTCATCCAGTTATACTAAATGCGTTCGTAGCACGTACAGCTCTGTAGATTTTGTGGGGTAGGGGTGGTTTGCATAAAAGGCCGACTATCTTGCAAAACTCTCCTTCAAATTACTCATCATCCCGGTGAAACGTGTGACAACTGTACATGTGACAGGATCTACTGCACTGTTGTATCTTGAATATTAAGAATAACAGAGATTTTCGCTAACTGTATTTTTTTCATGTTTCTGCGAGAAGCACCGGTCCAAAGAGTTCCAATTTTGCGATTTCTAAGTACCATCCAAGGTATTCAAGTCCACGTTTCACCAGCCCTCTAGATCTTTACCCATTCCACAAGTGAGCTAAGTAGGCTTCTGCCTCTCTAGTTTTTTTTTTAAATTTGTGTACAAATGTCTGTGAGCGTGAGATTGACTTTAAGTTGTATTGTTTGTATATACGTGTATGACATTGCAAAACACACATAAACAGGATTTAAAAATAAAATCATAGATAATCGCCTATTCCGTGCACAATGTCTTTTTGTGAGGCTTCCGTAGCTCTCTATATCCCGGTGTATTCTGTTCACAGGTGGAGTGTGAAAACGGCGGGCAGCGAAAACCAGACGGAAGTTGTCAGTGTTTCAATGGGTACGTCGGGGACACCTGTCAACGCCTCATGGAAGGTAACTGTGATCGGAAAACAGCCCTCAGGACTTCTAGTCTGGTCAGTTTTAAGTGACGCTTCAGGTCAAGGGCAGATAATCAGACTATGGGAAAACGTGGCCCGATTACTGCCCCCTGACCTGACGGATCTGGGCCAGATAACCCCCCGTCCTCTGCCCGTAATGGGTCACAGGCCTATATTGTGCACCTGGATGTAGCATGGACCAACCATTTTGTAAATTTGGAAATTGACAAACCATTTTGTAAATTTAGAAATTTGCTCTTTGGTGGTGGTGGTGGGGGGGGGGGAGGGGGATGTAAACTGTAGCCTAGCATGTCTTAATTTGTCTAAAAGTTAAATTTTCGAAATCGGCGTAAACTGTGATTTTTGGTGAAGTTTTTAACGTGGCTGGTCATGGGGTCTAATAAAACACTTTTAAAAAAGTTGATCCCCACCTGTAATGTCAACATTATCGCCAGAATCTTGAAGGTAATTTTGCAACAATTGCAAGCATAGTATATTGTACCAGATGAAACAACACTGGTCCCACAAATGCCATGTTCCTGGGGAAAAAAAGTTAATGTAACATGTCAAAAACTATCCTTACAATACAGTCAAGAGTCCATATCTGGCTTATTTTTCGTCCCCCCCCCCCCCTTTTTTTTTTTTGTTTGGCACTGCCTCTGCTGCCAGGCCATCCTCCCTACCTGTTCCTTCCTCTGTCTCTGTGGAGTCCTCTCAAAGCATATAAATGAAAAACTGAGACTATATTTACTGGTTCACAAGTGTAAGATAGAAAGGTTCCGTGTAGTTGAATGTCATGTAACAACATATTTCACATACATTATTAAATTTTGCTGCAATTACAAGCATTGTATTCTACCAGATTAAACAATACGGGGTCCACAAGTGGATTCAGTGTAACTAAAATTAATAATAAAAAGCCGAAGGCCAAAATTAAACTTTAAGCTATGGTAAAAGTTCACTCTGCTTTAGAAATGTCCAGCCCACAATATTCAAAATTTTTAAAAATAAAATCCCTGTTACGAGCGTGGCTGTGCCTTTTGTTTGTATTGTGTTTGTATGCTGTAGGATAACAGCTGTAATGTTTTTGTTTTTTGTTGTTGTTGTTTTTGTAGTTTTAGTGAGACAGAGAAGTTACTACGTTTAGTTCATATTGTGTTTCAGTAATGTAAATCTGTTTCCCGTGATCCAGAAGTTTCTATTGTTATCACGAGTATTCGAGAAGGGGTGACCTTGTTTTTGACTGTAGCCTTTTTCGCCTCGGGCGTCGACAGGCACTTAGGGCCAAGGGCTGAGTCGCTCGGAACTTTCGTGCAAGTCGCTTTGTTATGACTTGTTTACGATTAGAATGTGTTATATAACGCGCCTAGGTTCGGCGGGCAGGTACTTGATTATTCTGGATTCTTCTTTAGTTTTAAAATAGTAATAAGGTGATTCGCGTTCATATTTTTGATTGGTTCTTCCATATTAGTCGTTCGGAATGTGCTGGAATGCCGTGTCTATATATAAGGCCCTGAGATGTTTGCGTGTGTTTGTGCACGAGAGAAGCTTGTATATATATGCGAAGCTTGAGAGTGCAGTGTAACACCAGAGAAGTGCTGTAATAAACTCCACTCGGTTATTATTATGTGGCTTCTTCCTTCAGACACATATTGCGAACCTACAGTATGCGGGCTACTTTCCCCTGCAGCATGTCTATGCACACCACTGCTTCGGGGTGTGTGTGTGTGTGTCACTGTGTGTGTGTGTGTGTGTGTGTGTGTGTGTGACAGACACCAAACAAACACCAAACACATACATCTGATGCTCCCTGGTTATTTTCAGACTGCATGGAGGGCATGGAGTCCGGGCACTACACAGCTATTGGAACAAATGACCAGAAATTCTTGCTGTCCAAACCACGCCTCTCACCACGCGAGATCCGGGTCAAGTGCAATACTAAGGGTGATATTGTGTTGCAGCAGCGATACTTCTCCAGTTCGGTAGTCAACTTCACTCGCGGGTGGCAAGATTACGTGGATGGCTTTGGGAACAACGCGCAGTTTTGGTGGGGTCTCCAGAACCTGTGGTACTTCACCAACTCCAAGAGTTACGACCTGGTTCTGTATTTCCACCTGATCAACGACACACGCTACCACCCGCGCTATAGCGGCTTCAGGCTGACGGAGAACGTGACCTACACTGCCAGCTTGGGTCCTCCCATTGTTGACATGTCCGCACTGGGTGACCACCTCAAGGACATGAGCGGCCAGCGCTTCAGCACCTACGACAACGACAACGACAACAGCACGACCCGCAACTGCGCCATGGAGTACGGTGCAGGCTGGTGGTTCAACGCATGCGCCGAGGCCAACTTCAACGGTCGAATGAGCGACACGGGAGTTCGCGAGAACGTGCTGGACGAGATGTTCTGGGAAGGGCTCGACATCATTCCTAAAGCTGTTGCCATGTGGCTGAGAAATGGGAACTGACAAGTGATCCACGCGTCTCAATGGTCTCCATCTCTGCAAGGAAAATTCAAACTATCAAACTTGAATATGTCATCTGGGAACTCAGTTGAATTTCGTTGAATTTATAAAGTTCAAAGTCAAATTTATTTTCCGAACCTCTAGTGGCATTGGAAAAAAAAGGAAACGAACATATATGTACATCACAACCACCAGTGGCATTAATCTTACATACACGTTAACACTGCGCTGACAAAGCAACGGTACCAATACAAATACACGGATTTACCGAGCACGTCATCCATTATAAACAATATTCACAACAGACAAATACTAAAGAAAGGAAACAAAATAAAATTACAGAGAAAGTTCAATGTACGTGTATATGAGGGTTGGAGCAGACAAATTCAAATGTTTTATACACATGTAAAAGAGCACCGAATGCTGCATTGCGCCAATAAACCTCTTGGAATTTTAATTCTTTCGCTGCCATTTTCTAGCTTACTTGAACTCTGGGGCCTCTGCTACTTTCGAGTTTTCTCGAGCTAGGACCTAGGATGATGACGGTTAACAAGCCTTGTTCTACCTCTTTCCAATCTGTGCTGTAAAACAACTTCCTGCATACACCGCGTTATCTGCACGTTTGTGTTATTACTCACGTGATCTCGACCTCGACATCAGCATCTCGTTCTATGTCGAGAGATCACGTGATATTCTGGTGGGTCAATACGCTGATTTTTTTTAATTATATACAATAGACGTCCTGATTAATTTCATCATTCAGTTTTCTGTCTGTATACTGCATTTGCTTCAAATATTTTCTTTCTCGCAGTTAAAACTGTATAAATTCAAGGGGGAAATTTACTTGCATGTAAACAAAGCACATCTTTGGAAAATCTGTTTTGTCTAACGGTTAAAGCAACCGATAATACAATGCTTCAGAAATTATAAATGCGTTTTGTCTTTGAAGGTGAGCGTGTTTGTGCTGATGTGAAGGTGAGCGTGTTTGTGCTGATATGAATCGTCCGATGAATAGTCATAGACACTTTTGTGGGATGACAATGGTGCCTGAGGCTAATAGGGAATATACAGGCATTGTGAGGCGTCATACATTTGTATTCTTTGACCACACACACACACACACACACACACACACACACACGCACGCACGCATCGGGCGCACACGATATAGGCAAACACAAGCGTCCAAACTAAAATGTTCATAGGTCGAAGCACAGCAGAGGTGAAATGCATGTAAATCTTTACTTATTCATAAGTCTGAGCGAAGAAGGAACAAATGATTTCCCACTTCGACTGATTCAGTTTAAAAATAGGAAGCTGACATCAGCGGGCAGAAGGGAGACGTTTATAATATGGGAGAGTGGGAGTGGGGGGGGGGGATTGACCTGAAAAGATCCTCCTTCTTTTCCCTGCTCTCTGCCCATACAGATGCTCCAGATTGTCTGCTTCTTCCTCACCACTTTGCAACCGACCACGACGGAACGTGCCAAAGTGTTAGAGTGCCTAATGCAGGGGCGCCGGAAGATGTTGGGGGGAGGGGGACAGAATCTCAGAGGGGGAAACGCCAGAGCCAGTTGAAAGGAAGGACGTTGCCCGGAGAAAGTGAAAAGCTTGGGGGGGGGGGGGGGCGATCAGATGCTGTGCAGACAAAAACCTTTACGAACCAGGGACCACCTCTGTTGCGTGGGATGACGGAGGAGAGCAGAAAGAGCAGTAGGGGGAGGGGGGGGAGGGGAAGGGAGGGGGGACAAGACCATGCCTTTGCCCCCCCCCCCTCTTGACATAGTCACCTGATTTTCCAGGGGGGGGGGGAGGGCAAAAAGATACTCTTGCCCCCCCTGCTTGGGTACAGGGGGGGCAGCTGCCCCCCCTGCCCCCCCCCCCCCCCGGTTCCGGCGCCCCTGTAATGCCATCATTTCTGGCTCACAGATCTTTCTCAGCTGTGTTCGTGGTATCTATCATCACATCAGTTAGACACCTGGACAGTGACAGCGTCTCAGTGTAATGCTGGCACTGAACCAGAAGAATGTACTCTTAATCCGACCGTGCTTCAGAATCGGTCACGTGGGGACACAATATAGCACCTGAAACCATTGTGGTGACTTTGGTGGTTGTTCTACGCACGTGGAAGCGTACAGCGTTCTGATCAGACGACGTGATTTGGTGTGCGGACTGAGCATGATAAATGACAGCGCTGAATGGTGGCCAGTTTTTGTGGCTTGGTCGTATCGACGTGTAGTACAGGTATGGAAACGTTAGCCCAAAGAAAGTCATATTTCTCGACTACTGAAAGCCGCAAAGTCACCAAAGTGGTCGCAATGCGTTCCTTGAGCGGTGGTCTGATAGGTAGCGCGTCGGATTTAGCCGCTGCGTTACTGAACGGCCGTCACCAATGTCATGGCGATGAAGCGTGGGTTCGATCCCAGGTCGAGCTTGTGATATGTGATACCGGTTTTTCCTGGCTACCGGGCTGCTCATCGGGGGTTTCTCTCCGGGTAATCCGGCTTTCCTTGTAAAAAAAAAATAAAAATAAAATAATAATAAAAAATAGGATATAGGTATTGGGTGGCGCTGCACTGCGACGACGCGCTTCCCCCGGAGGAAGCAGCCCGAATTTCCCGAAAAGGGATAATAAAATAATAATAATAATAATAAAATGACAATAAGGAACATCTATTCATTTGGTAAACGGCCTTAGAGCTTTCTATCAGTTTTTTTTTCCCCCGCTCATAACTCATTACGAGTTAGTTAGTCCGTTAGTTAAATATTTAAGGTTTTGCGCCGCGCAAGCAAAATTCATTACGAACATAAAGCCGTTAATTAACTGTTTAATTAGTCATGAAACACCCTGGCAGCACTCATGCAAAGTTAATGTTGCTGGGGTAAACGGTTATGTGTGACTGGCTGTTACGTTGCAGCAGTAGTGCTAGTCAAATAAACTCTATGACTGGACGCAAAGATGATCATTCCAAGCAGGGTGGCAGGCAGGGCTTACGGTAAGTGGTAGCGGCGCCGAAATGCCGGGCACGTCTGCCTATAATTCTGTGCTCATAAACCATTTAAGCTCTTTTGCTAGTGTCTAACATCTTACCGCACCTGCAGAGGCAGTACCTCCCCGGCTGGCACTGCGCTAACAGAGGGCTTCAAGCGACGCGAAAATCGAGGAGTCATTTAGTGTCAACCACCGACTAGAAGAATTTTATTTCACTTTTTTTTTGTGAAGTGATCATTGTCAATTCTCATTTGAAAGAATGAAAAAAAAAATTACTGAACTGTCAGCCGAAAGTGTTAACAAAAATAAATCCTAACACAAATATGTCCTGTGTATTGCAGTGTCCCGTCAAAGGAGAGCATCACCATTGACTGACGATGACCAGACAGAAACCTTCCGCCTCTCTCAACTTCTTTGGTTTCGTGGGACTGACTCACACTCTGACATACCTTCTGCTTGTCCTCAACACTCCATCCACTGAAGCAAGAGCAGCACTTGAGTCCCACCTCTTGACCCGCGTCGGAGCAGATCATCTGCGCTCTTGCAAGCCCCCGGATGTCACGGAACGCACGAGAATCTCGGCCATAAGCGTGACTGACTGCAGTAGCCAGTGTGTTGCGGATGCTGGGTGTCAGTCCGTGGCTTTTCATGATGTCGATGGTCTCTGTCTGCTGTATGATCAGTCGTGGGATGAGGCCCAGTGTGTGGACACTGCAGGGTGGCAGATATGGGTGAAGAAAAGGGTGAGTGTCAATCGGATGAAATGGGATTTTCAACATGCCCACCGTCCTATATAAGAACGTGTGTGAGACTTTCGTGTGGTCCTCACTCTTCTTTGGGATGAGGAGCAGTGTGTGGACATTGCAGGGTCGCAGATATGGGTAAAGAAAACGGCGAATATCCAAGAAAGGCAACCAATGAATATTATTCATAAAGCAACGGTGTTAGTCAAGCTTACATCAAACGTCATAAATATATATGATCTTGATATGTATTATTAACACCGGCAGGCTTGATTTCAACAGTTTATGATAACTTGACCGAAGGATTCTTTCCCCCTTCATGATTCAGCCCGAACCAGTGGAGGCTTGGCAGAGGAAAATAGGGATTCTACTGTTTCGGGTTTTTGTTTGTCTGGCATTTTTGCTTTATTGTGTGTGTGTGTGTGTGTGTGTGTGTGTGTGTGTGTGTGTGTGTGTGTGTGTGTGTGTGTTCGATCTTTGATTTTAGATTTTTTTAAAAAGTATATACAGATGTCTGTGGGTGAGAGATTGACTTTATGTGTTGTATGTACATGCTATGACATTGCAAAACTTACAAAAACAGAATTTTGAGGAAAAAAAATTGTAGATTCCGTGCACAACGTCTTTTTTTGTAGTGCTTCCGCTGCTCTCTATATCCCGGTGTATTCTGTTCACAGGTGGTGTGTGAAAACGGCGGGCAGCGAAAACCGGACGGAAGTTGTCAGTGTTTCCATGGATACGTCGGGGACAACTGTCAACGCCTCATGGAAGGTAAATGCGATAGGAGAACTGCCCTGATGACTTCTAGTCTAGTTTTTAACCGACGCTTTAGGCGAAGGACACATAATCAGACTTTGGGAAAACGTGGCTCCCGATTACTGCCCCTGACCTGACGGATTTGGGCCAGATAACCCCCCGTCCTCTGCCCGTAGTGGGTCACAGGCCTATCTTGTGTGTCTGGGTGTGTTCGGGACAATGTAAACGTATCACACACACACACACACACACACACACACACACACACACACACACACACAACACACACACAACTAGTTGACACACACAGAATAGTTAACGTCAGATGTACGATGATGATACGAAGAAGAAGAGGAAAGAAGACGAGAAAAAGGAGACGAATGAGATCTGTGTATTGTGCTGGCGCTTTACCCAATTTCTTGGATCGTCTCAAAGCGCCGCGAGCTGAACCCAACACGCACGCTCACGTGAATCACACGCATTCTCACTCACGAGATATCAACACAGTAACGTGGTGCGAAGGGTCAGCTCAGTTATTTAAGTTTCGGAATTTAGAACTGCATTGATTTTTAAATTATATGGACTGAACAATTCCAAAGCAAAGGAGGGGGGTGGGGGAGCCGGAGTACCCGGAGAGAAACCCCCGACGATCGGCCCGAATGAACGGTGCCACGTACGAGAAGGAAAAATTCTTCGCCCCGAGTGGGACGCGAATCTGACCTCTCTCATTGGTAGCAAAGTCTAACCACTAGATCACCGACCTTCCCGGAACAAAATAACAAAATAGTTAGATATCAGTAACATGTCAGCAGTTTACGCGAGCGTGTTGAGTACAATTAATTCTAGCAGTATAAGCTCGCGCGAAACAGGGGAAATAATTGATCAGTTTCTAAACCGAATCTGGGGGTGAAAAAGTGCAACTCGCTTAACTCGAAGCCCTGTTCGAAATTCGACCTTATCCGTCGTCACGGATAAGTCAAATTTCGGATAAGTCGAACAAAAATCAGTCGAACACGCTTAAGTCGAATTCGCAGGGGAAATGGATTTTTCTTCGACTGTTTGACATAACCGAGTTTTGACTTATGCGATTATGAGTACTAGTTCAACTTATCCGTGGAAAATAGCCATACGAAGAGCAAGTTTGGCCGGGAATGTTTTGTTTTTGTTTTTTTTTGCTTCGACGTATCCGAAGTTTGACTTAAGCGTGTTTGACTTCGGCGAATGGGTCTGTATTTCCCCTGCGTGTTGGATCGTATATGTCTGATCAGTATCAATCTGGTTATTTTTCAGACTGCATGGAAGGTCAGGAGTCGGGACACTACCCGAGTTTAGGAATAGGAGACCAGACATACTTCTGGTCAAAACCACTCCTCTCACCACGCGAGATCTGGGTCCGGTGCATTTCTGGGGGTGCTACTGTGTTCCAGCAGCGATACTTCGACAATCTGAGAGTCAACTTCACTCGCGGGTGGCAAGATTACGTGGATGGCTTTGGGAGTGACTTGCAGTTTTGGTTGGGTCTCCAGAACCTATGGTACTTCACCAACTCCAAGCGCTACGACCTGGGTGTTTATATTCATTTGTTCAACGACACACGCTACCACCCGCGCTATAGCGGCTTCAGGCTGACGGAGAACGTGACCTACACTGCCAGCTTGGGTCCTCCCATTGTGACATGTCCGCATTGGGTGACCACCTCAAGGACATGAACGGCCAGCGCTTCAGCACCTACGACAACGACAACGACAACAGCACGACCCGCAACTGCGCCATGGAGTACGGTGCCGGCTGGTGGTTCAACGCATGCGCGGAGGCAAACTTCAACGGGCGAATGAGCGACACGGGAGTTCGGGAGAACGTGCTGGACGAGATGTTCTGGGAAGGGCTTGACACTATTCCGTACGCTGTTGCCCTGTGGCTGATAAATGGGAACTGACAAGTGATCCGCGCGATCTCAATGGTTTCCATATCTGCATGCAAAGTTAGGCGATCAAACTTGAACATATCATCTGGGAATTCAGTTGAAATTGTTAAAGTTCAAAGTCAAATTTCTTTCCAAACCTCTAGGGGCATTGCAAAGGGTGGGTGGGTATTTTGGAATTTAGCGTCCTTTTCCACCACATAAGGGTGATATCAAAGACGGGGCAACGAGAAAAAGGCCAGCACAAATATTTGGCCCCAACCGGGATTCGAACTCAAGACCCGAGCATTGAAAGTCCAACGCTGTATCATTCGGCCACCCCGGCATTGGAAAAAAAGGAAACAAATATGATATAATTATACATCATAGCCACCCGTGGCATGAATCTTACATACACGTTAACACTGCGCTGACAAAGCAACGGTACTAGTATAAATACACAGATTTACCAAACACGTCATCCAATACAAACAATATTAACAACAGACAAATACTAAAGAAAGGAAAAAAACCCTGAAATTACAGAGAAAATTAATAATCATGTATGTGTGTGTAAGAGTTCGAGCAGACAAATTCAATGTTTTATACACATGTAACAGGGCTGTATTGCCGCAATGCGGCAAAGCAGCGAATGCTGCATTGCGCCAATACTGCCCTTGGAAACTATTCATACTTTCACTGTTCACTGTCATTTTCGAGTTTACTTGAACTCTGGGGCCTTGCTATTTCGAGTTTTCTCGACCTAGGACCTAGGATGGTGATTGTTAACAAGCGTTGTTGTAACTCTTTCCAGTCTGTGCTGCAATACAACTTCCTGCATACTTTATCGTTACCTCCTGCATACCGTTATCTGCACGATTCTATTTTTACTCACGTGATCTTGACATTAACATCTCGTTTATATCGAGAGATCACATGGTATTCTGGTCGGTCATTAGTGTGATAACTATTTTTTTTATATATACGATAGAAGTCCTGATTAATGATTTCATCATTCAGTTTTAAATCTCTGTCTGAATGCTCCATTTACTTCGAATATTTTCTTCCTCGCATTTAAAACTGTATTCATGTGGGAAATATACTTGCACCTAAACATCTTTGAAAAATCTGTTTTGTCTAACGGTTAAAGCAAACTAGTGCTGATATGAATCGTCCGATGCATATTCATTGACACTTTAATTGTGTAATTAAACAATCACATCATTTACCATGATAGTCGAAACGTCGATGCGGAAACCTGTTGAAAACGGTGTGTGTGTGTGTGTGTGGTGTGTGTGGTGTGTGTGTGGTGTGTGTGTGTGTGTGTGTGTTTCGCACCTAAACGACTTGAGACGTAGGAGAATCTTCGTTACTTCGTCTAGGACTTCTGAAACTTCCCACGACATACAATAAAAGCGACCGCACGAAAACAACAACAACAAAAACAAAGAAACAAACACACAACAATCCTAGGCTTCTAAACAAAAAAGCATCTAGCCATACAGGCAACAACACTACCGTTAATCATCAGTTTGTCAGTCAGTCGCGTTCTTGGTATTTCTAGCCAAGAGTACGTTCAACGGTTGATCAGGAATTTAAACAGTTCAGCGATGGCGGAAGCCTGTGCCTCGGCATATCTGACTCCAGGTTTTGACTTAATCTCCAGCCGTTCTGGCGGAACGACCATTGTCCGGTGTCCACGAAGATCGTGGGAGACAGTAGTTTCAGTGTGTTCAACGGCGGATCAAGAATTCGATCAGTTTAGTAACGGCACAAGCCTGTGCCTCGGTATATTCTGCTCCTGGTTCTGACTTAATCTCCAGCAGTTCTGGCGGAAAGACCATAGTCCGGTGTCCGCGAAGCTCGTGAGGGACAGTAGTTCCGTTGACAAGCAGTATGGCGATCTTCGTTCTGCTCACAACCGTGGTGATCTGATATTGTAGCATGCCTGATACGTGAGATTTACCCACAATGACAATCAGCAGGCCACTCTTTTCTATGGTGTTCAGAATCTCACAGGCGCCTTGACGCCCTAAAGGCACATTTTCATCCATTCTTGTCACTCTAAAACCACAGGCATGCCTGAGAATGCTGGTCAGTGTTTCTGCCTTCTCTTGGATTTCTTCACCCTCGTCCTCTTCTTCTTCGTGAAGTATCACGACGTCGTAGATTGTAGCGCCTGCGTTTCTGCCATGCATGTCTGTGACATGACAATTCGAGTTGCCGTTATCCTGTCCATTCGCATCTGTACTTTTCTGTGGCTGACTGTGCACATCGGCAAAGGCATTTTTTAAAATGTGGACTGACTTTTGTGCCTGGCTGGAGAAGCGCCTGTTTGCCTGCCTGCATGTACATCCCTGTCACAAACCTCTCGCCCAGCAGTTGACGGACCTCTCTACCCAACTCTGTCGCTCGTAAGAGCTCAAAACATGTCACTGCCTCAACGAACTCATCCATTTCGCAGTGGTTTTGTATGATCCCCTGATGATACTGAGGATTGTGTTCAAGTTGTGGGTTTGCTTTTGCCATCTTCTGTAAAACAGCAATGGCCTTTCGATGTTTCTTGATTAGCTGAAAAAGCCTTGCTTTCTCTGTTTGTTTTTCCGCTTTGCTCCGATCAGATGCATCCACTGCTTCGAAGAGAGCACGGGGTGAACGGAAGACATCTGTCAATCGTCCCTGAACCTCAGCACAGTTTGAGTACAAGCGCGACGCTGTTATCAAAGCATGGTTTAGCAGTCTGCCTGCTTCTTTCTTCAGCTTCATTTTCCTTTCTCTGTCTTGTTCACGTTCTGACAATGTGCGCATGATCAAACCCCTTTGTTCGAAGGCGGTTACTACATCCAGGGGACCTGCAGACGACTCCTCGTTCTCCAGGTTATTCTCACATATCTTCTCGAGATAGGCGAGTGCGTCGTCGTATTCTTCAAGTGATTTGAAGAGGAGGGCAAGGTCATACATGGCGCGCGTGTTTTCCTCTGCACTGAACTCTACTGCTTGTTGAAGGCAGTGCACTGCTTTCTGCACATACTCGCAGTCTCTGGAAAACGTTGTTGTGCCTGATGGGGGTGACTTGATAATTTTGGACAGACTGTCGAGCTTTGGTGAGACTGCAGGAATTGCTTCTGTGTCACTGTCACTGTCGACAGCAAATTGTGTTTCCTCCGCCAGCCACTTTTCGGTTTCTTCGTCGAATCTGTCTGATGACCAAGAACAGGAATCCCGCAAAGACAGGTTTCCAGTTTGCTGACTGAAAGATTCAACACAAGAATCATCTTGTGAGTTCAAAGCTGTGCACGTGCCTCTTTGCGCAGAAGGTTCAACACTTGAACTTTCGGTGCAAAATCTCGATCTGCTGTCGGGTCTATTGTTCCGCTGCTGCCTCGGCGACTCAGGTCTGAGTCTACCATCTGGAACTCCACGTCCATTCTCTCGCTCTTTTCCCCCTGGGCTTTTCTCGGCAAAGTACGGCTGAGAGCACAGCGGTTCCCCTCCTACAGCTCCTAACGTTTTGTAGGCATCGTCTGCTTTCGTTCTGCTGGCCCCTCCTCCAATGCCAAAAGACTGTCCATTTCTGCTTGGTGTCACATGCCGGGGCCCTCTTTCCGGGTTCTGTGTCTCTCCACGTTCCGCAGCCTCACATACCCGGCGCTTGTGTCTCTGATCTCCGTTGTATGCCGTGTCTTTTCTCTTGGCAGATCCTGCTTGACCCCGTGACCCTCTTCCACTATCCACTTCCCGTTCTCTCGCTCTTTGGCCCACGGTGGCTTCTTCCACTCCCGCTCTGTCTGTTTCTTGCATATTTTTTTGATTCCGCCTTTGTTTCTGTGTTTTCTTCGGTGCCTGTGCCGTATCCATTCCACTAGAAGCCGCCTCCATCTCGCCCACGCCTTGACCGTTAACCGTCTCCTTCCTCCTCCTGCCCGCTTTTGCTTCTTGCGCGTTGCGCCGCTTATGTGTCCGCTTCTTTTTCTTTTGTAAAGTGCCGTACTTGGAGGCTGTGGCCAAATATTTGTATGTCAAGCCAAGGTGATGATACGCTTCCGATGAAGGCTGGAGTTCAACTGATCTTTCTAGGAGATTACGTGATTCGTTGATCAACTTGTAATAGCGGTAGATTCTTCCAGCCTTTCGAAGGACGGCTGGGTCATTTTCGCCCAGTTCCAGAGCAATCTTGCACGCCTCAAGAGGAGTAATTTTCTCAATTTTGCTACGTCTCTTGATATCCTCAGGATCCCGTGCGCATCTTAACACAAACGCCATCTCGACAAAAGCATGTGCCTTGAGAAAGGGACATTTTTGCACAATCTCTTTTAACATCTTCATAACCATTGAAATACTTGGGCTTCTCTACCCGCAACGTACGGGGTGTGTTGCAGGTCCATTGTATGCCTGTAAGCCTTTGCGAGTCCCATTTTCCAGTCCCATACCTCTGGCTCTCTTCCTTCAGGGATAACCTTATTGTACAAATCTATGGCTTTCTCCGTAAAGCGGTGCCCGAACCGCATGTAGTCTGCGGCCATCTCTGCCTTGGCTTTTACTTGCAGGTAGTGGAATCCATCTGTGTTTCTCAGCTCCTCTAGTTTCTGGACAATCTGATTTGCCTCTTTCCGGCGTATCGGAGTGTGCCATAACATAGAGGCTTTACTGGCTAGTGACACGATATTGTCATGCTGGTCTTCCATGTTAAGTACTTCGTCCAAAAGTGCTAAAGCTTCCGTTTTCTCACCCAAGCGGAATAAAGTGTATGCCAGAAGATTAAGGGATCGAACCTTCTCTGTCTCCTTGAAACCAGCGCCAGATTTCCTGGCAGCTTCCAGGTCGTTCTTCAAGCGCTGGTATGTTTTTCTGCAGATCAGATGTTGGCATTCCAGCTGAAAGAGGTGCGGGAAGTCGGCCAGTCGTTTCTGAAAGTCATCCTGCTCTCTCTGAATCTGCTGCATCGGTGATCGACCTGTGAAAGAAAATTATGAACAATTGTGTGTTTTGTTTTGTTTTTCCTGTTAGTTAAAGTCTCAATGCGTATGACAGGCACACAACAGTGTGTGGAAAACATTTCATCGAATACGGCAAATCAAAATCAATCAATCGGGTCACAATATAGTATCTGAGACTATTGTGGTGACTCTGGTCTGCGTATTATTTGTCGTAGACTGCGTTCTCAGCAGACGACATTATTTGGTTGAGGGCTGAGGTCTAGCTAGACGGCACTGATTGGTGGCTATTTTTAGAAGCTTTGTCTAGTCCCAGTCGGTTCAGGAATGGAACGTAGACTCGAAGAAAATTTTACTTCTCTAGTATTAGAAGCCACAAAGTCTCGAAAACGGTCGCAATGGCTAAATGAAACATCTGCCAAACAACCTTAGAGCTTTGAAACTTGTCCATCTCAGCGGCGTTATGAGGATAGAGGTTTTGAACCTTCCATCAAAGATCGTATACAGTCATGGCCTTTTGCTTCCATTTGAAACACATGGAAGGGTGGGTGGGTGGTGTGGGTGTTTAACGTCCTTTTCCACCACATACGGGTGATATCAAAAACGGGGCAACGATGAAAAAGCCAGCACAAATATTTGGCCCCAGCCGGGATACGAATTCACGACCCGAGCATTTGAAGTCCAACACTCTACCATTCGGCCACCCCGCCTCCCCGAAACACATGGAAAGAAACATTATGAAGAAACAGAAAGAAGCCCTAAAGAAAATAATAAATAAACGGAAAACATTAAAGGGTATACACATTCATACACAAAACATGTTTACCATGTTGTCGCCAACCATCTTACCTTGGAACATTGCCATGATTCTGACAGAGTAATTGTCCTCGTTGAATGCCAGCAAGTCAGCACTATACTTAGTGAATGTGTGCCAGTGTAAATACACGTCTGTGTGCAGGGAATTCCCCGGCGGTGGTTCCCCAGACTGTGACCGCTATTACTTTCGGCACCTGCCGTGATTTGCTAAAGAACACACACACACACACACACACACACACACACACACACACACACACACACACACACACAGTTGCACATAAGATCGCTTGGTCACGTTTTCAAGTGGATGACAGCCATTAACATTTACTCACACACAAAAACATTTGATTTACATGACAAGATCACTTCATGAGAACCAGTCATTCATTCGAACACTTAATTTTTCGTTACGAATGTGTGTGGAGGTAATCAGCACTTGATCAATACGTTAACGATCAGTAAATGTCCAAATGAACGACATATCAATATTAATACATAGCTAGTAAAGCAAATCGAGGAAACAGAACTTACAATTGACAATTTCAAAGAAATTATGAAAGAATCTCGATTATCGATACCGAATCAACGATTTCACGTATCGTTAATTATCATGTCTGTCTCAATTCTTTCAGACAATTTGAAGGTATCGTCTTTGTTCTGGAAACTTCTGATGACAAACAACAATTGCTATGCACTCCACTATGTACTGCGTCACCAATCAATATGCTCCGAATTTTTAAAAAAAATTCAAATCCGAGTAAAAAGATTAACAGCATATACAATGTAACTGTACGAAAATAGTTCTGCGTTTTCTCACCTAAATGACAAGAATCCATAATTCGCGTGTACAGCTTTGGCAGTCGACTGAACAGGATTACTTCGAGGTTTCTGTGTATTTCCCTTCCAGACGGTTCTACGAGAATATATTCTACTCATCTCACCGTGCATGACACTACAGCTAAAAATAAAATGTCAAAACCTGTTTTGGTATCAGTCGCACGGCAATGCCATATCAAAGTGACATTAAATGAAAAACGGCTAAAGTGTATAATGGCCCCTTAAAGCAATCCATTGCAGACATTATACTGACACAGAAAAAGAGAGAAAAGGACCGTTAGGGCGGGGGAGCTGAATATCCAACGCTTCATTTCACCGCTACTGGCTTTTGAATTGGGACTTGGCAGCGATTCGCTCAGACCCTGTGGTGTAAACACGAATTAGCGTTCTGCGAAGTTCATGATCTCGGTTCTCCTTTCTATCCAGTTTATTTAAGGGGGGGCGGGGGGGGGGGGCGTAAACAGGATGTAAGGTTCAGTGAAGAGTGGACATTTATCAACTTAGGGCCAAGTCAGATCCTCTCCCTTTTTAACCCCCTTTCCCACCAACAATACACTGAAAGATGTGAACCAGTGAAACTAAGTACAGTGACACAAGTAAATGTCTCACAAACACAAAACTCACTGAGTTTGCAAAACAATGTTTTATACAATCACATATATTATGTTTGACAGACTCAAATGATTCTAGTATGTCTCTACATTGGACAGAATCACATAGGCATTCAAGACAATTACCACAGCCAAAGGGATACGTGATTTTCACAAAATGTTTTCTCGAGGGAAGTTGTCGCAAAAGGCGTGTCTACTCAATGCAGAAGCATAACAAAGATCAATTGTGGTACATGAAAATTCAGCAATACAAAATTAGGAAAAGACTATTGAGTGATATTCGGGTTGACTACCGTCTGGAAGCCAAACATCTTCGCTGTTTATGTTGTTCTTGTTTCTTTGTTTCCTTTTTCTTTTTTGTCTTAGATACGACCCTCACATGCCGAAGAACGACGTCAAACCCCCAGAACAACCAACCAAAAAGGCACTGGATATCTGCCTTAGACTCATCAGGCTCTTGTAATGTAAATTCTGCTATGAAACGAACATGAAATTAAGCTCAGTGTTAAACAAACACATCGAGTCGTCTGAACATAAAAGTGGGCTAATTCGATCTTTGCTGAGCCAACTTACGTTTTGGAACAGTTTCGCCAGTGAGTGCGCGTGTACGCTCGAAATTTCTCGACGAGAATACTGAGAATACGAGAATAATGAGATACACTGTTGTTTACACTTTGCGCGAGCGGCTGAACACTCAAATTCTACTACTGTTGGCACACTACTATCCAGAGCGCTCAGTGTGATCGCCGCGTCATCGAGTACGCCTCTGTTGGCTCAGTGCCAGCATTACAGACGCTGTCACTGTCCAGGTGTGTATGTGGTGTGATTATAGATACCACGAAAACAGCTCAGAACTATCTGTGAGCATAGCAAATATTAGCATTATCCCTTACAGTTTTGTTCGTCTGTTCAGAAAATAATGTCTAGCCAGCAGTGTGTTCAACGGCGAATCAAGAATTTGAACAGTTCAGCAACGGAGGAAGCCTGTGCCTCGGTATATTCTGCTCCTGGTTCTGACTTAATCTCCAGCAGTTCTGGCGGAACGACCATTGTCCGGTGTCCACGAAGCTCGTTAGGGACAGTAGTTCCGTTGACAAGCAGTATGGCGATCGGTACGCTGCTCATAACCGTGGTGATCTGATATTGTAGCATGCCTGATACGTGAGATTTACCCACAATGACAATCAGCAGGCCACTCTTTTCTATAGTCTTCAGAATCTCAAAGGCGCCTTGACTCCCTAAAGGCACGTAATCATCATTATCATCCATTCTTGTCACTCTCAAACCACAAGCATGCCTGAGAATGCTGGCCAGTGTTTCTGCCTTCTCTTGGATTTCTTCACCCTCGTCCTCCTCTTCTTCGTGAAGTATCACGACGTCGCAGATTGTAGCGCCTGCGTTTCTGCCATGTATGTCTGTGACATGACAATTCGAGTTGCCGTTATCCTGTCCATTCGCATCTGCACTTTTCTGTGGCTGGCTGTACGTATCGGCAAAGGCATTTTTAAAATGTGGACTGACGTTTGTGCCTGGCTGGAGAAGCGCCTGTTTGCCTGCCTGCATATACATCTCCTGTATAAATTCCTCGCCAAGCTCCTCTAAGACCTCTTTTGCAAGCCCTGTTGTCTTCAGAAGCTCACAGGACCAGACCGCCTCCTCGAACTTGCCAATCTTACAGAGGTTCTGGATGAGCAGCATTTGGCACTCGGCATCGCCTTCCCGATGCGATGCTGCCATTTTCCTCAAGACAGCCAGGGACTTCTTATGCTTCTGGATCAAGTGTAAAAGCTTTGCTTTTTCCTTCTGTTTTTCTTGGGTGCTCCGGCCAGAGTTGTCCACGGCTTGCAGGAGAGCTCGAGGTGACTGGAAGACACCCGCAAACTGTCCCTGAATCTGGGCAGATTTTTCAAACAGGCGTGACGCAGTAATTAGCGCGGAGCCCAGCATGTCGTCTGCTTCGTTGTGTAATTGTCTTTTCCTGTCTTTGTCCTTTTCTATCTCGGCCATCTCCATTTTAATGAGTCCTGCCTGCTCGTATGCTGTAACTATTTCCAAAGGTCCGGAAGATGACAAGTCTTCCTCACTTTTGTCATAGATGTCCTCCAGACACCTTAGTGCCTCTGCAAATTCTCCAAGTGCTTTGTACATAAGGGCAAGATCGTATACCGCCCGCGTGTTTTCCTTCTCACTGAACCGAACGGATTCTTTCAGGTTCTCGACAGATTCTCGTACATACTTGTCGTCCCACGAGAACGTGGTGGTGCCTTTTGGGGGAGACTTGACTGTCTTGGGCAGTCTGCCAACTTTGCCGTGAACTACAGTCTCTTCCTCGGTGTCGACATCGCTTTCACTGTCGGTGCCACTGTGCAGGGAGATGGTTCTTCGTTGAACAGGACCAGAAGAATCTCTCCCGGAACTTGAAGTACCCCTAACCAGAGTTTGTGGCTGTCTCAACTGATCTTCAAAACGTCCGGCAGCTGTGCCAGGCCTTTGTCCTCTTCCTTGTCCACGGCCTCGACCTCGAGGCCCTCCACGTTGTGTTGGCCCTGGCCCGTCTTGCACCTGTCCTCTGCCAGCACCCATCCTGTTCATGCTGCAGGTTGCTGACTGCGCGCGAAATGCTTCACCTCCTCTTGATTCTATTTCACCTTGCACAGTTGTCTGGTTTTTTCGTTTTCCTTTTCTTCTACCTCCTAGCCGCCGCCCTCTTCTTCTGCGCAAAGTTCCACGCTTGTCCTCAGTAGCGAACGCCTTGTAAGTGAGACCCAGATGATGATAAGCTGCTGATGAGGGCTGCAGCTTGACAGCTTTCTGCAAAAGTTCCAGTGATTTGTGGACATCCTTCTTGTATCGGAAACACTTGCCAGTTTTCCAAAGTACAGATGGTTCGCTGTCATCGCTCTTCAACGCGTCCTTACACGCTTTCATGATACCTGTGTGTGCGGCATCACAAAGTCTCTGCTCTGCTTTGGGGTCCCATGTAGACTGCAGCACCATTGCAATTTCGGCATAAGCGTTAGCTTTCAGGTCTTGACCTGCGGTCCCATTTATGATCTCATTCAGCATCTGTAGGACAGTGAAATGCTTTTGGAGTTCTTCTTCCGTCAAATGCTTATGATTTTCTTCTTCCTCTGACACGAATGGAGCATGCTGTAAATCGAGTGTATGCCGATGGGCCGTTGCAAGAGCCAGTTTCCAGCTCCACACCTCTGGTTCTCTGCCTTCTGGTATCACCTCATCGAACAGATCGATGGCGTACTTCTTGTAGCGAGGTCCGAGGCGCATGTAGCTGGAGGCCATCTCTGCTTTGGCCTTCACCTTCAGGTACTTGAAGTTTTCCTCGTCTCGTAGATTCTCCAGTTGCATGACAATTTGTTCTCTTTCCCCTCGCCGACCTGCGATGTCCCACAGCATGACGGCTTTGTTGGCAAGTGATACGATGTTCTGTCGCTGACTCTCCATCTCCAAAACTTCATCCACACGTTTTAACGCTTCCTTCCTGTCTTTCAAGCGAAATAAAGTGTAGGCAAGGAGGTTGAGAGACTGTGCTCTTTCCGTGTCTGTCTTGTAGCCAGCTTTCAGTGCTGCTTCTAGGTGGTTCTTCAAGCTCTTGAGTGCGTTTTCTGTAATAAACTCCTGGTCACTCATCTGAAAGGAGTGAGGAAAGTCGGCCAGTCTGCTCTGGAAGTCATCCTTTTGTTTCCGAAGCTGATCCTTGTGTCGTTGCATCGGACAGTGGTTGAACCCTGAAAGAAATCCGAGTGGGAATTTAAGGAGTGTGTAAAAGCTGAGTTCATGTTGTGACATTCTGAACCGTACACAGCAACAATCCACTATCACTGACACAGATCAGCTATGATCAATATCTGAGCACACAGAAATAACTGATGACTGATGATGTATCCGTACAAAGTATATGTACACACGCGTGCACGCGCGCAAGAACACGCACGCACGCACACGCACACACACACACACACGCCCGCGCGTGCCGGTCCGCACATCAGTGTATACATAAAATGCTTCAGTTAGATATACACATTCGAAACTGTGCGCTGTGTGAAAAAAAAACAAACAAACAAACAACAACAACAACTTGTGAACAAGATCATAACATACATATATGTAAAATGATCGGGCAGATTGAGTGCAAGTGCAGAACGCGTCACATCTAGCTACTGGTTAGTCAGATAAAGCCGACAGCCAACTCTCTCTCTCTCTCTCTCTCTCTCTCTCAGACGGCTAAGGTAGGCCTACTGACATGCTATACTGTATTTTCATATATGCAGTCAGCTTACCTCGGGCAAATACTGCCATGATTCTGACGGCGAAATTTCCCTGTCGTATCAGTCTCAGTGTGCGCCGCAGCCGGTGTTCGTCGACCGTCAGTTCACGGCTTTTAGAGCACGATCCCCTACGTCTGCAGGTGAATCCCCAACGACGGTACCGCCCCGTGTCACGTGACCGTGGATATTTCCAGTACATATCTACACATAGATGACGTAACGAACACCGGACACAACCAGTTTCGGGTCTCAACTCACACCGGCTGAATAGAACCGTATCTCTGGGATTTCCCGTTCGACTGACGTCATGTTTTCCGACGATACACCGTGACACAAGGCCTATCCTTCTCTCTCTCTCTCTCCTTCCCCCCCCCCCCCCCCCCACCCCCGCTAGCCCACTGAATCCTGGATGGTTTCGGAAGTGTAGAATATCATGACTGACACCGTGTGCTTTCGGTCACAGAGTCACAAACAAACAACCGACGAAACATTGATTAAAACAAAGAGAGAGAGAGAGAGAGAGAGAGAGAGAGAGGGCGAGGAAAAACAACTTGACAAGAAGAAAAAAGCATGAACCGATAATAGTCAGTCAGTGAAACCTCTTAATTCTCCTCAGTGTCGATGTTTCTCCAGTCATCAGTGTTTTTTTTTTTGTTTTGGTTTGGTTTTGGGTTTTTTTTTTTTCCCTGGAAGCCGAAGCGAGAACCGTCTTCAGTAGTAGTAGCCAAGTACAGTGCAGTTACGAAACCGAAAGTAAACTGTATTTATGCAACCGCTGTAACTGAATCGATAATGTTTCAGTCCGATGTCTGTGCGCAATAAACTGGGCCGTCCATGTTATTAGTGCTCTCTAAGCAAAGTGTCACTTACACAGTACACATGGGACACTGGACTGGAAGAACTCAGTGACAGGGAAGAGGACGGAGACGGGGAGGTCGGTCGGTCGGTCGGTCGGGGGTGGGGGGGGGGGTGCCGGGGAGGGGGGCAGTTACGGAAATCGAAAAGCCTAAGGTCGCTAATCGGATCAGCCGGCATCAGTAGAACGGTAATGCATTGCTTAAGCCAGAGACATACATAACGTTATGTATGTCTCTGCTTAAGCCAAACGTGTCCGGAGTCAGTTATTCCCGCGTACGCCGGCCAAAAGTACTAGTATTCCAAAAGCATTGTCGCGGATATCACTGAGGTGTCGGCGGCAGCACTGACCGTCCCGCGTTCAGTGTCAGTCGGTTGCAAACCCGTCGCGGCTCACTGGCAAGCAGCGACCCGGTTTGGAGTGCCGCGGCTTAGTGCAAGTGCAAAATCATAGTAATTCAGTACTGATTTACTCAAGTTGAATCACTTAAACTGACAGCCGCCGGGACCGGGACCGGGCGGGGCTCAGTAACTCCATCAGTCTTTGCCAAGCCGGCCGACAACTGACCGCTTATGTTTTTCAGTGAACACTGAGTTTCAGTCGCGCGTGACTGAGTGCACCTCAGTGTACACTGACTGACTGACTCGAAATATAGCTAATTAGTTAATGCAATACAATGTTGTTTACACTTCATTGGCCACCCTGGGTCGAACCGCGGCATCAGTCATCAGTCTCGAATTCCGACTACGCGGACCGACTACTGGAGCGCCGCTCAGCCCGGCCGGTGTGGTCGCCGGCCCGAGGCCGCACCGACGTCATATCGAGTACTGTGACGCTTGACTCAGTGGCTCAGTGCCAGCGACACAGTCTAGGTATCTAAGTTGTCTGTTGACAGATACCACGAAAACATCTCAGAACAATCTGTGAGCATAAAAATGGTAACACCATTGGCCCAGCAGTTTCATCAGTCACTCGATGATAGCCGGCGGCGGCGTAACCGCTGAGTGATCAGTCACTGAGTCGGTGTGCCCGCTTTACTGGCTTCGGAGAAATTGAATAATATCTTTGTTCACCGTTGTGTAACTCGACACTTTTCTGCTGGTTCCAACAGAATGGCAGCGTGTATCGATCCCAGGGCGTGTCTCCTACTAAAAAGTTAGTGATGAGCTGGCAGTAACACGTTGGCGGGAGGTGTCGTCTGCTACGCGGAGCAAGGGAGATCACCCAAACGGGAAATTACCGGTATTTGCACCTGGCATAACAACTAAACATGGCGTTCACATTTGCGGCGTTTTGCTACATTCTTGCTCTTGTGTTATCCGCGGTGCTGATATTCTTCGCAATTTTTCATGTGAGTTGTAGAACTGGTTTGTATTGTACGTATATTAGGACATCGTACAATTTGTAAGTCAAGAAAATGGCTAAGCTTCATCTGATCCCGAATCTCCACTGTAACCCCGGCCTCAGTTATAGTTACTCTTAGACTATGGTGTGTGTGAGTGAGTTGTAGGGTTTTCAGTCCAAAAACATAGTGTAATCTGTATGCAGTGTTACACTGAAGGTCTTGTTTGTAACCTAGGTGACTAAACTGTCTGTAGGCAAACGGAGACAGGGAAAGAGGCAATGATACATAATGACACTTTCAAGGATGAAAGATGAGGCATGGGGTCCTTTCTAGCTTGTCCTTGCCACAGTCACATGAGATTTTTTTCCACACATAAAACACTGTGGGTTGTTGATAATAACCAGCGTTTCTTTTCACAGATCATAGCATTTGATGAACTGAAGACAGATTACAAGAATCCAGTTGATCAGTGTGCTAGCTTGAATCCGGTAAGTTTGACAGGTTTAGCGTGCTAATTATCTGACCTACTGAAGTACCATGTCATTCCCACCTACGTACTAACATGATGAGTATGGGGATTAGTGCAAATGGGTAGAGAAATATTCTGCAAGAGATTGTTAATGTTGGGAAAATATCAATAAATTGCTTTGAACCAGCTTTGAAGTTAATTGTATCAGCTAGACCAGTGGGTTTTATAGTATGCGATGTACAGTTTCATTCACTGTGTATATATGCCCTATGCATGTAAGCTTGACATATTTTTTCTTTTGTGTTTCAGCTGGTGCTGCCAGAATATGCCCTTCACATCTTCTTCACATTGTTATTCCTCTTGGCATTCCAGTTTGGATCTTTGCTTTGGAATTTGCCTCTAGCTGTCTATCACATCAGAAGGTTTGTTACAACTACTGTATTAAGACTGTGCCTGTGTCTGTCATTTATTAGTCACCATTTGTTTCGCTCTCAATTTTCCTTCACTCATGTAGTGTTCACTGATAATTGATTGTATAATTATTTTAGGAAGTGGTGGAGTTTTGATGTCTGTTTTTTTAAAAGAGTCTTGGTGTTGCAGGTATATGCAGCGACCAGTGATGAGCTGTCCTGGGCTTTATGACCCTACGACAATCATGAATGCTGCGGAGCTGAATCGCGCTCAGAAGGAAGGCTGGGTCAAGTTAGGATTCTACCTGATCTCCTTCTTCTACTATCTTTACAGGTAATTTGATTGTGAGTTCCCAGTCACTCGCTTCAAGTGTCAGGTATGCTAGTCTGAATCAGATAATCCCGTCACTTCAGGGACAGCCCATAGTGTATGTAGAGTCCAAAAAGTATTGCAGTCAAAAATGTCCACACTGTATCAAGAGTTCCCAGTCACTCTCCGCAAGTGTCAGGTATGCTAGTCCGAACGAGATAATACCGTCACTTCAAGGTCAATCCGAAATGCATTGCGAGTCCAAAATGTTGAACCATTTGAATGGATACCTAAACTGCCAAATGATATCCTCGGGTAGGCATGTGTTTATGCTGCACACATGAGTGTCTTAGTGATATGATCAGTATAAAGTGCTACTGTTGCTGTTGGTCATCGATCACCATCTAGTATTTTGTTTGTTGCATAATTTTTTTCCACGTATTGTGCTGTATTTGCAGCCATGATTCATGTTACTGTATTTGTCATTGTTTCTTTTAGTTTTTAATTAACCCAGCAGTCAGTGGCACCTATTGCCACAACTGAATTAAGTTCAGGATAAGTAAATATACAGTATCGCATTTAACAATAATCTCAAATATTTAAATTTAAATTTTTAAATCATAGCTACAGTAGAAAATTTAGGGAACTTCACACGCACAAAAATTTCTACTTTTTAATTTTTATCCTCTGCTATTGTTTGATAATTACTAATGCTGTGTCGTTCTCTTTGGTTTGTTTCAGCATGATCTACGTTTTGGTGTCTTCATCCTGAAGTGCTTGCGACACTGGCAGTCTTTCCTCTCAATGTGCTTTATAGCTGCCGTTTATACCCACCAGAGTATGCCACTTGAACACAAGAAAATTTGAGAGCAGAACAAAGCTCTGTATTTTGTGCATTGCAAGGGGTCTTGTGGTTTTGTGCTTATATATGTGGATCATAAAGAATCCCTTTTCTTCTAGCTCCAAAGGTTTTTACAATTTTTTTTTTCTTTTAATTTGACAATCTACTTACCAAGTGAATATTGCTCATCTGCCTTTGTATTTAGTAAGAGAGAACTTTCCGTACAATTCAGATACAAACACACCAGTGTATATCTTTTTTTTTTCTTGTCTGTAATAAACATTTTTGCAAACCAGTGTGGGCAAGTAATGGGTTTAGACCAGTATGTTCAGCAGTGCAGGAGACACAATCCGAAAGCTTGCTGTACCAGAGACATGTAGAAAATGGGGAAGTTTACTCCAGTAAAGTACATGTAGTATTGTAGTGGGTGCATTGCTGTACAATTTGATATTGTAATGGCATGTTTGTATACCTGCATTTTGATATTAGCAAAGAAGAAGTGAACAATACAATTCCATCCTACGCTAATCTGAAAATGGAGTTGCGCCAAAATTCCGTGCACAACGTCAACTCGTTATTGGGAGTGTCAAGAAAGGGTTGTACTGATAACGGTGGGTTTTGCAGAACATTGTAACATTGTGAGTTTGTTGTGGGTGTAAGTGTATGTTGAGTGTACGTGCATACATCTGTTTTTAATCGTTTTATAGTCAGCCTGCATATCATGTGTAAGGAAGCATAGAAAGTATGATCTGAACAGCATTAGATACTTTTCAGATGTGTCAGGCCTGAGTAAAAATTGTTGCTGTGCAATGTGCTAGTGTTTTGACTACATGTACCTGCAACTTCTAGAGATGTGTATTAAATGAGCATGCATATATCCAACAACTAAACATTCAGCTGTTTCAGACTTAGCATTCAGTTCTGCGTACATAGTATTGCGTTGGTGGGCGCCAAACTATACAACCATAACCATTTCAGCTGTCTTGTTAGTATGGTACCATCATCGACTGACTTTATTAATAAAGAGCAATGTTGTATGTAGTAGATGGTTTTATGGTCTTGGTGAATATATATATGTAAATCTACTTTTATGTGCAGATCGATGTCATATCCTGATGATTATTTCGATCATGTTGCTTTGTTTTTGGCCTCTTACTTAATTGTCTGGAACCGTCAGCTCAGCCTCTTTCACGCACATTAATCTCCATTGTCTTTTGTGTATGTTAAGCATGTACTGTCTTTGCGTACTGTCTTGATCTCCAGTCTCCTCTGGTGCAAGTTTTTGCATGGAAAATGTTATGCAGAATCTTATACTGTAAGTCCAGGCTAATACTGAAAAAGTATGAAATTGTCAGTGTATTTTCAGAGAAAATTTGGGGTTGGGATAAGGGTTTAAGGATAAAATGTTTTGTTTTGTTTTTTGCCAAGGTAGCAATATGACAAAAGCTTTTCACCTTTCAGTGTGTATGGTTCATAAGGTTGCATCTGTGTTCAAACCAAAATTATGATCAAACAAATGCCATGCTTTTATTGTGTAAGAAAGGAGCTTTTTCCCTGCAAAGGGTGTTTTTAATTGTATAGCATGCTTGTGAATACTGATAGTGTGTGGATTGCTCTTTGTTGAATGTTGCGTGATTGTGACCATGTGATTGAGATCACCTCTGAATTAGTGAGTTTTGCAGAGAAGTCATTGTTTTCATTAACAGTCTTTTAATCGGGGCCTGTACTCATATTTCCATCGAGGATATGAATGAAATTGTGGGTTTTAAGTCACTCTCTGCAGTGTCAGGTTTGCTAGTCTGAATCAGATAATCCTGTCATTTCAGGGACAGTTCAAAGTGTATGTAGAGTCCAAAGTGTATTGCAGTCAAAAATGTCCACCCTGTATCAAGAGTTCCCAGTCACTCTGTCAGGTATGCTAGTCCGAACGAGATAATCCTGTCACTTCAGGGTCAATCCGAAATGCATTGTACTCATATTTCCATCCAGGATATGAATGAAATTGTGAGTTTTAGTCCACAAATATCATCAGCTGCACTGTAAAACGGTGGCAAAATACAGATATTTCCTGCGTGTGTTGTTGATGATGTTCACAAGCTGCATAACAACACTATGGTGATGCATGTCGAATCCTAACGTTTGAAAATTTCCACTGAACTGGAAAAAACATGTTTGGCAGTGAATGAGGTAAGGAAAAGTTATTCTCATGAGTGTTCTGTTCTGTGCAAGAAGGCCTCACAAGTTCTCCAGATTTGCCTAATGGGCAATATCTTATAAATGTTAGAATTAAGAAGGTCTCAGGAGCTGTTTTTAAAAAAAAAAAAAAAAAGTTTAGAATGGGTGTGGAAATTG
>JACVVK020000428.1:230000-260000 GCA_018292915.2 Batillaria attramentaria | reverse complement strand
GTGTGTCTGTGGCCCGGCGCCGGCCAACGGCCGCTTTCATGGCGTTCATCATCAGTCTGACCAGGCAGATGCTACCGCTTCATTTTAGACTCATGTATCGTGTATCATTATGATGACGTAGGCAGCCATGAGTACCGTACCATACAGAACTGAAGAAAATAAACCTTAAAAGACTTTTACTTCGGCCAAAGAGCGGAGGTCTGTATCAGTGTTACTTGAAACCCGGTCGGCGGCGACTGATACGCTCACAAATGGACAACGCGCCTCCAGGCCTTATCGCATCAGTGCAGGCAACGAAGACACAAAACAGTTTTGCACGAGGCCGGGCGGAGGCTGTCACAGGCATGCTATACGAACAAGACGTTAAAGCGGTATCGTAGCTGAGGCCGTTCAGCGCACTCCAAAAGATTTTCACGACAATCAGGGAGCGCGGAGTTGAGCGGTTTAACCGTCATGTATGGACGCGGAGCACTTCAAGGTGCGAGTGTCGGTGCTGCAGTGGCCATCCAGGGCGCCCGTGTACCACAAACCTGATGGTCAGAGGTTCGCGCACCCCAACACACTCAAACTGCGCGCCAACCATTCTTACCTGGTGGAAACGCTCATCAGTCCAGCAAAGACACTAACGTGAGTACTGTACAAGAAAAACCCAAACAAATTCTTTCTTTATTATGGTGGTGGCAGTGGCGTATTTGTGTCTTATTTGTTGTTGTTTTTCTTATTTTGTTTTGTTGTTGTTGTTGTTTTGTTTGTTTGATTTTTGTTGTTTTTTCTTCTTCTTCTTCTTCTTTGGGGGGGGGGGGCAATGTTTTTTTTTTTTTGTTTTTTTTTTTGGGGGGGGTGTCATTGTTTGTGTGCAGTTAAAATAACGACAGCATATTATCATAGAATGTTAATATAGACACGCGTTTCTAATGTTAGCTTGTGACCTTTCTATGTGTTAATGCATGTACAGCAGGCCTATGTATAAAATGGCCGATTGATTGATTGATTGATTGATTGATTGATTCTTTTAAAATTCCCAACTTAAATTTAAAAAAAACAAACTCGCGACGCAAGAAGTAAATTTCTCGATTTTTACCAATCATTTGAAAAAGAGAGGTCTTGTTGTAGCTTTGCGTAAAAGCTACACGCAACACCGTCATTCAGTTTACGACTAACAGGTCTCCCTCTTCGTATGTCTTACGCCGATTAAGTAGGTCACGTCGGTGCCTGCAGTTGTTTACGGAGTACCTCAGTGTAGCTAGCGTGTCCTTGACTCGGAAATCCTCATTAAGTAGTGAAATTACTGGGGCAGGTTGCCAGTGTTCGGCAGAGTGTGACGGTAAACAGAGAAAGCATGGCGATATTTAAAAACAAACGGAGAAAACGTAACGATGATATTTATTTCAAACAATTCAATTCAGTTAAGTTCAAACGACTTTATTGTGTCCATCAAGAATAAATTTGTTTTTTGACCAGGGGCATGAACAAATAAAGTAAAGGGTTAATATTTAAAAGCAGCTTTACTATGTATGACCAATATAAGACGAGCAAACTAAAACCGATAAGAAAGGACGCAATGCATAAAATTGATTCACCTCTAATTCCAAATGGAGAAGCGACACAGAACTCTCTCTCTCTCTCTCTCTCTCTCTCTCTCCCTCTAGCTCTCTCTCTCTCTCTCTCTCTCTCTCTCTCTCACGCTAGGACATGTTTGAAAATGGTCATTGTGCCAACAGCTTTACCGTTGAAAATAAAAGGTTGGGTGTGTGGGAGTTGAACGTCCTTTTCCACCACGGGAGGGTAATATCAAAGACGGGGCAACGAGAGAGAAATAAAGGTCATTGTTGTCAGTTGTCTCTCGACCGAACTAGAGTCGTGATTTTTTTCCAGGTAAAAGTGTCATTCCTTATCTGTCAATGCCAAGGTCTGCAGTCATACATTCGACCGTCTGTTCTCTTAACGTCGTTTAAAAACAACAAAAACAACAACAACAAAAAACGGCCTATAAAACTGGATATCTGCACACACACTTTCTGGGCCCGTATGTAAAACTCGAGGTTAATTTAACCCACGGCTACGGGCCTAACCCAGACTAGTACAAAAGAAACCCCAAAGCAAAATTAAATATTAAAAAAAAGGAAGCGAAGAAAGAAAGACAAAAATCTTTCTATAACGGGATAGGCACCTTGCTGGAATGGACCCGCTTCCTGATTTAAAACAAAACAAAACAAAACAAAAACCCAGAAAATTTAACCCTAGTGCTAGTTAGTTCGAGGTTAGACTCTAACCCGGGGTTAAACTCCCTAACCCCGACTTTTACATGCGGGCCCTGGTGAAACTGACACCTTCACCCACGCTCAAGCGTTATTTCAACGCTTTGTAACAGCAACACAGAGCGTTTGCTTCATTCCGTATTCACTCTCCCGGCTCTTTCGTTCGATTTATCGTTGTGAGAAGCTTGACTGTGACATTAACTGTCATCAGGGCACAGCCATTGTTGTGGGGGTGTTAAGCGTGTTAGTGTTAGTGTTAGAGCAGGCGGGAAATATAATGCACAAAGACGGTTAACGGCAGCTTTCCTCGTGAACCTGCGCCCATGTCCATAATGCAAACCCGGCACGGCTGCTGTGAACTGGCTTCATGGACCGACAGCCTTGTAACTAGAGCAACACCCAATGCCTACAGTGTCAGTAAAATCAGTTTTACCGGCCCCCGTAGTGTAGTGGTTAGCACTTCGGACCATGGACCGGGTTCGAGGCCCATCCCGAGGCAAGCAGGATTTTTCCTGCCTAGGTCGGCTCCTATCCAGCGCGGGTGTGCTATGGGCCCAGTCATGGGGTGGCTGTTGCCACACAGCCGAGATTCACCCACTTCACGGGTGCGACTTTTGGGGTGCTTCGGTATGACACGTCTTATGATGTGGATGTTTTCACGGCCAGCACCGACAGCAGGTGCCGTAGTTCCCGGGCCTGGTTAATGCCGGGATATTTATGACGGAAGCGTGGAATGCGGCCCTGTCCCTCAGTCCCAAACCACACGGACCTCCATAGCGTCATCTTACCACCATCCTCATCTGCATCAAAATAAAAATTGCCCCAGCTTCCGAGCCCTCCGTGGATTCCACCCATGACCTGGGAGGAACACCACTGGAACTGACAATAAAAAAGAGTTGGGGCAGAAAAACAAAATAAATAAAATCAGTTGTAATTGAACAACAACAACGACTAACTGCAGCCAGTCACGTCTAAGCGCATATGGGCTTTCTTGTGTGCACAAGACCTACTACACATACCATAGAAGGGATTAGGGAAAACAATCAAGAAATAGACGAGAGAAAAAAACCAAAAACATTGCTGCGTAAGACTTGAATTGTGCCACACAAAACTAGAATGGTACAATTGCGTATTGGATTATATATACGCTCCTGTGATGTTATTTTATTGAATAGAGGTTGACCAGTGATGTCCGCAAGAAACACCGCCGTATTATCAGCAATAATAACTTTTGTGGGCCTGTAGTACTTCATCACAAGTATACGCCTTTTTTCCACTCATGATCTGCCATGCATTTTCGTTGAGGTGAGAGCGAACCTGTCACTGACACTGAACTTGCCAAGGGCCATTTTCACAGCAAAGGTCGGTCAGGATATTAAGTGCCTATGTGAGACATTTTGACATTTTTTCCCGGACGACCTGCCTGCTTCGGGGCTTCATTGCATGTCTTGTCACTACAAGTACATGTACATCCCACGGCCTCCTAAAAACACGGACCTGGTACGGGCGGCCCGACTACGCACTAGTCAGTACTGCGCTGGTAGTACTGGTATAATGGAATTCTTTCCCTCATTCACTCCGCCAAGCACCCTCCCTTGAAACTTTAGTGAAAACCCTCAAAACCCACCCGTTTTCTGTCCATAACACCACTTGACTGTTTTGGTTTGCATCGTGTGTGTGTGTGTGTGTGTGTGTGTGTGTGTGTGTGTGTGTGTGTGTGTGTGTGTGTGTGTGTGTGTGTGTGTGTGTGTGTGTGTGTGTGTGTGTGTGTGCCCTGACCTTATGGCTTTGTAAAGTTTTGTATATACATTTCTTCCCATTCACTTTTTTAAGTGCCTAGAACTGTTACTAACTAATAGGTTATTCACTATAAGTACTGTCAATATTACTATTAGTAGTACTACAATGAAACGCTTAAAGGCTAATGCTACCATTGCTGTGATAGATATATGCTATTGTGCAAGTTAAATTTTTCTTCTTTTTTAAGTTCTTGCACATGCCAAACCAATTTTACGTTGTTTTTATCGGCTTAGATTCTTCATTTTTCATTATTTTGTTTCGAGCTGTGAGTCCAAAGACGAATTTCTATTTTATGCCTGTTCTTTAGTGGACAATAAAGTATTTTTGAATTTGAATTTGAATTTCTATGCTCACAGGGGGGGGGGGGGGGGTCTAAGTAATAATAATAATAATCGCATTAATATAGGCGCTTTATCCCAAATATTTTGGCTCAAAGCGCCGCGAGCTAAACCCAACACGCACGCTCACGTGAATCACACGCATTCTCTCACACACAGGACATAAACGTATTACAATCACGTGGTGCGAAGGGTCAGCTCAGCTATTTAAATTTCTGAATTTAGATATGCATTTATTTTTTAAACTTGATGGGCTGAACATTTCCAAAGCAGAGGTACTAAGTGGTACTATGTCACACTCTGCCAACAGATCTCAGAAAGAATGTGAGCATAGAAATGGTGAATGCACAGGGAAAGTTTTGTTGTTGTTGCTCGAGATGCATCACATTCTTGCTTTTTCACCTCGATGTCCAAAGCCAGCTTCAGTCATTCGATTACCATTAGTTATTCGATTTGTTCTGATTCCCGACAAGGAAGCCGGACTCACTTGAAACGATAGGAATGTGACTTCTTCTATGTCAGTTACAACTTAGTGTTCATATTTCCAACCGGGGAAGGAATGAAGTTTTGGCTTTTATCATCAGCTGCACTGTGAAACGATTGAAAAACTACAAATATTTCCTTTGTCTATTGTCGGTGACGGTCGCAAGCTGCATAACAACACTACTCATGTTAGTGCAGGTATAATCCTCACATTTGAAAATTATCGGCTGAAAAACACTTGGTCACCATTACAAGGACCGGAGCAGAGAAAATGCATGTGTCTGAAGACAATTTCCTGTTTTAAATGGTATTTTTACTCGCGATATTGTTAACTTTGCATGAAAAAAATCAGCCTTTCAGGGTTGTCTTGACCGCAGGACATCCTCTAGAAACTTGCATTTTAAGCTTGCGACGATGCATCTGATCACCAGTGAAGAAGTCTTTACCGAAGAGGGTGGGTGGGTGTTTGGAGGTTTAACGTCCTTTTCCACCACGAACGGGTGATATCAAAGACGGGACTGGCAACGATGAAAAAAAGCCAGCACAAATATTTGGCCCCAGCCGGCCGGGAAGCGAACTGACGACCCGGGCATTAGGGTCTAACGCTCTACCATTCGGCCACCCCGGTTCCCCCCTTTACCGAACAATGTCAGGAATACCTTATGCAGACACAAAGTCGAACACAGTCTTTGCGAACAAGCGTATCTGAATAATATGGACGACGGGAATATATCTTCATTGAATTCAGTCGCTTGTCAGCTTGTCGGTTTCGTGTGACGGGATTTCCTTTGTCTTGCTAAAGCCCCAAAAAGCCGTTATACCACAGCTGCCCTCTTACAGGCAGAGCGTCTCTTATCCATCTTTCGGGGGGACCCGCTGTCGTTGGCCGTATCCAAGAAACGAATGATCGGCAGTGCAGTACGTTCAAGTCAAAGGTTATTTTACTGTGTACAAGTAGCCTACTACACACGAAGCCGTGGCTGAACCACAAGACAGTCATATTTTTACAGAGGACCACATTTTCTCAAATTTCTTTTACAGAGGACCAAATAAACGTGCCAAATAACGAATATGAAATTCAGATTCAATATTTGTTATTGTTATAGTTATTGGTGGTTGTTTTTTGTGGGGATTTTGTTGGGGGGGGGGGGGGGCTGGGGCCTGTTTGTCATCGTTGTTGCTGTTGACTGTGTATACATGTGCATATTCGAAGGGCACCTATCAATTCAAATTTGCTTTTCCTTCGGAGTTTTTTTTTTTTTTTTTTTTGGGGGGGGGGGGGGGGGGGAGCCGGGGTGGCCGAATGGTAGAGCGTTGGACTTCTAATGCTCGGGTCGTGAGTTCGTATCCCGGCTGGGGCCAAATATTTGTGCTGGCTTTTTCATCGTTGCCCCGTCTTTGGTATCACCCGTATGTGGTGGAAAAGAACGTTAAACTCCCAAACACCCATCCCACCCTTGTTTTTGTGGGTGCCCCCCACCCCACCCCTCCACGGCCCTCGTGAATGTATGTGAGGAAACCGCCTTAAACGAGCATGTTACAATACCGTGGCTGCAGACGAAATGCTTCCGCTACAACACCATATCATAGCCAGGGTGCTTGGTCTGCAAGAGGACAGCATCAGAGCAGACCGTAGCAGGTTAGGGTTATTGTATTAGACCAGTACATGACACTCCTGTCAGTCAAAAGTGCCGAGCCTACAAAATTCAGCCAATCGCGTCCCGCGGCATAATGAGCATAACTCATGGCATGGTATGGCAAGCTTTTTGCCAGACACCACAACGTGGGAAGCACGTGTAGTCTGATATGACGGAAACATGGAAAGAAAGCAGTAAGTCCACTGACGTCATTTGAGGAAAAAAGGCCAAGAATGTCTCTCATCTTTGAAATCACCCCCTTTCACATAAAACGGCGTCATGGACGTACTGTATCAGTTTTGCCAACTGAATATAAGCTTACGGCAGAGTAAAGAGGCGGGACTTTGGCCTCGGGTCAGTCTTGCCGAGTGGGTTCGTCTTTTATCAGCGCACGCTCTCTGTTTCTCCTGCAGGTCACTTGCCATCCACGGCCAGACGCTGTTCCTGTCCCAGATCCAGGAGGACCGTCACCATCGCGACCACCGCAAGTACAGCGCCTTGTGGCATACCTCTGGCTATGACGTCAACAAGGACCGGACCAGAACCTACATTCCCATCATGTTTGAGGTAAGGTGGCGTAGACTGCCTGGCGCTGTAGAAATCTTAGAATTGAGGACCGAGTGCTCTTAAAAAAAAAAAAAAAAAAGGAAGAGAAAGTGCTTACTCCAAAATTTTCGCGTTTCCTTTGGCTGTGTGACCTAGACCTGTTTCAGTAACTTGTCTATCACAGTCAAGGATAAATCGAATGTGGTCGACCTGTCAGTCTGAATTGGATAGTGTTCAGCTGGACTGTTCAGTCAGGGTAGCTGTCCTTAATCTGCTCAACGGGATCGTCTACAAACACTCTAGTGGCAGGGGACGTTAGTTACGCTTGAAGTGAACGACTTCTGACACTGAGTGCTAAGACGGTGTTCGGTTGTTTTCCAGACTCCGTCCAAAGTGGTGGTAGCCGGGGTGGTCGAATGGTAGAGCGTTGGACTTCTATAATGCTCGGATCGTGAGTTCGATCCCGGCTGGGGCCAAATATTTGTGCTGACTTTTTCATCGTTGCCCCGTCTTTGATATCACCCTATGGTGGTGGAAAAGGACGTTAAACCCCCAAACAGCCACCCCCACCCACCCCGTCCAAAGTGGATGATCACGGATCGTACAGAAACACTCTGAATCTTTTGTGAACTGATTATTTCAATCTACCGCAAAAGATGTGCAGACTATAAAAAGAAAAAAGACAAAACAAAGACAATTAAACTCTTGGTGACATGGACAAAGGTATGTCTCGACGGTAATGATGTTGGTAAATTTATATAAATTACGGAAGTACCGTCAGCGAAAAACAGGTTGCATTCTTATGGGGGTTTCCTTGTGTCGGTGTCCCAGGCAGTAACTCAATAAAACTGCTATTAAAATTTGTTTCAGTTCAAAGGCGGCGCGATGATGCTGGCGACGGTACAATGCAAGGTGTATCCTGGTGATGGGGACGGTGGCCACTGGCAGTGGGGCCAGGCACTTCACGCCGTAGAGTTAGAGTGCAGCTCGCCACCAGATGGCACTTACGTAGACGTGATCAGAGACAGTTTCGTCAGTCGCAGGACGTACTGAAACTGTGTGTCAAACTGGTATGGTATGGAGTGGTATGCTAGACTTCTCCTCGGCGCACATATCCAGCTCTTCTGAAATGCTCATTGCGCCGCAGGGCTGGAGGACGAAGCAGTGAAAGCCTGCTGCGGATGAGCGCTACTTTATGTGCAGACCTCCCACCCTGCTATTCACTCTGGTGCGTGCGACAGTCTTTCTGTTCTCCATGCCATCGGCCACAGCCTACTCTTCTTCGAAAGATGAACGTGGGATTTCTAGTGTGCGCACTCAATATTTGTGCGTGCGTGTGTACGCGTGGGCGGCGGGGCAGGCACCGTAAAACAAGTCTGCACGTGATTTTGAGTCGATTTCGAAAGGAAAAAACACCATCCAAATTCCTGCCCACCAGGAATTCGAACCGCGCGGCTCAGGATCCGAAGTTGGATATGTTAACCACTACACCAGATCCCCCTTGTCAAACTCTTAGATGTGTGCCACTTAGTATGACTGTGCTAGGCCTACGTGAATGTAGTCATTCAGGCTTCGGCATGTCAGACTCAGTGACTTGAGAACATGGTCGTCTCAGCTATAAATGGACCAGAACACTCCGCTTTCAAGTGGCAGCTCAAATGGGTGTGAGTGGACTGGACTTGTCCCCACCACAGCAGTGAATGGGGAAACTGGATGTGAGCATGGGCGTATCGGTTAGAAGCGGTGCCACAAACTGACAAAGGCGCTAAAGTGCTGTCACTACTAGGTTTTCGTGTAGGGAGACTTCTCTTTCGGAACAGTTGCGCATGTGCACTCGAAATAGCCCATCTTAGATATTACTCATTGGTAGAGCTCCGAATGCAAGACACTGGCGTTGGCCGATCGGATGGCCGTGCAAACGAGGACAACTCAGCCGTCCGGAGCGACAAGGTCGAGCGTTTGTATACGGCACTGTCACCGGCTACTGCTTCGATCTGTTGAATGCAAGCCTGTCTGTGCATGTACACTGTACTGATATATTTGTGCATGTGTTTTACTGGTGTGAAGCTCGACGCCACAAAACAGCTCAGACCGATCTGTCAGCCCAAAAATCTTTAACTGAGGGCCTCTAATGCGGCTGTATGTCTAAATATTTGATGGCGCTGTACAAATAGGGACTTTTTTAAGCCGGCGGGAGCCGTGCGAATTTCCCTCACTACTGTAACGGGACAAGACGACATAGACTACCAATAGACAACTCCACTGACTCCTGTCAATCAAAGGGGACGAGCCCCTAGAATTCAGCCAATCGCGTGCAAACTTTCTTGCCAGACACAAACAAAGAGGGAAGCACGCGTGGTTCGATAGGACTGAAACGTGGAAAGCAGCAAGTTCATTGACGTCATTTGAAGAAAAAGATTATTACGTCAATCTCTTCCATCTTGAAATCACCCCTTGTTCCACAAAGTGACGCCACGGACATACTGTATTTTGCCAATACAGAGAAAAGGGGTGGAGCTTAGGCCTTGCCGAGTGGAGTCGTGTATAGAAACCGTCAACGACGCTGACTTCAAGTTTGTGCCGATAACCTGAGTGAGAGTCCAACGGAGATTTATGTCAACGTCCTGCCGCTAAGCGTGACCTACATACACGTGGTACTTTGTTGACATTCTGAGACCATGAAACGACCATAAGGCGATGAAAGCCGTGCAATGCGCATATAATATACACATTCACTTGTTCATGCTTTACAAACCGTACGGCACCGGAACACAGATGATGCCAGACAGATCATGTGTTGTCCTGAACATTGAAAGTGAAACTAGCTGCACTAATTTCTGCCGATAATTCTGCATTTGTAGTGTAGTGAATATACAACTGGACTTGTTTGTATAACCAGAGACATACATAAGATGTTACCTGTGTCTCTGGTATAACTAAACAAGGTGCAGAGAGAGAGAGAGAGAGTACGTGTAATTTATATGTCCTGTAGTCGTTATCTGCTTTCTCAACACGCCTCAAAAACTTCACGTCTCACTTTCTCTTCACTATACTCATGTAAAGGATGTGTGTGCATATAAAATATCACAACCATAACGTGAAACAATGTACCAATCTGTTCTTTGACGATCACGTTTGTCCTGCAGACTCATTAAACTTTGATCTTCAAAGATACTTTCCAGTTTGTACACTGCTTGTGAAATATTACACATATTCTGTGTCACAAGAGCACTACTTCAACATCTTGATCACACACACACACACACACACACACACACAGATCCTTGCCATAATGATCAGCCAAACTAGAACAGGAAGTTCACTGCTGCCAAAGCAGTTGCTAATGTTTCCTGTTCCCACACAAGAAAAAGTGAGGTTGAACGCTGCACAAAATATATATGTCAAGCACTCTTGGCGCATTCAGCTTGTATCAGAAACATTGCTCACAAAAAAAAGGCAGACTTTTACTTCAAGAATCCATACAATAAAGACAATTTCAACAAACTTTGAGTACTTAAACTTTATTCAAAACTTAACTGGGGTAAAGTGTACTTCAGGACAACTGCACAAAAATCGCGGATATGTCAACAACATAATAAATAAAAAGTTGAAATACAGATCACCTTCAGTACAACTCAGTCACTGCAAGCCACACCTGCAGTAACTGTGACAAACATATTAACTCTTTCATACTGGATGTGGATATTCAATGAAGTTTCTTTTTAGTATGCAGTATACGCTGCATTAGATGTGACAAGACTGTACTGGCACAGATTGTACTGAAGGTGACCTGTATAAACATTTCTCAGATACACAGAATCTGGACGTAGAAGATGTAACAGCACCACCAACTCAGAATAATACTGAACTACATGTACAAGCAAAACATGCATCTTTTAAAACCTGGAATGAGCTTACGGAATAGACACACAAAACTGTTACAAAACCCAAAACATATGATAAAAAACTTGCTAAGTCAAGCTATCAACAGAAAGCTCTCTCAAGAAAGGTAATCGAGGCAGTATGAAAACAGCTGAACTTGTAACAACAGAAAAGTGCAGTTTTGAGAAACGTTCAGGAAATCATACTGGATTTCAGATTAACTGAGACACTGCTGAAGTCTGAAGACATGCAGTTAGTAGCTAAAGCAAACTACAGTACTTCGAAGTTTTTTGATTGTTGCTGTTGGGTCAGGAACACAATCTATCTGAATTTTTTGTTTGTTTTTAAACACAGCAAATATTTAATGTAAAGACTAGCATGTATCCAGTATGGCCAAAAAGGGCAATGGAATTATAAAAAAAGAAGGTACTCTACAAAGTCTTGGGTAACACTTACAGCAACCTTAAAAGTCACAAACAAAACAAGCTTAAAATGATAACATTGTAGCAAAAGCTTGATCTGCTCTTAAGGCATGTTGTAAAATAATAAACTTCTGTAATTATGCTGGATAAACATACATGTCAGTAACGACCCATTCAGGACAGCGCAGCAATTAACAGTCATGCATCACACTTACCACACTCACCGACAAATGAAAGACTGCAACAATATACATAAAAAGAAACAGATCAAATCTACCACTGTAACACTAAAGATCTGGGAATCATCTAACTATAATGTGAGCACTAGAGTTTTGCCTTATGATTCTGCAAGTGCGTGGGGTAAAAATACGGGTAAGAATAAGATACACCAAGAATACTGGTACACGTGTTCGTACTACAATACAAAAAGCTTTCTCAATTGTTTTTGCAAATGAGCAACATTTTGTAATTATGCACTGAATACACGAAACATATTTACGGGCACTATCAGACAAACAGTACTTCGAACAGTCTGTAATGATATATATATATACTAGTGTAAATCAATGCACAAGGCAAGGTCGAGAATATTGCACTTGAAGCATGAACACAAATCATACATGGCAAATGAACACTTTCAAAATAAAAGCAATAAATTTATATGATACATATAAATTTGCACAATACATTTCTTGCATTTAAACACAGTTACAACAAAACCAAAACATGAGCAACAGATGATAACTATTCACAAACTTGACGCTACACAGTAACAGACACATGTCTGTTGGCAATTTTTGTTGTTGTTGTATGGTGGAGTGGATGGGAGGGGGCCTTGAGGCACCGTGTAGTTTACATGCACAGTATGCACAGTATGCAGTATATAATTATATATACAGGAAGTGAGGAAAACAGCGCGCCACCTAGATGTAGGAGATGTGTGCTTTGTACGTCACTGGACAAGTACTACAAGCCACAGTGGAGGGGTGGGGGGATATATATACAATCCTATCACTGAAACACCTAACAGATCTACAGGTATCTCACCATTCACAGGACCCCCCCCCCCCCCCCATTCCCCTCCCACCAGGAGGGAAATGGTCAGTACAACCTAGGCCATGTGAATAGATGATTTTAGCCGCTCATGACCATGGTTTCGGGTCATTGGGACCCTCATCAGGTGAGCATGCAGCAATACCCAAGAGGGATTATCAGCTTTAGCAACGCCTTTGTTACTATTCTATATACTGCACACTGTACATATGATACACTGATACCACAATGCCAATTCCATTACTGAAATATCAATCTTTAATTTTCTGCTTGGGGCAGAAGCTATGATCTGACCACGTGGTTTACTGGTACATGTAATTTATTTCCGTGCATATATTCAGGTCAACTACCGAAATTTTCCTCATAATAATCAAAAGTTGGTCATTTTATGTACACACTAAATAACTAAGTTTAAAACATACATTGGATAGTTGCTGTCCATGACCTTTGCACACATTATACATAAAATTTAGCTGTCTACGAACGTTAATGCCTAATAATGAAGACATGCTTAGAAAACTGTTTAAACCAGTTGTATCACATTATTATTAACGATAATAAATGTACCTGCTTTATAAAGCATGTTGACGCAAAGTTGCATGATAGAAATAAGGCACCATCTTTAACTTAGATCAAGCAGAAACCAAACTTTGTGTGTGTGTGTGTGTGTGTGTGTGTGTGTGTGTGTGTGTGTGTGTGTGTGTGTATGTGTGTGTGATTGTGTGTAAAATTCCACCACCACCAACAACAAAAAGTGGTACATGTATTTCCATACACATGCTGTAATGGGAGTTGTGACTGATGATAACTGGTGCAGGCAGACAATGTACTTGATTATTTTTCTCAAGTCTTACAGTACACTGGGGAATTTTGACAAAAGTCCTCTGCATAAAATGTAAAGTGAGCGTTAGATCAAGCCAGTATCTACAGCAACACTACATTAACCTTCGCCGTACTTTGCCTAAAAACATGTGCGCCACACATTGTGCGTGCAAACGCACCCATAGCAGCAAAATGACACGCTGTACATCATGGGGTGCAAATGCACCCATGCTTTTAGAGAAGAAAAAAAAAACAAATAATAATATTATCCATTGCCGTACATCATGGGTGCAAACTCCCCCACACTTTTAAAGGAGAAACTGAATTCAATCAAAATTGCATACACGCACACTAATGTGATGGTCTGTGTAGGCCGGTTATACAAAGAAATGCAATACAAGTCATAAACTTTTGTCAGATAAAACATCTTTCAATTATGTTGCCTGGACTGATCTCATCATCAATCTGCGGCGACATTCATCTGGTCACACAGATAATCTGTTCATATTTCTGTTTGTTTTTCTTTCTTGTGTATTTGCTGTACAGTTATGTATGTACACATTTTTTTCTTGACCCTACCCTCAAACTTCTTTCTTAAAAAGGGGTGGGTTGTTTTGCACGGATGACACGCAGGGAGGGTTATCAATGTCTTTTTTCTTCTTTAAAAGTATGGGTGGTTTTGCACCCACGATGTACGACGTGCAGAGTTCTTTCTTTAAAAGCTCGGGTGCTTTTGCACCCACAATGAATGGGAAGGGTTATACTTATACAACGTTTTTTTTGTTATTTATAAATATATATATAAAATTTACTTGTTTATCTACGGACGAAATCACACAAGTGTTGGTGAGCACTTCACCAACACCCTTATTGACGGAGTCACAAAGCTTCATGAAACTAGTGTGAAAATTGACTGAGCTACAGACGTTTGAATGAAATTGCACCCACAACGTACGGCAAAGGTCAATGAAGTGTAAGATGCACTTTGTAACAAGACCCATGCTGCTCCAGAAACACCAAACCACAAATGTTAGAAGACAATCATTTCAATACAACATGGACAATTGATGCATGTAACACTAACAGGAGTATGGCAATGCTGTTCAAACTTAAAGTTTTAAAAATGTAGATTTGTAATTATCAAGGTATACACATGTATGCATACATATATATACAAAAATGATATAAAACAGTGGGTAAAAATGTGCCTGTTATGTCGACTGCCTTTATGTAGAGTGATAAATGCGGTAGATGGATCTTAGTTATGTAAAAACGGAGAAAAAAAAGTGTCAAGACCGACAATGTAACGGGAATTACTGGTATGTTAACAAGATACTGTTGACTGGGTTTTGGGGGTTTTTTGGCAAGTTTTAATACCTGGCAACAGAATGTAAGTTGCAAGGAACAGCTGACTCGAATGTAAATGACTGCATATATAGTAATATATACACTCAGTATCCAAACAGATGACGCAATCCTTGTTTACATACATTACATGTAAACTCCTGAGTGAAGTGGGTCTTTGTGAAGTAACTGGGGGTGGGGGGTTGGGTTGATGATGGTGGCTCACCCTAGGATGAAGCTAACTAAAGCTGTGTGAACTCACCATGCAATGATTACTGTCATCTAAAAACAGGGCCCATCCGCATGGAATTTGGAGTTACTGGATTTTGAGAACAGTGTACTTCTGCGCTGTTCTCAAGATCCACTCACGAGCAAAGTCTGTGATAATGTTGAAATTCAATAGGCCCTTTTTTTTGCAATGACAGTAGGTGTGTGAATATGCACATCATCATGTGTCACTGTCAGGTACAGTGCTGTATCGTGGACGCCGACCTCGGCGCCAGAAAGGTTCCTTGCTTCGGTCCCGTGCATACAGCGCCACCACAATCAGGCACAGCACCAGCGATACAGCCACAAATATGATGCCAAAACCATACACAGCTGGGACAAAAAATCTGTATGTGAGTGTTTCCGAGACGTCCAGCAACCAGAGGTCATTGAGGTAGCCATCATGCTGCTTGCCGTCGTGTCCAAGACCACCAAACAAATAAAATGTCTGATTATCGTGTTTCCAGGCACCAGCATCCGCACGACCTCCAGGGAGGGCTGTGTGGGTTAGTCTGCCTTGTTTCTTGAAGGCAGCAGGTGCATCTCCCTCACTGCTACCTCCCATCCATTCCCAGCTGTTGCGAGGTGTGTAGAACCTCCACTGATCTGACAGCAGCCTGGCCGAGCGTACGTCTGACGGTACTCTGGTGTCCGCACCCTCCCCGCCGAACAACCACAGGAAGTTATGAGAGTCTGTCCAGGTGGCACCACCTCTGCGGCACCCTGGCACGCTGTCTGCTGCCAGCTCGTCAACACTGCCATAGCGGCCAGGCTGCCCAGGTTGAGTGTGGCCTTTGAGGAACTTCCAGGAATCATTTGCAATAGTGTAGCGCCACAAGTCTGATGTGTAGCCGCTGGCAATGTGTTGCCTGATGGGGTATTTGCTGAGGATGTTGCCGCCAAACATGTACAAGGTGCCCGGCTCGACTACCCACGTCATAGCTCCATTTCGCCCTGAAGGATAGCTCGCTGTTTTCTGGTTGCTGATGGCAGCTGGTGCAAGCTGCGAGCTCAGAAGTTCTTCCCAGGTCAGATCCTGCAAACAGAGCTTCCACATGTCCATCAAGATGTAATTCGAACCATTTATACCTCCAAAAATGTACAGGTGTGTTTTAGTGCACCACTGTGCCATATCCCCTCTTGCTGTAGGTCCTGTCTCTTCTTGTTCCTGGTCCGTTTCATTATTTGCAGCATTAGAAGGAGCACCCGCATAAGTGCTCCGAAGCATGCGCCACACATTCTTGCTGATATCAAATACCCACAGATCACCAAGAGCTTTGCCATCATCTGCTAGGCCCCCAAACACCACCATGATTTTACCGGAGCCACAAACTGCTGAAAGCTGCCGTGGGCGAGGAATCTGCGGAGAGCGGGATGCTGCCACAGTCAAATTTGAAACAGTCCCAGGGTGCACCTGGCGCCAGGTGCGATTGTGATCTGTGAACTGCCACAAATCGTTCAGAAGTGTGGGACCAGCAGTCGGCGTGTTGGACATACCAATGCCACCAAACATCCACGCACTTCCATTTTTGTCTTGCCATACACCCATTCCGCTGCGACCACCTGGTGCATCCAATACCGACAGTTTGTCAGCCATCTGGCTACCACCAAGCCATGCCATGTCTGAAAATAATACATGTAAAACATGCATTTATCTGTGAATTCATAAGTGGTGTACATGCGTGATTGTGCTGATGCATTCTGTAAATTTATTCTACAGGGTAATTCTACAGCATTCATCTTTCCTGGCATTTGCCGGAAAGTCTGCTACGTCAATTTTAGGCATCTGACGAGGTAAGATACTTCAGCTTCCCACGAACTAAACAGGTCAGCCTGCAGAAATTAAAACTGGTGAATCTCGGATCTCAACGAGTATGAATGCCACGATCAAGCGCAACTCACATTGTAACTTGATACATATGCGAAACAGCTTACCTTGTGCATGCACAATTGAAACCACCAGGTGGCAAAGGAGCAGACAAACACTTGCACACATCTTCAAGAACGCAAAGGTGTCAGATCCAGAATAAATTCTACATCAGTTTCTTTCAGCGATCAACTGTTTACAGGCATCCTCTCCGGTGAACACAGGGGAGCGAACTCTTGCCTACGGCAGGTGTTTTTTGTCTACCTGTGAAAAAAGGACAACAATGCAATGATGCTCAAAGTAACCAATGTGTGGACTTGAAATGTGGGGTCTGAAACTATAAATATATATGTATATAATATCGTTTATTTACCTTTTTTGTTCCCACATCTAGAAAATGCCACTGATGTGAAAAGTGATAAATCAAAGAATAAATATGTCAATGTCGGAATAGGTAAGGGTTATTTTTTTTTAATCTGATCATGAGGATCAGTTATCAGCAGAAAACCTTAACAACATTCTCCTGTAATAAAACGTTTACTGTGGATAGACGTGTAGTGTTTTTGCATAATATTATTTGCAGGCGCTACAGGCGATGGACGTGTTTTCATGAGATCTCTCATTTGGGAATGGCCAAGGAAATGTGACGTCACACACCACCCAAGATGGCGTCGACGGGGGAGAAAAAACTTGTACGATCAAAAAGCGGACTTCGAATGGTGACTGTAGACGATAGAATACAGAGTCCATTCATGCTGTCGGAACCGCAATGGATTCCCGACAACGAAGTGAGTGCATCGTTTTTATTTTGCACGTTGGACGCTGTCTCAACGCTTTACTTTCAAACTTCTGTTAGAGGCGGTGTCGCGGGGGTGTTGGGAGCTGGGCGATTGTTTACAATCGGTGAGAGAGCGCATCGCCAGTATCACCGAAAGGCAGGCGTTCACTTTTTGTAGTGGGTGGGAGAAAGTGTTTCTGTGGACATGGCTGTATGCCTGGCTTCCAGTGCCCTAGTCAGTAGTCCTTCGAATTAGGAACGAGGGCAAATCTAGGTGTATTTCAGTTCACTGATTTGCACACAATTGGATCACTCACTAGTAATAGTAGTATCATTGGCAGCGTTGCTCAATACAGCAGTTAACCCAGTACAGTATTTGTGATGTGGCATTCAATATCCTTTGTCACGCATTGGTGTCACTCTTTCATTGACATGTTATTAGTTGAGACAGCTTCCGGTATTACATTCTCAGCATGTAGAAAGCAGAATGGTATGTGAGTTTCCACACCACAAAGCTCATGACAAGATTGCACTCATCCTCGGCTCTTGGAAATGAAAAGTAGTCAGGACACAGTCCTGATGCATCAGATTTATACAGCCTGTCGAGGGGAGGCCACATGTGCCTTATCTTAACTGTATAACTTGGTGACTGATAGATAGAGAGGTCTACATGCAGTTAAACCTGCTGTGGCAGTCCCCACACACCCCCCTTCCTCCCCCATTGACAAGGAATGTGTGGCTGCTTTGCCATTAAGCAGTTGATCTGAGGCAGAAACAGCTCTGTGATTGGTGTTGCACACAGCATAACACCCATGGCTGTAGATGGAACACGTTGTGGAGGGACTGTGTATCTGTTCACTATGAATGTGCCAGCGATTAAAGCATACATGTACCAGGGATTAATCTTGCTCTGAGGACATAAAAAATTGTGAACAAAAAAGTTGATCAAAGGAGGGAAGCAGTAGCTGAAGTAAAATGTGACTGATAGTGATACTGACACTGCACATCACACAGTGATGTAACAGGGCTCCCTAAAAGCTACAGACCTAAAGGGTCCACTGACCCCCTGTTCAAAATTTTAGGGGGTCTTTGTACCTCCATTTTCAATTTTTAAAGGGTCAGAATCATTTCTCAAGTTTTTAGTGCATGGAAAATTATAAAAAACTGAAAAGAGAAAAGGCTTGTGTGGGGGGAGGGAGGGGGGGGGCTAGGGGTTTGGTGCGGGGAGGTTGCGGAGGGGACTTTTTGCTGCTCTGTGCCAACTCTGATGCGACGTCTGAATCGTAGCTCTATGCGACGCCGAAGTGCACCCGCTGCCGGGCGAGGGCTCGAGCCCCTCCACAACTTTTCCACCAACGAAAAAGTCCATAGTCTTTTGAACTTTCACTTTTTTCGGTGGCATGATTCGTCACAGAGAAAATCCGATCGGTAACAAGAGCACTGACTCTAAAATCTTTCGTCCGCCAGATGTTTCAGTGCAGAAGCGGAAAAAGATGGGGCACGTTCACTACGCGCGAGTGGCTGTAGTAGCCGTCGATCTGCAGCAGTAATAGACAGTTAACGCCTGCGAGCGTTAAACAGAACCAAAAACAGAACCGAACTGAACGCGGCCAAGGCAAAGGAGAACACTCACTCGATCACAACAAGCCTATAGGCGTACGCACGGTAGTGCAGAGGTAGTGCGTCAAGCTAAGCACAGATCGCGTTCACAATGCTTCAACGTACCCCCTCGAATTTTTTTTAGGACGTAAATTTTTACTTTAGTGCGTAAATTACACACAGTTTAGGGAGCCCTGGATGTAAGGTGAAGGCCCTGTTACTAGTGTTAGCTTGACTGTGCCAACACTAGACAGGCCGTATCATCAGTACAGACAATGTGGCTGCACTATATTTTTGCTGCATTTGGCCTCATGGACTGTACCACCACCTGTAAGGTTTGAACAGACAGCACATTGCTCTGTCACTCAGGGAACGCAGAAGAAGAAGAAGAAGCTCTGTCACCAGTGTCTTATATGTCTGCATGTACATTGCATATATATATGTATATATTCAGTTGAATTGTGTCCTTTCACAGTGCTTTGTTGAGTTTGTTAATATCAGTTGCTTATGATTTTTGTTTCAGTGCAAGGTTTGCCAGAACGTGGAGTGTCAGGTTAAGTTTGACCTGTTGAACAGGAGGGTAAGAGTACTAAGACACTCACGAATAAAACTAGCGTAGAGCAGGAGTTAGTCAGTTACAGTTTACGTTGATATTGATGCCCTCAACATGGATTTAGTTATATGCTTCCTGCTTTAATTTTGTAAACTTTTGTGTGCCACACACACGTGTGTGTGTGTGTGTGTGTGTGTGTGTGTGTTTTGGTGCTACATACATATATATGTACAGTGTAGTTGAGTCTGATAGTTGAATGAGGAAGCATGAGTCACAGAAGACAATGGTGAGTTGGTCATGATTCATTTGTAATGACATAATTGCAGAAAGATTATTGTTAAGTAATTTAAATCCTTGTCTTGATTTGACCTTTAGTATACTACTGTACCTCACAACTGTATAGAGCTATATTTGAAGCTTATGCAACATCAGTGACTCAGTTGTCTGTGTGCTGGTGTTGGTTTCAAATTTCTTAGTTACTGCATGGCACAAAACAAAGTTGGCCCATAAAATCACTTACGTAGGTTTAGCAACTCACATGATACATACATGTACATACAAATGCATTATGGACTTGATTGTTGAAATGAAATACCAAAAGTAATTTTTTGGGCTACATGTTCCAAAAGTGTTCATGAAGAGGATTGTGCGTCAACAATGAGCAGATAGTCATACAGAACCTTCTGCAGCGAACTTGTTTAAACACAAGAGCTTATAATCTTTTTCACTGGTGTGTCATTACAGCATCACTGCCGTAGGTGTGGAAAGTGCTTCTGCAACAAATGTACCTCGGAAATGCTGGTCCTGCCACGCATGTGTTTTGTCGACCCTGTGCGCCACTGTGAGATCTGTATCAACATCACCCGAAAGGAGAATGAGTTTTTTGACAAACACCTGAAAGTGCTCTTAAATGGTAAGCTGCCACTTGTGTTCTGTTCGTTTTCTGCATTAATTTGTTTAAACATCAGTGACATTTAATCATATTCCACTAAGCACTCCAAGAGACGGACATCTATACAATACTGTTGTAAGGGAAGTTTGGGAAATCTGTGCTGCACCTGAATTTATCCTGCTGGATTTGCAGGCAGTGTATTCAACATTCTGGAAAACAACAGCAATGATCAGCAGGGAGAAAATTTCACCTGCCGCCTTTCCCAGGACCACAGGTAAACATGAAGTATTTAAAAAAAAAAAAAAAAATTGTAATATGATCATGTTTTAAGATTGATGCATTTCTATTGGTTGTGTTTCAAAGCTTGTTTATGAAGAGTTTAATGACTCTGGGTGCCATTTCTTGGCTTGTTTTTTGTGTGTTTTGTTTGGTTTGTTTTTTTTTAATGAACTGAGTGCTGAATGATCGTCACAGTGCAGAGAAAATATTTCATAGAAATACTGAAAAGGAACTTTTTATGCTGTTTGGGAGAGAATTATGCTTGCCACTTATTTAAGGGAAAGTGATTTCAGTTTTTCAGTCTTTCATTTGACATACATTTAGCTGAAAATACTCCATTGTCTGACCCATTACATAAAGGTGATGTTGTCCTGCCGCGGTATTACACAGGGAAAAATGTCAGCTACCCTGCTTGCATAATCTGTCTGTCTGTTGTTTGCAAAGGAAACTAGAGTTTCTGGGAGAGCACTCCAAGAAAGAGCCGATCCCAGTGGAGAAGATTGAGAGCGTGCAGATCGTGGCTTCAGAATCCGACCTGCAGGGTGAGTCACTATATACCTTTTGGTAGTAACGCTCAGTTGGTATAGTTCACCCATTAGGGGGTGCAAATGTATACCAGTCAATTCCGTCGATATTCCGCATAAAGTAAATTCATAGAACGAAGTCAGCGGCCACGTGAGTTCACCTCACCAGACCCCGGATTACATTTGCACCCCCTCCCGCATTGCGGGGATACAGTCGCCCCTGTTAGTGGACGACAGTTTATGCCGAAATATCGGTGGAATTGACTGGTATACATTTGCACCCCCTAATGGGCGAACTGTACCAGCTGAGCGGTAGTAACATGCAGATTTTAGAAGTAATACTTATCCCTCGATCTAACACTGTACTGTTGGTGTTTGTAGGTGGGTAGAGCTTGGGTGGTGGCTTGTGTTATGGACCAAGGACTCGTCGGTGTCACATGACCTCATGCTTGAACCACTAACTGCACACATCTTCTGTGTTAAATACGACCAATTCTTGCGGTACATGTATTATGATTTCAATCATTCACCACAGAAGGGAAAAAGACAAACAGTTAGGATGTAATAATTATCTGACACATATGACAGTGTCTTTTTGTCAGAGTTTGACAGACAAGGGAATGACAAGATCTTTAAAAAAAAAAAAAAAAAAAAAAGATGATGCGGGATCGGGAATGTGTTGACCTCAGTGCATTGTACAGAAGTGTAAGTTTGAAAGATCGTGCAAAGTGTGTGAAAAAGACTACAGTGTGGCTCATACTGTTTCTCATGCAGCTATGGACCAAGGTTTGTTTCATGCTGACTGGCTTGATTTCAAGTGGACCTTCTCATCTGACACTTAATTTTTTGTTTGTTTGTTTGTTTGTTTTCTGCAGTCACGGATGACATCCATACTTATCTGTGCTTTGTTTCTCAGTCTTGTCATTTGCGTGTTATGTGGCTTCCGTTCACCAACTAGAAATGGATTTAAAAGAGGATGCAGGGATCCATTTTCTCGCGCGCCGTGCGACTATGTCTCATATTTTGATAAAATGTCGCATAGAAATTTCGCAAAATGCGTCATATGTCGCACGAACATGACATCACAAGCGCACTTGACAACGCGAAGCAGAGATGCGCTGTCCGTGTCAGTCATAGAGTCTGTTACACTAATCTAATTTTAGTGATGAGGCTTACTTATCCCGCTCACCGCGCGCGCTTGCCAGGAACTCTCGCTCGAAAGAGTTGCAAAAAATATTGGCGCGTTAGTTTTCTCAGTTCTGCGATCAAGAGGTCCTTTTCCGTTCACCTGAACCTGAACGTCACTGCACTTAGCCTAGTAGGAACAGGCTCTCGGCACAGACATGTGACAGAGTGATGCGGGTGAACTTGATTGTCTCAAAGAAAATGAAAATGTCTCATAAAAATGACTGGTCAAGGAGACAATATCTCATTGGCATTTTTGAGTAAATCCATCCCTGAGGATGTACAGTATCAGGGCTCCCTAAACTGTGCGTCTGTGCGTAATTTACGCACTAAAGTAAAAATTTACGTCCTAAAAAATATTCGAGGGGGTATGTTGAAGCATTATGAACGCGATCTGTGCTTAGCTTGACACACTACCTCTGCACTACCATGCGTACGCCTATAGTGATCGAGTGAGTGTTCTCCCTTGACTTGGCCGCGTTCAGTTCGGTTCTGTTTTTGGTTCTGTTTAACGCTCGCAGGCGTAAACTGTCTGCTGATGCAGATCGGCGGCTACTACAGCCACTCGCGCGTAGTGAACGTGCCCCATCTTTTTCCGCTTCTGCGCTCGAAACTATGGACGAAAGAATTTAGAGTCAGTGCTCTTGTTACCGATCGGATTCGCTTTCTCTGTGACGAATCATGCCACCGATAAAAGTGAAAGTTCAAAAGACCTAAGGACTCTTTCGTCAGTGGAAAAGTTGTGGAGGGGCTCGAGCCCTCGCCCGGCAGCGGGTGCACTTCGGCGTCGCATAGCTACGATTCAGACGTCGCATCAGAGTCGGCACAGAGCAGCAAAAAGTCAGAGTTTCCAACTTTCAAAACTGAATTGTACCCACTTCATTTAATTATATGATTTGAAGTTGATAAAATTCAGTTTTGCACACACACACACACCCCTGTTCAGCAGTATTTACTGAATTTATAATTCCATGCATTAAAAACTTGAGAAATGATTCTGACCCTTTACAAGTTGAAAGTGGAGGTACAAAGACCCCCTAAAATTTTGAACTGGGGGTCAGTGGACCCTTTAGGTCTGTAGCTTTTAGGGAGCCCTGACAGTATGTTGGGGTGGGCTGGGGTGTGTGCGCTTTGACGCAATCAGGGCATGTATATGAAAGCACAGAGACTGCATGCCTTGGTAGCATGTTTGCAGACAGTGTTGCTTACAGCAATTCGCATGTCCAGTTACGGTACATTTTAATTTTTAAGCATTTCTGTCACCCTCTCCAGTGTATTGTGTCTCTTAGTTTTAATTTTTAAAACCCATCCCTACACACGTACAAAACGCACATTTACTGTTCGCTTTTGCTTTTGGACAGTGAGGAGTGTTTGTGTCAGCATTTTGTTTCTACTTTCTATCACTGTTGAGTGTCGTCTTTTATTGTGAAGCTTTGTCTGAAAACACACAACCCAAATGTCCTTTTTTTTCTTCTTTTTTTTTTTTAGCTGTCATTCCTGAAGAGGCTGTGTAGCATATATATATTATCCTTGAAAAATAAAGCTTAGTCTGTTCAGTTGAGTTCACTTAGGTACGGTGCTGAGATTCATGTGAGGAGCAAGGCAAATTTTTCTTGTATTTTTACAGGAAGCTAAATATAGTTCCAAAATGGAAAGATAAAAGCACTGTGAAATTATATATACAACCATTGGTAAAGATACTTGTGTATGTACTACCCATTTTCAGGGGGGATAGGTGTTGTTTTTTTTTTGTTTTTTTTGTTTTGTTTTTTTTTTGGGGGGGGGGGGGGGCAGTTTTTCCAATCTTCTATGTGAGTTCAGTTCTGCAGGCTTGGGAATTTTCAGTTCTTTGGCAATTTTCAGCCAAATTTCTCATCCTTTCAGTCGAAAAAGAAACATAAAAACAAATTCTGAGTCTCTGCCAAAGAAAAATGCCACATTACTTTTGGGTGCCAGGAGTGGCCATTGAATGCCTTTAAACTTGCTGAAATTCGTTTTCTCTCCCCCTGAACCCCCGACCAGGGTGCCGCCCCTGCACCCCAGCCTAGGATTCAATCTTTTTTTTTTCCCCCTCAGCAATTCCCCAGCCTTGTTATCTGTAGAAAAATATCAGTCCTATGTGAGTGTGTTACATGCTATGGCACTTGTACTGTCTTAACACACTGGGTTTCAGTGCTTCACAGATGTTTCACACGTGCCAGGTTATAGACACTCAGAATCGCCCAGGCTAGGAATAATCACTCAAGGCTAAACTGGAGCTGTGTGTGTTCATTTGCAGGTAATCGACTGGGCACCGGCATTGCCATGCGCTACACTGTTGGAGGCAATGGCAGCAGTACAGACACAGAGATTATCAAGATGACAGTGGATGAGGGAGCCAGCCGAAAGCAGGGCATGGCCTGGATCGCAGCCATGCAGAAGGTTGGTTCTGTGTGTGTGTGTGTGTGTGTGTGTGTGTGTGTGTGTGTGTGTGTGTGTGTGTGTGTGTGTATGTGCCGAACAATTTCTGTCTTATGCTTGAGAGCGAGGTTTGTAAGGACTTCTGTTTTCAGACATGAGGGTGTTTGGGGGTTTAACGTCCTTTTCCACCACATAGGGTGATATCAAAGACGGGGCAACAATGAAAAAGCCAGCACAAATATTTGGCCCCAACCGGGATCGAACTCATGACCCGAGCATTAGAAGTCCAACGCTCTACCATTCGACCACCCCGGCTCCCCTTTCTTACATGAAATTGTGCTCGGTTGATTCATCCATACGTGTGCTTTTTTAAAATTGGGCCACGTGCCTGATGATGACCAATATGCTCATTTACTTACACTCCGAGTTATTTATCTGAAAAATATATTTTTCCCATCTAACAGGCTTTCAAGATGATATATGATTCGAAACGAGAGTGACGCAGTGTCTACTGGCACGTTCCTGTCTTCAACACCGAAAGCCATTACCACGCCAGGATAAACACGCCGTTGGTGAATCAAAATTGACAGCGGGGGAACATCAGAGAATGTTGTACCACATATGTGATGGTTACTTGTTTATCGAAAGTTAATAATCAGATGACTTGACTCCATCAGAACGCTTTCATTTCTCTGTACATGTGTGTAAACATCACCTGAGCAGTGTCTGAAGGACTTGGGGGGGAGGGGGGGGGGGGGGGGTCCTACTGATTTAGCTGAAATTGTTGGGTGGAAATGTGTGGTCTGCAGTTTTATTTAAATTGAAGGGGCTAATGATACCATTTTCATGCTCACATATCACTCTGAGCTGTTTTGTGGTACGTATCATCATACCACTTAAACACCTGGTCAGCGACAGCAACTGTAATGCTGGCACTGAGCTAACAGCAGCGTGCTCGTTGACGTGGCGACCACACTGAGCGCTCCAGTAGTGTCACAACAGAGGTAGAATTTGAATGTTCAACCACTCACACAAAGTATAAACAACATTGTATTGCAATAAGAGCTGTACTTGACAGAAAGGTAGAGTATTTTGTGCGTACAGACGCACTTATGAGCGAAGCTGTTCCAAAACATAGGTTGGCTTAGCTAAGATTGAATTGGTCGGTCCAATCAGTGTTTTTGCTGTGACAAATTTTTTGCCAGATAAAAAAAAAACCTTCAACAGGACTCTATTTAATGAAATATCAGTTGTATGTATCAGAAGATACTGAAAGATCTTTCAGTGTGTGTGTGTGTGTGTGCGTGTGTGTGCGTGTGTGTGTGTGTGTGTGTGTGTGAAGACAAGGAGATTTTGTTTGTTTCTGTATATAAGTTGCTGATACTGACCACACTTTTATTTTTCACAAAGGAGGTTATTCAATACACGTCTGCTGTACAGCATTTCACCAGTAGAAACCTCACTCCACGGTATTTTACACCGTTTCACAAGTCAGTCATTGTCATTGTGTGTGTTGAAAATATGTTTGTGTATGTATTCAGACTGTAAATTTGTGCAAAGCGAGTTCATGTTAATTTGGTACATGTGCACTCTAGTGTTACCAGCGAGACTACATCACATAATTTATATACTCTCTGGTGTTACGCAAGTGTTAACGGGGAGTATTGAGCAGAAGGCTGTGGAAAGTATGCTCCATAGGGCAGTGGGTAAGGGTGGGTTTTTTTGGTTTTGTTTTTAAAACAAAATGCTCATTTTATAATCTGCTTATTGAAAATGTGAAGTTCCTTCACTTAGTCGCTTTTGTGTGAGTGTTAGAAGTTGACTGTATTTTCTGCTCTCATTATCGGGGAGCGGTCACACCCGGATGGTAGAGCGTTGGACTCGCAGTGCTGGGGTCATGAGTTTGAATCTCGCCTGGGGCCAAATATTTGTACTGGCCTTTTTCTCGTTGCCCCGTCTGTAATATCACCCTTACGTGATGGAAAAGGACGTTAAACTCCCAAACACCCACCCACCCACCTTACTCTCATGATCATCCTGTCTTGCCACTTGCTTGTGCTTTGCACAAATTTTATAAAGAACTGCATTTCGCTGTAGTCCATATTTTTCCCATCCCTCCATAAGCACATGTAAATAAATGTATCTTGCCCCTAAAGTGCTTTACTTGTTGAGTATCTGCTGATACGCATTTGTTAAACATCATGTATTTATATAGTATGTATTTGTGTCTAGTTCCATTGCTTTTTTGTTTCTTTTGTTTTTGTCTGTCAGATATTCATATATATTGATTTAAACAGATTTTTTTTGTTGCACTGGAGGAAATACAGAGCAACAGTTTGAGCATAAACAAGACGAACTTATGACATGCTCAGTAAAAAAAATTCAGTTAAAGCAACCTTGCAACGGCAGTTCACAAATTACAAGAGATAGAAGGAGAGAGAGAGAGAAGTCTCAGTCGGTGAGCATTTTCTCTCAACAGCGGTTAGCGGCAACATTTGTTCTTGTTATGTATTTATTTATACGGCTGAGTAAAACATGCTGAAACTCTAGAACAGTGTTAAAAAATATATGTACGTTGACTGACAGCGGAAGATCTGTGTTGCCATGGAGAAGTAAATGTACATGTATATGTTTATACTGACAGGAAAGTTTGTTGATTGTGTTTTCATATATATATATTACCAATAAACAGAGAGGGACGTGAAGACGGTACAGTGTACCCCCATATCCCCACCCACCCACCCACCCACCCGTGGCCTGGTCATTGCTTTTCCTATTTAATTAAAACTAACCGAAAGTGAACAGCAAGTTGACTTGTTTTTTTAATATTAAGGGATTCTCATATGTCAGGGAATAGAAACAATGCAGAATAATGCAGAAACCGGAAGGGACCATTTCTTACCAATAGATGATATGCTGAATTTCAGTTTTCACTCCATTTGTGCTTGATGTTTATTGTTGTCAGTGTCAAATTTTGCTTTTTCCCCAACCTGTTTTCATTTTCCATGTTCAAAAAAAAAAAATTTAGGTGCTAGATTGATATAAATTTCATGTTTCATATGTTCATGTGGTTTCTTACTGAATTGATTTGTCGTGGTTTTTTGTTTGTTTGTTTTTTTTCTTCTCCTGTTTGCCCTATTTTTTCTCCTCTTTCTTTTTTTGTGTGCTTTATATCAGATATTTTTTGTGCAATAAATATGCACTAGCATACTTGATAAATGATTCTCTGCTCATAAACAGATATACTTATGTACAGATATTATTTTACTTTAGAATGTGAGTGAGTTCCAGGTAGAGGTACGTGCTTTACCTGAGGCAGTACGCACAATGGTTACGCTGGGTTATTGGAGACCTGGGCCGCGTTTCTTAAGGCGGGCGTTTCGAAACGTTCCGGGGCGCTTTCCTATGAAACCGTTTACATGCACCTTGCCCGCGGCGTGCAGAAAAAGCGCTCGCGTGCGCAGTCTGAAGCGAGTTCGCCGCGAACAAAAGGTCTCGTGGTCAGTTTCTATGTAAACAAAGATGGCGGCGCCCACCGAAGGCCTCGTTGAAGTGGAACTAAGAAATGGCTTAAAATGAATTTGCGGGTGGATGGAGACCTTCTGTCCCAACTTGTAATTGTGCAGAATAGTATACGAAAATAATTTGAGCTAATTGCACCGGGCCGTGGTCGCCAGTCATTCAGGGATATGTTGTGCGTGTTTGTGGGGAAGGAGTGGTCAAAGTGAGTACGTAAGGGTGTCTTGCGTCTCCGTTTTGCATCGAGCAGAACATGCATATTAGCGGTATATCATGCTCCAAGCCAGTAATTATTGCTCCTCCTCAAAGACGTCGTCTTCTGCGCTCAAAAGATGACTGATAGCTGCGAGCACTAGAGTTTTCTTCTTCCTTTTCAGCCTTGCCAACAACCGTATTCGTGATTCCGCCGCCATTTTGAAAGCGCCTTGGTTCTAATTGGCCGTTTCCCAACGAGGCAAAGCGACCTCCGCAAGCGCCCGCGAGCGCATTTGCGTAAGAAACGCAGCCCTGGTTTGTTGTAGGGGAAGTAATAATGGGGGATAACTGTGGCATCCTTGTGCTTGTGGGATTGTACAATGCTTTTTAACATTTGTATTTTGCGTTACTACAAATTCTTGGTGGGGGGGGGGGCGGGGGGGTACTTTTAGGGGTGTTGCAATGCCAGACAGACAATACAACTATATGTCCATTTCAAAAAGATAAAAGTTTGTTTTTTTTAAAAAAGAAGAACCTGATAATGACCTACCAACTATTTTTTTTTTCCAGATGAACATGTACGATAAAAAGAACAGCTTCTGAGTGCTGTGTTTGCATGATAGTTGGTCGCTGAATGAAATGATTATCGCATACGGGAGGTTGTGTTGTATGTACATAACATGTATACTTCTTCCAACTGGGCAATACTGTATTAAAGTGATGTGTCGCTGTACAGGATTTTAGAAACATGATACCATATAGACGTCAGTCATTATGTCTCTCCTCCAAAGTCAACTACATGTACACTAATGACCAGTGTTTTTAGCCAGGTAAAAGAAACTTCAACAGGAAGACTTTATTTAATAAAATACAATCATTGAAGGATGTTCTACGTTTACTAGAAAATACTGAGGGAGCTTTCAGTGTGTGTGAGTGTGAGAGAGAGGGGAGGGGGAATGTCGGGGGGTGAGGAGTGGGGGAGGAAGCGTGTTGGTCTGTGATACTGTGTAAAGCTTTTAAATGGCTGTGGCTTATGCTATGGTATTGTACCCACCCAGATGTGTGAACAGCCAGGAAACCGTATGGTTTTATGCAGATGTTTACTATTTGCTTGTTAGCTGTATCCAGGAACCTCTCTCAAACTGAGGTCGTTTTAATTCTTCCATTCAGTTCTGTCCATGCATTAAATGATTTCTTTTGACTCACCTTAGAAATGACCATTTTGGTGTTACGTTCTAGAAGGAGATTCTTGTAGTGTATTTGTAATAACTAGCAGTAATCCTGAAGTGTGTCTCTCATTTGTTTTCAGAAAAGGTGCTTTGCAATTTGGCCTGTATCCTTAAAATGGTTACTATGG
>JACVVK020000428.1:172500-227500 GCA_018292915.2 Batillaria attramentaria | reverse complement strand
GCGTTCAATGTACAGGTTCCTTCAGTGGTGACTGATCCGTGATTTCCCTCCCGGCAGAAACTGATTCGATTCAATGAGCACAATGTCAACATGTTCTGAGATGCAGATATATTTTTCGAAATATCCATGCAAAAAAAAAAAAAAAACCAAAAAAAAAACCAAGACAACAACAACAACAAAAACAGGGGCCCCGTTCAGTCTCCACATTTGCACATTGAAAGCAGACACTCCAGAAACCATGTAAACTGCTACTCGTGCAAAAGTGCAGTGAAACCCGTCCAACACACGGCGTCCACTCTACAGTCATCAGGCGGTGCCAACTCACGGGCCGCTTGGCCAAACATTATGGAATATCAGTTTCCCGGGCAAACCCAGTCAAAGCATGTCTGTCTGTGTGCTCCCACAAAGTGCCAGCAGAAACTGGCAAACAGCTCTGTCACCAGGGACATGCCGGAGTGCTGGAAGCGAAATGGAGAGCTGGTGGTAATACAATGTACATGGTCCTCTGGCGCACAGCTCGTATTACAGCAGCCTCAGCGAAAGTGAGGTGTGATAATTAGTGATGTCGCACATCTCGGGAACCAATGGGCAGATTTCAGTTAGTCTGTCAGGGGGTGTGACCTGCTGCGTGTAAGTAAGAGCATGTTATGTAAGGAAGGAGGAATTCTGTTAAGTGTTGAGCCTTCCCAAAGCGGTCAAACCAAAACGAATTCCTTTCTACTACTCAAACTAATCGTAATCCTTGCGGCTTTGCATCAGTAAAAGAGGTCACTGTAATATGATTTTGAGCTAATTACTATTATTACTTTTGTCAGTCACACTTATCAGAACGGGTGAGAATAACTTGAAATCATAAGAGAGAGGGAGAGAGGGCCGTGGGGGGGGGGGGGGAGACTGAGAAGCGGAATGGTGGGTCAGTGGTGGCGGAAGCACCCAGAAATAATTGCCACCAAAGTCTTTGCTGCCACAGGCTTGTTTACGAATGCCATTTACTTAATTACTTTCATTAACCTTTATAGGTGGCACAGTTGGCCCATTTATGCATTCTGTTTAACAAACTCTCGCCGCCGGCATGTTCCGTTTTCAGGAGAGTGGGGGGCGGGGCGAGGGGCAGCCTCTTCATTACCTGAAAGTGAAGGCTTCACTTAATCTTGCTTAGCAGCGAAGGAGACATTTAATTGCAACAAGCTCCAGCGTTTTCTCCGCCCAGACTCATGTTTTTTATACCGAGAAAAAATGTTGTGCAATTAACCGTACATTTTTCCCCTCTTACTTGAACTGAAACTCCCGCTGAGGTTTCAGGGTTTTTTTTTAAAAAGAAATTTGCAGAAGGAGGCTTTTGGCAGCTACACAAAATATGAGATACGCGCTTCGTGTTTGCATCTGGTTGTGCGCGGGGATGCAATCATATCCTGGGGGTTCTTTTTCTGTTTATCTGCTCTGGACTGAAGTATTTTAAAACATAATTTATTGCTATTTTCGTTGGCCACAGAAAGAAACAAAAAAAAAAAAAAAAAGAAATTTCAAGAAAGAGTAAGCAGGGAAAACATATTATGAACTCTACGATTTACCCAGTGTAAGTAATTCAAAAATCAGTATAAGCGAAGTGTTAAGCTATGCTCATAGGGCAGTTCCTAAATAGAATGCCAGTAACGCCTTTTCTCAGTAGCCAGATTTGCTTTTACCGAAATAATGCTATTTAAAGGGGCTGATGCTACCATAATTTATGTTCACAGATCGTTCTGAGCTATTTTCGTGGTATCTGCCATCACACCACTTAGACACCTGGACAGTGACAGCGTCAGTCTGTAATGCCGCTGGCACTGCGCCAACAGAAGCGTACTCGATGACGCGGCGACCACTGACACTGAGCGATCCAGTAGTGTGACAACAGTCGTAAAATTTGCATTTTCGGTCGCTCGCGGCAAAGTGTAAACAACATTGTATCGCATTAAGAGCTATACTAATCACCAAGATAAAGTATTTCGAACGTGCAGGCACACTCACGAGTGAAACTGTTCCAAACTACGCCGATAAGTTGGTTTAGCAAAGACGTTTAAACAATGTATGCCTTTCCCTGTACATATTTTACGAAGGATTCTGTATAGTGTTTCAGAAAGTGCTTTAACTGACATGGCGAAAACTTTGGACTTGCCCCATCAGTATGAGCGGAGTTCCCTCTTCCATAGAGTGCAAAGGCCGGAAAGTACACAGCGTGAACTTTTTCTTCTCCATTCTCCCTCTCTTTGACTGGCGCAAGGAAACTTCAACACATCGATATCAGATAATGCGGACAATCCATACTTTTAGATATATTGTCTGATTAAAAATATAGTCTTTTGCCCAGTTTTCATAAACACTATCAGCTGTTCCCTTTCATTTTTTTCCCGTCCAGTCAAAACTGTTTCAGTCTGAACAAGATTAGCGCGATTATGACGTGAATTGGAATAACTGGAATATTCGACCCCCCCCCCCCAACACACACACACACACACACACACACACACACACACACACACACACACACACACACACACACACACAGAGTGTGCATGCTCAGTTACGATGTCTGTTACGATACCGATAACGATATCGTCACTCACGGGCGTTTTCCTTTCATCAGGTAATAGAAATGACGGGCAGGTATTTATGAAGTAACAACATCATCAGCCGAGCACCACAGGTGCACAGGCACTTGCCTGTCTGCCAGCCCCGTCCCACAGTCACTACCCCATGATAAGATGGAGTATAAAGTCGTACACTGACGGTGGAGACCGCGCAAGCCACTGACCCCTGACGTCGACTTGCCGGGATTTATAGGTCAAGCAGACTGTCACTATTGCTATATGCTTTCGACTGGAGGAAGGGGTGAGCGTGACCTGAATTTCGCATAGTACGGTAATGCGGAAGATGAAAAGATATAATAATAATAATAGTGACGATATTTAGAGCGTCTATTCTAAGCTCTAGGCGCTTCACACACACACACACACACACACACGCACACACACACACACACACACACACACACACACACACACACACACACACACCAAAAATAAAACAACAAAATATACATGTACCGAAACCAATACCAAGTATCCCCCGATGCCTCTATACTACTGCCCCAATGCCAGTACAGCGGCGCAGTCATCGTTCCCTCTCTTCTCCAGAGAGAGTCGCCGCTCGCTCTCCCCACTCTCAGTGCAGCTAGGTAGCACCACAGCAGGCCCTGCGGCGAAGTGGTGGCTGGCGAGAAATCACGGCTTTTATCGTGTGTTTGCGACGGCCGTGCCAGCGCTCTGCCAAACCAAACGGGTCCGTATCGCAAATGAAAATTGTGTCCATAAACCATGGCAGAGAAAGTACTACTGTGAGAGGATGGCGGCGGAGAAGGAGCACAGTGCTTGATGTCAGCTTGATGCCGGCGCACATGTGAAAGGTAAGTTCAGGATCTGCGGTTTATCTCTGCGGATTTTTGTTTATTTATTTTGAAAGTCTCAAGTATGTACGGCAGGCACACAAACGCGTGTGGAAAACTTTTCATCAAATGCGTTGGATCTGTGCATCTCAGTGAATCAGTCACCTGGGTCACAGTATAGCATGTGACGGAGATCCTTGTTGTCACTCTGGTCGGCGTGTAAGTTGTTCAGTCTAGACTCGAAGTATCGCGCGCACTGCGCAGACGACGTTATTTGGTTTCGGACTGAGCACCAGCTAGACGGCGCTGATTGGTTGCTATTTTTATCAGCTTTTTCGAGTCCCAGTCTGTTCAAAAATGGACCGTAGCTTCAAAGAAGGACTGAGTTTATTTTGGGTCTGACATTTTTTTTTTTTTTCAAAAACGTAACTGACGATTTGGTACCTTCCCGCATAGTATGGATAGCCGAATGGTAGAGCGTTGGACTTTCAGTGCTCGGGTTCAGTTGTGAGTTTCAGTCCCGTCCTGGGCAAAATATTAGTGCTGGCCTTTTCCCGTTGCCCCGTCTTTGATATCACCCATACGTGGTGGAAGAGGACGTTAAGCTCCCAAACACCCTCTCACCGACCCTGCTTATTAGTTACCGGGCCGCGGTGGCTTTCCGGCTGACTGGCAAACTGAACTAACCAGGTCCGACTGGACTCATTCCATCCAGCGCTCTATCTCAGTGAATCTCACATTTGCATAACAGTGCTGGTTTTAAATAATGAAAGAAATGGCTGAATCGTGGGTGCATACAATGTGCCTAGGGAATGCTAGGCGTTTTCGAATACTTTGTCCAAAACTGGAAGTCCGTGATGTCGAATGGCATGATATAGTTGAGGGCTAACAATGGAACAACAACAGCAAACAACAGGAGAAACAACACCGAATGAAGTAGTTAGAAGTAGTGTTGGTCGGTTTTGCTCCAGGCTTGCAAAGCAGAATGATTAATGACTGCCCCTGGTATCGTTTGCAAACATAAACGGTTTTTGACAGCAGACCAGGCGACAGCAGGTCGCATTATCAAATAACCATACAATCCATTCTCCCGTTATTGTAGAATATAAAAAATATGTATTCACAGTCGTTTTTAATCTGGCTCTGCGGACAGGAGAATGTTTGTGGTACGCTCTCTCTCTCTCTCTCTCTCTCTCTCTCTCTCTCGTTTTGATTTTTTTGCCGCTACGGAACACGTTGTAAGACGGGTGCCCACATGACTGAAATCCTACCTAAAAGTTCGAGATCTGTCTCTGTGTGTGTGTGTGTGTGTGTGTGTGTGTGTGAGGGGGGGGGGGGGCTATTGAAATCCCGATTAAAAGCTCTCTCTCTCTCTCTCTCTCTCTCTCTCTCTCTCTCTCTCTCTCTCTCTCTCTCTCTCTCTCTCAACGGCGAGTTTGTAAACTGACGAACTTTCTCTGTCAAAACTTTTACCGTTGACAAATAAAGTTTCATCATCATCATCATCATCATCATCATCATCATCTCTCTCAAAACCCGGGACGCCACTATATTCTGGGAAGGAGTATAGAGGGCCACCGAAAGATCATTTGTTAGTCAGCATTCAATTTAGGCATACCTCGAAAACAGGCAAGCGTACCAGCTGCATGGAAAACAGACGGACACACCTAATGACCGCGAATTGAACCGACCCTAAGTATCTAGCATCTCTGGTAATCATGTGGTTACGCAATACCGGCTCTATCAGCTTCATAAGCATTGCTAAGTCAACGGAGGAAACTGGGCCTTCATGCATATCTGGTCAAGTTCATAGAACCAGGTGTATATTAAATAATATTCGGCCACTTCTGTAAAGGCCTTTGCACACGCTGACGAGTGCCTGCAGCAAGCTCGCACTGTCGCCGAATGGATTTTCTGTTCACACCATACCAGCGTGCACTGGGCGGACTGCTCTTCGGGGCTGGTGCTGGACAATACACAAAGCGCGTAGCGAGCGGTCAGCGGCGACTGGCTGGCGTGGCGAGGGAAAAAAATAGGACCGTGTTCTGTTCACTGGCGTTCCGACTGCTTGCCTCGGCGGTGTCCCTGGCGAGTGGATTTGATCGGCTGGGAGTGCATTTTTCCGCTGCAAAATCGTCATGTGTGACAGAGGTTTAAGCCATTCCAACCTGTCACCTGTGGATAATATAAGAAGTGCAGTTGGCCTGCTGAGTCTCATTCTTCACTGGCGATTTCACCACTGATTGAATGCACTGGTCCACTTACCTCAAGTCGTCGGTGCCCTCGTTCAAAGAATGAACGTTTAGTATTGTCAGTCTTTGTCCCCCTGTTTCTGTCCGTCTCCGTCGCGCGTTCAGGCTTGGGGACTTTCCGTAAACCCGGTACTCATTGTCAGTTTTCCTCGACTTCCTATCGGCATTATATCAACATTATGCAAATATCACGTCGGCATTATATCAACATTATGAAAATTCAAGATTAGCGACATTATTCAAATTATTCGAATTTCAACTTCCTGTTTTGCCTCCGTTGAATATGCGACCACACCGCGCTATTTATTCAAGTTATTTATTCAATCATTTGTTTGTATATGTTTTACCTCGATGCTGTTTGCAGCCTCTTCCCTTTGCCCTCGTCAGTCCTCTCTCGAGTATTTCCATTTTTTTGTTTTTGCAAACTGAGAGTGATAAGGCCACAGGAAAACAGTGACGACAGGCAGTTGCAGTATCGCAAATCACAGCAGACGTTATCAGCGGGGGGTCGGTAGTGACCCAGTGCTGGCGGCACGTGCAAAATAGCCTGATATAACGTGCACACGCGCTGCTGTATCTCAGCCCAGCCAAAACAAGTCTGAGCGTAAAATTTGAAACAATGCATCCATCTTCTTTCTTTTTTTAGGTGCTGTGTTAGAGGTTGGTTCATCTGTCTACGTAAATCTCAACAGTTTTGGCTCGCGTTGGCCGTCTACCGCTGTTTTTTCGGCGTTTGAAAGGGGCAAGGATGCGTTTCTGTTTTCTGCGTGTCAGTTGGAATTAGCGTGTCAGTGAGGGAGGGGGGAGGGGAGGGGGGGAATAAAGATTTACAGTGCATGTACTGTGTCTGTCTATCCTTTATCATTTCTACTCAGTCATGTTGTGTGTGTGTGTGTGTGTGTGTGTGTGTGTGTGTGTGTGTGTGTGTGTGTGTGCCGGTGTGTGTGTGTGTGTGTGTGTGTGGGTGTGTGCCGGTGTGTGCCGGTGTGTGTGTGTGTGTGTGTGTGTGTGTGTGCCGGTGTGTGTGTGTGTGTGTGTGTGTGTGCTCTTTTATTTCTTTAGTTGTTTTTACGTAGTGTACACTGAGTTGTTTTTTTTTTAAACTTCGGGTTTAGAATGTAAGGCGCCTAGAGCTCGTTCCCCGGGGATAGGCGTCCTACAATTATTATTATTATTATTATGTATTACCGAAACCATTTTCAGATAAGCACGTGTCAACGATAAGAATTCATAGACAACAAACAAACAATTGTAATTATTTTCTACAAAATTGTACACGACAGTACTGGTTTCTCAGTCGCTAGTGGCAGATACCGTGGCAGACACCAAACAAACAAACAAATAAACAAACAAGCAAATGATTACGACAAGAACAAGAAAATGCAACCTATCAAACAGTATGCGGGTGGGTGGGTGTTTGGGGGTTTAACGTCCTTTTCCACCACATAGGGTGATATCAAAGACGGGACAACGATGAAAAAGCCAGCACAAATATTTGGCCCCAGCGGGGATCGAACTCACGACCCGAGCATTAGAAGTCCAACGCTCTACCATTCGACCACCCCGGCTCCCCTGAACTAGGTGTACTGGCAGCCGGGTGGTAATGTTTCACTGAAAAGCACTATTTTGGAAGTTCAAATACTAGATCTACGCTGCACGGATTCCGTGTAAAAACAATGTGTAATGCTCTTCAACGCATACTGTTTGATGGGAGCCGGGGTGGTCGAATGGTAGAGCGTTGGACTACTAATGCTCGGGTCGTGAGTTCGATCCCGGCTGGGGCCAAATATTTGTGCTGGCTTTTTCATCGTTGCGACGTCTTTGGTATCACCCTATGTGGTGGAAAAGGACGTTAAACCCCCAAACACCCACCCACCCACACCTAGTTCAAAGCTGGACTTTGTAAAAGACACTCGCGCATTTGCAAGCAAACAGCACAGTGTGTGCATTAGTACTGTATGCGAACCCACCGGTCTTTGTAACCGCTAAAAATAGGAAGAAAGACTTGTTCGACACACCCTTTTCAAACAAGTGCCAAAATAGGAACTGACACTTCACAGCCATGTACGCGAATTCAAAAGAACACACACACTGTCTATCTAGGCCAGCGTAAATTAACTCTTTATAAGGTTTCCAAAAGCGTTTATGAACAGAAGAGTTATTCGCTGTCTTGGCGTATTTTGAAGGGGGAAAAAAAAAGGTAGCAAGTGCGCATTTACTGGTACGTGTGTCTAGATAAACATAGAAAGGCCGAGGATTTTGTGGTCTAGAGCTAGACTACAGCAAGTGTGTGTATCCCATCGCCACATTAATGGAGTTCCTTATTCACATCTGGGACTTTTAAATGTTGTATGGTTCTTGGAAGCTTACCAGCAGCTGCGCTATTTCGTCAAGTTCTTCCGAACTGACTTTTTAGCTGGGTAAGTTAATGTACATGTAATTTGTCAGAGGTTTGTTTGGGGTTTTTTTTCTTCTTTTTCTTCGGTAATTGCATTCATATAGGTGCCTGGTTCAGGTGCTTGGCTCACAGGGCCGCGAACTGTAGTACTCAACACGCACGTTCACGTGAATCACCCGCACTGGAACTCCTACACCGGAAACCCTCACCCTACGATCAAGTATTGTGCAGGGTCAGCTCAACCATCCAAGTTTCGGGATGTAGAACAGCATAATTTTGATGTTGTTGTTGTTGTTGTTTGCTGAACATTTCGAAAATATTGAGAAGGGGAGGAAGTGGTAGTACCCGGAGAGAAACTCGACGACAAGACCGAATGCGGAACGGTAAAAATTTCGACGCCCCCAACGGGACTCGAACCGCCGACTGCTCGCACTAGCGGCTGGAGTCGTTAGCAATCACTGCAACGACTGTTCCCCTCCCCCCCCCCCCCCCCCACCTCTCTCTCTCTCTCTCTCTCTCTCTCTCTCTCTCTCGTGCTTTTTCATTTCCGCGTTCCCCGACAGCGCCACCCCGTACTATACCCACCTCTCCAACATGCAATCTGATGTCACTTGTTTTTAAGTGATAGACGAAATGTGATCCAAGAGCTGCATTGTTCAGGTTATTTGTCGGGTTCCTGCTGCCTTGTGATGGATGTTTGTGTGCTGTGGGAGCGTGTATTGTTTTCCCACAGACAATGGTGTCACTAAACCAGTTTACGTGTTTCGCCCATCGCCTGGCCCAGCCTCTGTTGACAAGCTGTCCAGATCTGCAAATGGGTTGTAGTGGTGAACTAACCTCATGGGACGTTCAGTCACATTGTCAGAGAGAGAGGTGTGTGTGTGTGTGTGTGTGTGTGTGTGTGTGTGTGTGTGTGTGTGTGTGTGTGTGTGTGTGTGTGTGTGTGTGTGAGAGAGAGAGAGAGAGAGAGAGAGAGTTGGAAACGAGTGTCACGCCCTGATGAGTAGAGTGCTGCACGATGAGTAACCTTCACTACAAAACGTTGTCGAGCTCGCATCGCTATAGCCTTCGGTTAGGTGTGGTTCGAATAACCAAAATGAGAACCGCGGTTCACCTCCGAAACTCTGAGAGAGAGAGAGAGTTAGAGAGAGAGGGAGAGAGAGAGAGAGAGAGAAGAAGAAGAAGAGGATAGAGAGAAAAGAAGGGGAGAGGGGGCTAATTTTGATGGCGACAGAGCTGAACATTGTGGGGCAGAATCTGTGGCGGGCATAGCTCAAAGCGCGTGTTTCCAAGCGGCGATCGACACTGTCATATTTTATTAGGGGTTTGGATATTACATTACCTCGGAGTTAATTTCCTTCGAATCAGGCCCTTGTCAAGAGCAATATGAGTCTTTTTTTTCACCGGACACACAGTCCATCATTTTACAGCTAGCAGGCCGGGCGTGCAGGACCTTCGACACCTGTTGTGTTTTGGGTTTTTTCCCCCCCGAGTGTGATCGATCGAATTGTGATTGATATTTGCTGCAATGTGTTGCTGAACCTTAAAACGTTCCTCTTTTGTAAAGCTTTCCAGTAATTTCCCGTGTCAGCAACTAGTCAGTTTCACCAGTGTATGTCTGTCCACTGTTTGTAAAATGTGCGTGAGTGTCGTAGCTGAGCCTGCATCATATGACTAACTATTATTAATATTATCATTATTACCACCATCATCAAAATACAACCGTTATCAATGAACCAGTTTTATGTAACACGTAAGCATAGAAGATAATTCCTGGTTAACATTACGGGTGTCTGCATGAACGTTTGCAGCTGTTGCATAGCCATTTGCGCGGCGCGTATTTACATTTGACAATCAATTATGTTTCACCGCAACCGAAAAGCGAGCATGCATGCATTATTATAGTCTCCCACCGTTCAACGGGCGTCCTATTATCAGGCAACTAACAAAACAAATATGTTGTAGAAGTGTGTTGGAATGAAAACCGACTGTGGAATTCTGTAAGTGAAAACCCGCGTTGTACGGGGATCCGGCCACAGTTATCCACTACACGTCTGTGGTCATAGGCCCAGAGTTCGCTCCCGTGTGCAATTTGATGTGTCTGTGTCCGTGGCGGTTGCCGTGCATTTTGGTTCATGTCTCAGCAACAACGGACTTGGAAAGGTTCAAAATTTGCACGCATCTTCATGATATTAGTCAGGCCGGATAAAAATAAGAGAAAGAGAAAAAAAAGAAAAAAGAAAAGAAGAAAAGAAAAAAAATAAGAAGAAAAGAAGAAAAAAGAAAAAAAGAAAAAAAAAGAAGAAGAAAGAACAAGGAAAAAAAAAGAAAACAAATAAAAATTTTAAAAAAAGTCAGGCCGGATGGATCTTTGACCTATAAGCAGTCAACAATTGTCCCGTTCAAAGCCGGTGTCATTGTATGACTGCATCTTCAGTTTCTTCATAAAAATGGCCACTGATGCGAATACCTTCACCGGCACATTATTTGTCAGATGAGATAATCTGAGCTTCTAGAAACGGTACAAATTTTCGATTGCTGCTTGAACTTCGGTACTGGCGGTAATTCAAGGTCCTGACCGGAAACCGGCCCCTCAGTCAGAAAACAGCACCGTGAAGAAAAGCACCGAAAAAAAGACCCCCCCCCCCCCCCCCCCGAAACAAAAAGAAAAAAAGTAAACAACAACAACAACAAACATCCAACCAACCAAAGAAAAAAGCAAGTGACAACAAAGAAACAGCAGTAACAAATAGAAATTTGAGAGGGGGGGGGGGCGGGGCCTCCTAGACCCCCTTCCACTTAAATGTTATCGTAGGCCTGTAGACGCAGGCAACCGTAAGTATACTGTGTTTACGCACAACCAGTAAATCGGTTAACAGCATCAGTCATTAAGATCAATTAGTTTTTCGGGGATCTTTAATGGTCGAGGCTATCCAGAGAAAAATAATTACCCAGACCGTACACTTTACGGCTGTGTAGTGTAGTGTACATGCGGGTGTGGGATGCTGATAAAGACTGGAAAGATAGGCGCCTTCGGCAGAAGAGAATCTGTTTCGTGTTTCCAGATAGAAGATCCCTGGAGGCAACATGCCGGGGGCTACTGATCATGCAGCCCGAATCAACTTGATTATAAATAAATGCACTTTGAGATGAATCTGGGAGGCTAGGTGGTCGAATAGTTCGTTGTGCAAGTTCACAAGGCTCACGTTGTGTGTAGGATGGGTGGGTGTTTGGGAGTTTAACGTCTTTTTCCACCACATGAGGGTGATATCAAAGACGGGGCAACGAGAAAAAGGCCAGCACAAATATTTGGCGCCAGCCGGGATTCGAACTCATGACTCGAGCATTGAAAGTCCAGCGCTCTACCATTCGGCCACCCCGGATCCCCCACGTTGTGTGTAAAGGGGCACCGAGGCCGAGGGCGAGCTATAGCGGGGACAAAACAAACAAGAGCCGACTTCATTAATTTTCAGATTTTTTTGCACTTTCCATGCAGTAGCACCGAGTACGTCCATTTTCTAGTCAGTGTATATAGTATGGTATGCCGTATGGTAGAGTAAGACTTTTCCTCGGCGTCCCTCTCATCTCTACTGAAATGCACATGACGCCGCAGGGCTGGAGGACGAAGCAGTGAAACTGAAAGCCTGCTGCCGCTAAGCGCTACTTTACGTGTAAACCTCCACCCTGCTATTAACTTTGCTGCGTGCGACAGTACTTCTGTTTACCACGCCACCGGCCAAAGCATATAGTCTTCTTCAAAAGATGAACGTGGGATTTTTAGTGTGCACACTTGATATTTGTGCGTGCTTGTGTACACGAGGGCGCGACAGGCACGAGTCTGCACCTGATTAATTTTTGAGTGTGACTGAGTGAGTAGCACCGTGGATTTCTGTTTGTCGGTGGGATAACGACTTTTGCTAACTTTTTAACATGTAAGAGGCGTGTGCCGTGAATACTCGTATTTCAAGTCAAACATTCGACTGTACGTGAGGGCAATCACCATCGTAGTTCGTGTCCAAGATCTGAGACTGACTGGGTCAAATGGATTGGACCGCTATTGTCGCCGCCGAAACCGGCTCAGTTTGAATCGGAGTAGCACAGGAAAAGCTCCCGGCCATCTTGACTACCCGCCCACGTGAGTTTTGGCCACGACTGTCAAAACTGTTAGCGCTACTGAGTCATACTTACGCACATGTTGCAAAGTCCCATTGCGGAGTTTGTTGTTGTTCTTTATCAGCATCTGGAGTGTGGAGAAACATCTACACGTTTTCATCTCGAATAGATTAGTGTATGCCAACTCAAGGTCGTCCATCTACCGGCGATTGTTTCATAGCACAATCCACAAAACATCATCATCATACTTATAAGGCGCCCGTCTCTGAAGGACAGACTCAGAGCGCACGCACCCACACACACCCACACACACCACACACGCACGCACGCAAACACACACACATGAACATGGACAGACGGTCCCAGTTACCAATGGAAAGCCTGACGAAACAGGTATGTTTTAAGTTGTGACTGATTTAAAGGCTGACAATGTGGGGACATCACGGAGGGCTGAAGACAGCGAGTTTCAGATTGTCGGGGCGATGTAGCTGAACGCGCGTTCACCGGCAGTTTTCATATGAAACAAAGTTTGAGCACTATACATGTACTAGCATTTCGAGCTGAAGGCAAGTTGTGCGAGTGAGACGTACGTCACTGCGTCCCGTCAGACGTTTGGTATTATAGTGAAACTGACTCTAACGCTGAGTCAGTCCAGCACTACGCAATCAAAATACTTTTTTAAGTGGTCGAGCCCGGAACTGAACAAACATACGGACCGGCGAAATAATCTTTAAACCACACCTGTCTGTGTAATTTATCTTTACCGCGGTAACAGATTTATTACATGCGTGTCAGAGGGTCGCGAAATTTACGTTCGCAAATCACGCAACAGAGCTCTTGAAGTTGGTAGCAATTGAAATTCATCTGTGTCCTCTTCACAGTCACTTCTCGCATGTTCAGTTCAACGCAAACTAACACTGTTGATTCACCGAGTTCCTATTGACTGGGATTCTATATCAAGTCAGTGACGTATGCGTGCTCAGCACTCGCAGTTTTGACATTGGCACGTGGCATTGTGTGCACTGAAACAATGTTTACGCATCGGGACCTGCCAGTGTTTGCGACCCAAAAACACGTTAACGGTGAAAGGCGCCAGTTATACGGTGTTGCGTATCGCTTATGTTACCGTCTGTGTAGACGAACAAAGAAATTGAATAGCCAGTTCACGCGAGCGTAGTGTTTGTATGTGGAAAACAAGGAAGCGAAACTCTACAAGACGGAAACGGTAGACCCACGCATTTGGGGATTCCAGTAAACTAAACCAAGGCATTAGACCATGAAAGGCTCACTCATTGCATGTCGTTTTGTCGACGGGGAAGTGGTCTGTTCGTAGTCGACTGGCGCCTTGTTGCGTGGATACTTCATCCTGTACTCTATTTGCACACGCAAAAATCACCGGATGGCCGGCTGCCTCTTACACACGTGCGTGCAACGCAGTGTTAATTTCGTGAGTCGTGTTACTTGACATACACTTTCTGTGTTGAAAACGACTTACTGATATTGAAAGCTTGGTTTGTGATTTCTCCTTTGCAGGTAGGCCTGGCAATCACGACTGACCAAGTTTTCTTCTTCTTTTTTTCCCCTCTCCAAACATCTCGTTGAGCCATCGGTACTGAACTACAAGTTGTCACATGAGTGATCGTGAAACCGGACGCCCGAAACCGAACTGTGAATATACCGCAAGTGACTGTACTGTCCGGCGTACCAGGATTTTTCGCCGCTTGAGCTGTGCAGTATGTGTTCCTCTTTCAGCACCTCTATCTCTGCTTGTGAAATGAATTAATAGCCGCATCAAGCTTGATTCAGTTTATGGACACGTGTGCACCTAATGTTCACGCCTGAGTAGAGCTGGCAATATCCTGTCATTATTAACTATTAATTTTTCAAGGTGATGGTTATGAAGTTTCAAGTACAGTAGTATCCAGAAATGATCTACCAGCCCTGACGGACCAAGGAGGCCGGCTCCCACTGAAACTGATACCACCAGCGCCGACCTGTCGAGAGAGAGAGAGACAGAAAGAGAGGGCTATGACACCCATTATGACGTATTCTGTAACTAGAAGGATGACGTCACTACTTGTACTGGCGTCACTGTGTCTTATACCAACGCACGCCTTTCACGTGCATGTTCATCGCGTTTCACGAGCAGACGACACACCAGACAGCCTACATTCCTATCACCTCGCTATGAAAGCTGGACACGAACACCATCCCGGTGAAAGTGTTTTGCGTACAGTGACTTTGAAAAGTGGCGGGAAACGCATTAAAAGGACGGCAGGTGAACACCCTCCGTATGACCTTCAGAAGGACGAAGCGACAGTCGACCTTGAGCAGAACGACAAGTTGTACGGAGTGTTACTGGACGCAGGAAGCTCCAGTACGAAGGTCAAGGTAAGGCATCCAACAGTTACTCTCCCCCTCTTCTGTCAGTGTAACGAGCGATAGTCCTTTATCATGATCAGTCCCGAGGCCTGTGAATGGGGAATTCTTGCAGGTTAGAGTGTTCCGCTGTCCCGCTGTGTGTGTGTGTGTGGGGGGGGGGGGCGAAAGGGGCAAGGCCGATATACTTTTCTGTCGTCTGCAAATCCGTCGTTTTGAATTTCCAGTACATGGCTGTGCCCATTACCGATGACAGTGGTGAGAAAAAAATCATTCAGCTGAAAGATCACGTGCACACAAAAAAAATCCACAAGTTCAAACTAGCAAATCTGAAACTACAACACATTCATTTCAAGATTTGTATCCACTGTCACTAAACTGATGAGTTTAAATGTACACCGTCTTGACGTTGAAAGGTCTACACATACATACCCGGTGTGCTGCCCTCGCTAGTTCCGCGAGTCCACCTCGTGGAAAGTGTGCGCGTGCGCGGCCCTGGGATCGGTAGTTACGTCACAACCCTTCCGGACGTGGCCGACCATCTCCGACGAGCCGTGGACGAGGTGATCAGCCACATTCCCGAACGCCTCCACGCTGTTACTCCTGTCTACATCATGGCTACTGCGGGTGAGGTCGTCTTATGTTGTGGGAAAGTGGTTTGAGGTCAGTTCCAAAAGAAATTCCAGAAACTTGACAACAGAGGCTTAGGGAAAATGACTTTGTGCTACTTCACCTCCTTATTTTTGTTCAGCTGTATGTCTGTCCGAGGGTAGAATTTAGTTGTTTGTTTTTGTTTGTTTGTTTTCCCTGACTCCCAACAAGACTCCAGATGTCTGGATAAGCTTGAAGTCTGGAGGGATCTAAACGCCATGGCGTTGATAAACGCTTAGACCCTTTTTCAAGTTCACGGTAAAAAAAAAAAAAAAAAAACTGCAGAGTGTGTCACCTGTGTTCTGAACGACCCTAGTTGGACATCCCGAGTCCGCTGGTCTGACATTTCAAGTTCCCTTCGTCAGGTATGAGAACGCTGGATGTAGGGGCGGCGAGGACGTTACTGAAGGAGGTCCAGCGCCAGATGGCTAACAAGACCATCAACCCCTTCTTCTTCCGGCCTGATCACGTGAGCATCCTGTCAGGAGAGGAAGAGGCCGTGTACGCCTGGCTGGCTGTCAACTATCTCCTGGGGTTCTTTGCCACAAACATGTCAGTCAGTCTCTGTGTCCGTCTATTTGTCCGAGAAAAAAAATTGTATAGAGGCCTAAGCTCCCCTGGTCCTAAAGATTATCAATGCCTTTTCTGACCTAAGTAAATGTTGTAAGGTTTTCAGACACGCGCTTCCTTTCATGGCGAGAGATGAATCCTTCCCTCTCCGTTTTAGAATAATGGAGAATTTTTTTTTTTTTTTGGTTGGGAGGTTGGTTGGATGATAGGTTGCCCAGACTCAGTTCTGCGTTCAGTTTGTCTTCACAGTTTTGCTTCTGTTACTGTTGATTGTGACTGACTATCCCAATACCCTGACCACCCACGCATCAGTGACGCGGCCGTCTATGTGACAGGACACAGGCTGATTCTACAGGAGTGCTTGAGATGGGAGGAGGCTCCCTCCAGGTGGCTTTCCTGCCCGATGGTCCGCTCCTCCAGGAGGAGTTCCAGGTGTACGTGGGGCGGCGCCGCTTTGATCTGTACGCCCAGAGTTACCTGGACTTTGGAGCAACTACCTCACCCGGCTGGTTCGTCAACAACTGGCGGACAACGCGCGTGGTGGTGACGGTGACGGTGACGGTGACGGTGACGGAGGCAAAACTAAACACCTGGACAGCCCTTGCATGTTGGCAGGTATGTGTATGTCGTGATGTGCACACTGTTTTATTGTTTCCAGGGCCCGTATGTAACAGTCGAGGTTAGGGCTTTTAGCCCCGGGTTAGAGTCTAACCTCGAACTGAACTAGCTCTAGGGTTAACATTTCTGTTGTTTTTTGTTTTAATCAGGAAGCGGGCCCATTCCAGCAAGGTGCCTGAGCCGTTAAAGAAGGATGTTTTTTCTTCCTTTCTTCGCTTCCTTTTTTTATTTATTTAATTTTGCTTTGGGGTTTCTTTTGTCCTAGTCTGGGTTAGGCCCGCAGCCGTGGGTTAAAACTTAAATTAACCTCGACTTTTACATACGAGCCCTGGTGTTCGCACCATTAATAGTTTGTTTCTGTACGACCGTGAGATTTGGTGACCGAAGACAGTCCACGTTAGTCTGAGATGATATAGTTTCCGCCCCCTCCTCCCCTCCCCTCACCCCACCATCCTCACTCCTGCCGCGCCTCTCTCGTTCTGTACCAGTGGGGGTGCCGAGATATCCGAACAGTAGAGTGTCAGAATCGTGATCGGACGATCGAGGATTTGTATCCAGACAGAGCCAAACTTGAAACTTACAATATTTTTTTCCAGTCCGACCCGCCCCCCCCCCCCCCCCCCCCCCCCCCCCCCCCCCCCCCCCCCCCCCCCCCCCCCCCCTTCCCTCCGTCCTCAGTTTCAAAATACTCACCCACCCCCTGAGCCACGACTGCCACCGCCACCAGTTTGATTTTGCCAGTCCAAGACATTCTGCGTTGGTCTGAGATGACGTAATTTCTGCTCCCAACCATTGGTGATTTTCTTGCTTGTGCCGTTGTTGTCGTTGTTGACAGCTGCAATACGGTGGTTATTTTATCTGGTTTTTTGTTGTTGTTTTGTTTAATTTAGTTTTGTTTTTGTTCTAACTACACTGACTGGATATCAAAAGCAATATTACCAAAATTAACAGACGGTAAAAGTTGTTCGCCCACGGCTAGTACTAGTGTTGTTCTTAACCAGTTTCTTGTTAGTGTTAGTTGCTTCTTGAATATAGCTAGCAGATGAACAGTATATAATTGGGGTGTCAGTGCCAACTTTCCTGTGGTAGGTAATCCCCTACGGGCTTGACTAGTACTGTACCTTGGCGCGCGCGCACAGAGAGAGAGAGAGAGAGAGAGAGAGGGGGGGAGGGAGAGTGTGTGTGGCCGGGAGGTTGAGAATGGAGAATGGTACATCAGATCGACAGACCTTCCAAGTGGAATAACGCAAAAAATACAGAAAAATTCCAGCCACTGTGCAACTAAGTGGCGAAACCACGCCGCAAAGTAGACGCGCTATACTAGGGGGATCCGGGGACATGGTTAAATCAGACTAAAATATGTGCAGTTTGATGCATTTGGGCATGATTTTAAGTGCTTCAGAGAAAGAGACAGTATTTTACAGCCGGTACAAAAACGTTGAACCGCCCCCCCCTTCCCCCCTCCCCCTCCACCCCCCAGATTTACTGAGATGTTTCACAGAACTGACCAGTTTTGAGACATAACATACTGAAATCCTGAATCCGCCAGTAAAAAAACTGATACCGGACTGAAAGACTTAGATCGATAACTGAACAGAGTTGCCAGACTAAAATGGAAAGCCATTTTCAGACCTGAGTGGTGGGGGAGCCGGGACTGATATGATAGTCGAATGGTAGAGTGTTGGACTTTCAATGCTCGGGTCATAAGTTCGAACCCCGGCTGGGGCCAAATATTTGTGCTGGCCTTTTTTCTCGTTGCCCCGTCTTTGATATCACCCATACGTGGTGGAAAAGGACGTTAAACTCCCAAATACCCACCCGCCCTACGCACTCACCCGCAGACCTGAGTGGAAGTAAACCAAACGCCGAATCGTTTTCCGTTGGCGACCAGACCAGACCTACAAAACAGTTCACGACTCAGCTCGGCGAAAATTCACGTGCTGTCTCGAGTCAGTCGTGCGCAGCATGCACTAAGACCACCTCAGGTTTGAGCTGGACTTTTCGGGGTGAGATATGAACTGCAAAAGGTGTAACTACTGCACTCTTGAAGGGTACCGAATCAGTTCTAGAAGCAAGCACCGTAAGGAACACAAGCACTGCTGCTTACCAAAGTAAACACGAAACCAGAAAAGAACCAAGGTGAAACCTCGGCCCTCCTACCATCGCGCGTCAAGTTCCACGTGCCATCGCTTCCGTAGGTTATGCGAGGTTAGGGGTTGCGCGATGACAGATGTATGGGGGAAGCAGTATATTGTTTATTGGGTGCTCCTGACGCCTGTTCCGAGGGAAAGCAGCTTCGGTGGTTACAATCTGGGAAGATGGGGAGAAAAGGAACATCTGGGGCAAACGTAGCGATCTTGGATTTCAAGCGGTGTCTATCGTTCTGTGACGGATTTCTAGCATACTCAGTAGGTGGCTGAGTATAGGTGTCCGCCCTGTTTGATAAGAGTGAGGCGTTTTGGTTGTTTTTGTGTTTGTGTGGTTTTGGGTTTGTTTTTTTCAGGTTTCACCCCTGTGCGAATGGCCGTAACCGTTAGAAAAAGAGTTCAAATTCTCGTGGACTGACGCGGTTACACAAAACATTTGTAAATTGTGACGTAATTAGTCACGCACTCACTGAGATATCAATTTCCTTCAAAAGCACCAGTGGGGGAGCCGGGGTGGTCGAATGGTAGAGCGTTGGACTTCTAATGCTCGGGTCGTGAGTTCGTATCCTGGCTGGGGCCAAATATTTGTGCTGGCTTTTTCATCGTTGCCCGGCCGTCTTTGATATCAGCCTGTGTGGTGGAAAAGGACGTTAAACCCCCAAACACCCACCCACCCACTCAAAAGCACCAGTGAATCAGTACACTGACTAGTTTATCACTTTGTCCTCGTTTTGTACTAGTTTTGCAAAAGGAACAAATATTTGTAACAATAAGATCAGCATTATGAAATCGTCAAGTTACTGCACCCTTCGTTGCCGGTTACACCTAAATAAAATAATATACACAACACTGAAAAAGAAACTAACGGTATTTCGTTGGCATCTTTAAAGTTCAGTGTTAGCGACCCCGCTCTTCCTCTTCGCCGAAAGCAATTTACGGGCGACCGAATTGGTCTGACAATATCTTGGCACCAGTCAGGCATTATCATCATCATCATATCTGATGCGTATCTTCCCGTGCACCTCACCCGCGGTGCTTTGCATGCCGACTTGAAAGAGACTGACGTAGGACAAACAGACAGGCTGGGTATGTAGTCTTGCCATGCCCAACATTTCCAAGGGCTTCAGTGAAAATGGCGGAAAGTTTCACGGATGCCTTTTTTTTTTTTTTTTTTTTTGGCCAGCTCCAGTGGTGTTCCTCCCAGGTCATGGGTGGAATCCACGGAGGGCTCGAAAGCTGGGACAATTTTTATTATGCATGAGGAAGGAGATGAGGATGATGGTAAGATGATGCCATGGAGGTCCGTGTGGTTTGGGACTGCGGGACAGGGCCGCATTCCACGCTTCCTGTCGTAAATATCCCGGCGGTCACTGACTAGGCCCGGGAACTACGGCACCTGCGATGCCGGCCGTGTAATCATCCACACCATAAGACGTGTAATATCAAGGGAAGCAACGCCAAAGTCGCACCCGTGAAGTGGGTGAATCTCGGCTGTGTGGCAACAGTCTCCCCATTGGTTTTTGGTGTGTGTGTTTTTTTTTTTTTGTTTTTTTTTGGGGGGGGGGGTGTTTGTTTTGTTTTGTTTTTACGATTGCTCCTAGGTAAAGCCACAGGTCTTCATTGCCAGAGCGTGCACAATTCTTTACAATGTAGCGACACACTCTCTGTACAGCTAAAAGTCGTTTTGTGGTTGACTATGCTAGACGACCCCCATAAGTTCCTTTACGCCGACGAACCAAATTCTAGAAACCGTTTACCGGTTGTAGTCGCATTTGAAAGCGGAAAACCTCAAGGGCAATTGTTCGCTTGGTTTCGATTTGTCTGTGTGAAAAAAAAACCAATCCCCCCCCCCCCCCCAAAAAAAAAAAACAGAAAAAAAAACATGGTCGACTCAACATGTTAAGCACTACAATGCAAAGACATATATGCATGTTCATATTGTGTCAATCGTCGGGTTAAAAAAAAAAGTGAATCGTATTTGCACCGGAAAAACCGCCGTCTTGTTTAACACCCGTGAGTCAAGTCTCGCAAATGCCGAAGTTTTGGCTGTCTTCAGGACTGCGGCGCCGTTTGCATTTCAGGCCTGCTTGACTTGAGGAAACGTTACACCGTGGTTGGGTCACTGACGCTAGGTATGCACCGCTAACTAACTCACCTGTCAGACTTGCCGCTTCAGTGTTGGGGAACGTATGGCGATGATGCTGGTAGGCTAGTGGTAGCCGGTGCGCTGTCTGGTAATCGGTGACTCGCGAGTAACTCCCGTCGGTTGTGCTGACATCTACACATCCCACACACACCTCCTTCCCTCCACTTCCCCTTTTCGTGAGTCAGATGTTTTCTTTTATTTTGTAAACAGTTGTACAGTTGCTGGCCAGCACTGACTATGATATTATTTTGCTGCTTAACCCCCCCCCCCTCCTCTCCCCGACCCACACGCGCCCATCTTCAGAGTCATCTCAACCATCCCAGACTTCAGCTTCATTAGGGAGTTTTGCTCGCTTTTTTTTTTCACTCCGTTTCAGCTCAGTGTCGCAGTGTGTGTATGAAGGAAAGTGTTTTGGCGAAATCGAAATCCCGCCACCTCAGTGCTAAGTGAACGTTAGTGCCCGCTTGTAAACATGTCAGAACCGTAGGTGCAGTATGCAGACAAGAACTCAACGTTCTTTCACATTTGCCAAACTGACGGTATCAATTCTTACTCACCTACACTGTAAAATTGCGTCCCCGGGCGGCTGGCACTGAAATGCGGGGCGTCAACATCCATGCAGTGAGACATCAGCAGACGATCTTTGCTTTTTCCCTCTCTGCAACAAAGCTTGTAAATTGTCTGGTATAGGACAGACAGTCTGATATTACCGCTTGCGCGGAACGCCGGGAATTGAAAGCAGAGAGAGAGAGAGAGAGGGTGTTTGGGAACGTCCTTTTCCACCACGTAAGGGTGATACCAAAGACGGGGCAACGCCGGGAAAAAGGCCAGCACAAATATTTTGCCCCCAGCCAGGATACGAACTCAACAGAGAGAGAGAGTTGAAAACGGAGTTCAAGTACTGGCATCAGCTGAAACACCGCCTGACTTCAGCGCATAACTGAGACTACTGCGGCCGGGTCGCCGGCCTGACGTGCATTTTAGACTTTTGGAAAACTGACACGACAAAATGCCATACATCAAACATGATGCATCCGAGTCTGTTCATTTTGCGTTACTTTCAGATGACGTGTCCAAGTTTCAAGATGATGACGTCTCCAGAAAAGTGGTTGGCACGGGCGACCCGGCGGAGTGCGAGCGTGTCTTGACCCAAGTGCTGGACCCGGTGGGCGGGTTGTGTTCGCCTACCCCCTGCAGCATCAGGGACCGCTACCAGCCGGCTGTAGGCTCCATGGGTTTCTATGGGATCAGCGCCTTTCTGTACGCACCGAACAACCTGGGAGCCATCGAGGACGACCAGACACTCAACATCACCAAGCTGAGACGGAACGCTTGGAAACATTGCAACAGGGTAGGGGAAGCATTATTGTACTGTATGATGTTCAAAGTCTAAGTGAGTTGATACCATATTCCTTGTCGGCTGTAATTTTGTCTTTTGAATTTATTTATTGATTGTTTATTCATCCACTGATTCAGGCTGTTGCAAAGGGCACACATTCTCAGAGAGAGAGAGAGAGAGAGAGAGAGAGAGAGAAGTGTTTGTAAAAGAAGTTTGCCCGTGCTCAGCCTGTAAAAATAAGTAATCTTGCCTCACACCGGGGAACCGTCACACACACACACACACACACACACACACACACACACACACACACACACACGCACGCACGCACGCACATACAAATATATAGCCTCGGAGAGGGTGGGAGGAGAGCCGGGGGGAGGGAGGGGGAGAGCTGATCAGTCCTAGAGATAAGGCCGGTGTTGCATATAAGCACACATTCAGATTAATGGTCAGATTGGGAAGGAAGCATGCCACATTTCTGCAAACAGCGCGAACTTGCCAAATCATAGACCTATCTTTACCTTCATCAGCCGTGAACCTCCCCAAGGCCATTTCTTGTATCAGGCATGAACTGAAGAAATTCATTGTTTACATTTCAGACGCGGTCTGCTTGTGAAGTCATGTCAGGCAGATTGCTCTCCCTTTGATAATGCCGATTTTATAAATAAGCTGCCGTGCATTTGGGGGCAAAACATAGATGTAGTCAGTGATAATAATTTATGAGTCTGTGTAAACATGAGGTTTGCCGATGCCAACGCTCCGTTTTTGTCGTGACTGAAACTGTACACAGGATATGAGACTTGCAGGCGCTGCCTTAGTTTATTTATGCGGCTTATGCATATTCATGTCAACGCACTGACTGTTTACACCAATGGAAGCAACAGTCTCTATCACTGATTCACTGGCCTTCTGTTACGATGTGGAGGATTCAGCTAATGAGCATACTACCGGAAACGAATCACTGGACGCGTTGGGAATGCAGAGTTACAGTCGCTGAGTCATTGCCTAGATACTGACGTCAGGAAAACAAATTATGGGGGATGGGGTCAGTGGTTGGGTGGTTGTTTGGGGGTTTAACGTCCTTTTCCACCACATACGGGTGATATCACCGTCAAGACGGGGCAACGACGGGGCCAGCGCAAATATTTGGCCCCAGCCGGGATACGAACTCACGACCCGAGCATTAGAAGTCCAACGCTCTACCATTCGGCCACCCCGGTGTAGGATCCGGTCCGGTCCCCCCTCTGAAGCAGTCCCCCGGGGGACCAATTCGTGGCAAAAACTGCTCTATAATGGTCCCCCCTTAGACATCCAGCCTCGTTTTCGACTGGTCCCCCTGGGCGATTTTGGTCCCCCCCTCGCATCCAAAATAGGCCCCCTCTCGAACTGGTCCCCCTCTTTTCTAACCAATGTAGAGCTATGTCAGTATTTATTTTTTAACTTTATTGTTACAAAACTTTATTGTCCCCAAAAGCACAGGGCCATAGGAACATTTTTATTCTTTTTTTCCGATTTATGTGCTTGTTGTTATTTTTGTGTGTGTGAGATATATTTGTTTGGTTGTGTTCTTGTTTCTTTCAGTTGTTTTTTTGCATTGGTTCTTTTTTGCTGTCCACATTTCCTGTCATTTTTTTAAACTGGAAATAGCATTTAGAGAATAACATCAAAGACCAAGTATCTAATATTTTCTATACAACGCCATAGAAAAAATATTTCTTCAAAATTAAGTAAGTGTCCATGACATGAAAACTAGTTGCCACCTTTGGCTTTCAGCGTACTTCAAGTAGACAGTCAAGACTGAGTACCAGTGTCTCAAATCATGACCCTTGAAACAACAAAAACAGCAGAAGACTAACAGTTCTGGTCTAAGGAGTGACACAAAAAACAGGAGCAAAGTGATGTCCAAGATTCATTATATAAATTACTCTGTCTGTTTTCAATGGGGCCGATTGCCAAACTGGCCCGTATTTCAGCCACCTAGGTTGTCGGCCTGGAGCCTCTCTTGTGAACACATACACGGGCGTGTCCAAGAGGGTGGCTGCAGCAAATATCTCAACCTCGGTGGCCCAAGTACGGAATGAATTGTCGTGTACTTATAATTATAGGCATGTTTGACACGAGTCACGTGACGTGTCAAGAAGCGTGGCGACCGTTTATAATTATAGGCATGTTTGACACGAGTCACGTGACGTGTCAAGAAGCGTGGCGACCGTTTTCTCATCCCACAAAAAAAAAAAAAAAAAAAAAGAGAAAACAAATCTAAACTTTTAAAAGTGATTTAACTTCGTAGATTTGCCGTTCTATGTAGCCTATACTTTTGTTTTTTAGTGGCGACCGTTTTCTCATCCCACAAAAAAAAAGAAAGAGAAAATAAAAAAACAAAAGTATAGGCTACATAGAACGGCAAATCTACGAAGTTCAATCACTTTTAAAAGTTTAGATTTGACACTGTAACCTTGACCCAGTTCAAGATCATCTTGAATAACATCTCTGTACAAAAATGAAAATAATTATACATATAATGAAAGAGGTGTGTGTGTGTGTGTGTGTGTGTGTGTGTGTGTGTGTGTGTGTGTGTGTGTGCGCGCGTGTGTGTTTGCGTGCGTGCGTGCGTGAGTGAGTGTGCACGCGTGCGTGCGTGCGTGCATAATGTGTGTGTGTGTGTGTGTGTTTGAGAGATGGGGGGAGGAGAGAAAGTGGGGGGGACGAGAGAGAGAGAGAGAGAGAGAGAGAGTGAGTGAGAGATCCAGAGTCACGTTTTCTACTGAGTTGACACACACTATAACAATAAAGTTAAAAATAAATACTGACATAGCTCTACATTGGTTAGAAAAGAGGGGGACCAGTTCGAGAGGGGGCCTATTTTGGATGCGAGGGGGGACCAAAATCGCCCAGGGGGACCAGTCGAAAACGAGGCTGGATGTCTAAGGGGGGGACCATTATAGAGCAGTTTTTGCCACGAATTGGTCCCCCGGGGGACTACTTCAGAGGGGGGACCGGACCGGATGCTACACCGGCTCGGGATGGGGGTGGGGTATAGCCAAATCAGTCCAAATATTTTTTGATATGATAAGGAAAGTCGCACAGCAGCTGTCACTGAAGAAACCTGTGTCCATATCTTCAAGTGAATCACATACCATCCACGCGGTGGAGTTTTCAGTAGCGTCTCTCTCTCTCTCGTGTGTGTGTGTGTGTGTGTGTGTGTGTGTGTGTGTGTGTGTGTGTGTGTGTGCGCGCGCGCGCGCGCGGTGAAACTCAGATTCATCAAGTCAGTTGTTTTGAAATCGTATTATTTCAGTAGAGACAAGCTTGTTCAGTCAGTCGCTTTGCCGTGTCAAGTCTTCAGTTCACCATGTCACCCGCGGCATTATCGGGACTGTAACATTGTGAAGAGATCTTATCCAAATTACTTCACGTCCTATGAAGTTCACACTGAGACCTGCAAGCCAGACGATAGTGTCATTTTGTGTGCAGAGTTTGGAGCAGTTCAAAGCTGAATCAGACGGAAAGGCCGACTTTGCCTCCAACGACTGTCTACTGGGGCTGTTCATTCCGCTGTTACTCACACGATCTTTGGGCATCCCAGAGGACAGTACTGCCGTCAAGCTGGCCAAACAGATTGAAGGAGAGCGCGTTGGTGAGTATGTAACACAGATAGTAGAACAATATCAGTCATAGCACTGAAATACTTCGAAACCGGTGAACAGACTGCGCCGGATCAGTACTATAGTCAGTGATGACGGACAAAACTCAAGACATTGAGTTTAGTCTGCGGTGAACTGTCCGAATATATGCGGACAAGTCTTATTTGATTGAGACCCCAAATTAAGTGACGTAGCACGCGGGTCATCTTAATTTTCCATTCGTTTCCCGCTATCTTTCCCCAGCCGGAAAATTGTCCCTTTGCTTTTTCTTGCCCTTGACCTTTTTTCCCCTCGTTATTTTATTTTATTTTACAGACTGGGCACTGGGAGCCATGCTACAGGAGTTGTCCATGGCGTTTATGGACGACCTTGAGACATCCATCAACTGTCGCCCTGGTAACACGCCCGTTACACCGGTAACCAGGAAGGCCAGCGGAGGGTCACAACCTTTGAGACTGTCCTTGACCTGCTTAGGCCCACTTCTGATCGTGATGCTGGCAGTACAGAACTGTTTATGAAAAGCATAGCTTCATTCACTGTCATCAGCATCTGTCAATCACCACAACGTCAGCTCAGTATGCATTTAGTTCATCAGTTAGTGTCATTGCAGTCATTATCATTTTTGTACCTCAGTGTTAAGACTGACGTAAACTGTGTACACGTGGCTTCCGGAAACATCACCATTTTATGCGTACCATTTTGCATTTTATTCCGGATACTACTGAGTTTATTCAAGGCGGCAAATCTCCAGAACAGTTTCAGTGTGTTTTGCCGTAGAGACACATGATCGAATGCATTCAGTCCACCTTAATTTTGTGTCCAGAATTATGAGTTTTCATGACCAGTAGATAGGGGTTGTGTCCGTGCTGCCTAGTTGGTTGAGTGTCCAGGCGGGTTCCTTACACTGGTGAGTAGGGGGTGCTGCACCCCCCCCCCCCTCCTCTCAAGCTGACTCACATGTGATTTTGATCTTGATGTTTGCTAGAGGTCACTCGAAAAAGCATACTTACCAGTTATCAGAGCAGTTACGGAAAATGTTCTGCCGTAATTCTGATTGCCGAAACTCCCACCCAATCCCTGTGGCCTTGACCCCTGAGGTCAGGGTCATCCAAATTGTACACATGAAAGTTTTTTGTTTTTTTTTTTTTTCCAACTTCATTTATGGCAAGTTTTGGTTGCCTGGTATTTGTGGTTGCCAGAAAACGCAAAAACATGAGTTTTTTTTATACTTTCATCATGACCCTGTGACCTTGACCTTTGAGGGAGGTCATTCAAAAATGTGGTGTGCAGCTTAGCACAGCATGCTGCTACTGAGGGAGAGAGGCAGCCTGTATTTCCTAAAGGGACAATAAACTAAAGAAAAGGTAGCATTGAAACTGTGTTGACATGAAATGGTGTACTGTTGTTATGTTCATGCTCTCTGCTCTGGAGTTGTGTGAAGTCCTTCGCATAAGTAACCTTTCGCTCTCCTGCACAGTAACATTCCGTTTCTAAAGAAAAGAAGTTTGAATGAAGGGTACACATCTACACACATTTGAATGCATTGATTTCAACATTTTTTTTTTTTTTTTGGCCCAACTCTTTGCCAGCTCCAGTAGTGTTCCTCCCAGGTCATGGGTGGAACTCACGGAGGACTCGAAAGCTGGGACAATTTTTATTTGCATGATGATGGAGATGAGGATGATAGTAAGATGATGCTATGGAGGTCCATGTGGTTTGGGACTGCGGGACATGGCCGTACTCCACGCTTCCTGTCATAAATATCCCGGCATTAACCAGGCCCTGGAACTACGGCACCTGCGGTGCCGGCCGTGTAATCATCCACTTCATGACATGTGTCATACCAAGGGAAGCACCCCCAAAGTCGCACCCGTGAAGTGGGTGAAACTCGGCTGTGTGGCAACAGCCTCCCCATCGGGCCCATAGCACACCCGCTCTGGGTAGGAGCCGACATAAGTAGGAAAAATCCCGCTTGCCTCGGCTGGGACTCGAACCGGGTCTCCCGGTCCATGATCCGAAGTGCTCACCACTACGATTTCAACATTTTTTTTTTGTATATGTGTAGGTATAGCTACTTCTTCCTGGCCAGTACATGTGTTTCAAATGGACTGTATGCAACTTGTATACTTTTAAAAACAAAACTTCATGGTAGTCCTGCTTCTGTGCAGATTCTGAAGCAACAGATTTTGAGAATGTTTTCATCCAGTTTGAGACAGACCGTTAAGTATTGCCCGTGGAAGGCCATTTTGTTAGGTACTGGTACTGGCACCTTGCATTGCTGAGAACTGACAAGAAACTGTAATGCAACCAAGTGGCAAAGCCACGAGAGTGCATGCTAGGATGTGTCCGGGAACATGCTCCCTCAGAATTTTTTTTTTTTTTTTTTTTTTTTCAAAATTAGACTAAAATCTGTGCAGTTTGGTGCATTTGAGCATGATTTTAACCCTTTCAGCCCTGAAGGAATCTCAAAGCGATAACGCTCTCTGCCTGGGAGTTTTTCAAGTGTGCTAGATCTATAGATGAGCTCTTGCATACAGAGCCCTATTTCTCAAGAAGTATTGGATCCATCCTATAGGGGCATCTTCTACTGTGCAGAGCGTATGAGAGTCGGTCACATGCACGCATATTACTGTTAGGGTCTGCGAGACCGTATGTGATACGGTGGCAGAGCTGAAAGTGTTAAGTGCTTAAAGGAGGAAACACTTTCGCGGGATGACGGGGGGGGGGGGGGGGGGGAAACATTTTTAGAATTATTTGAATTAAAACTAAAATTTGTGCAATTTGATCAGTTTTGGCATGAATTTCAGTGCTTCAGAGAAGGAAACATGTTGTTTGGGGGAAGGAAAAGTTTTAGCAAAAGGTGGAAATTAGCCAAAAGTTGAACGTTTTAAGCCCTGGACTTTTGGTACATGTACATGTATTCAGGGTCCATACAGGTTCACAGTCTAAAAAAATTCATGACTTTTCCAGGCCAAGTCTCCTGTTTTCCATGACACCTTCCTCGCCCTCTTTCACACTGACACACGTGAGGGTAGAAATTATGAGCTTATCCAAGTTATCACAGTCAGCAAGACCAATGTTCAGAGCTAGTCATTAGCCTCATGGGAAGGCAATTTGTTGGTATTTTTGGCGATCTGTCCAGTGAATAATCACCAAGCTGACCGTTTCACTGTTGGGCTCAAAATGGCTTCCATAAAATTCTGAAATTCCATGACTTTTCATGACTCTTGAGATAATTTCATGACTTTCCAGGCCTGGAAAAGCTATTTCCAAATTCCATGACTTTTCCAGGATTCCATGACCTGTATGGACCCTGATTATTGATATATCTGTGTTTCACTTTTACACTATGTACCAATTAAACTTTTCACTGTTGATCATAACGTCATTGTTTTTCCTCCTGCATGTCGAATTGCTGATACATATAGGACATGAAATAACTTTCAGATATGCGTGAGAAGTTTAAATTCATTAATTCATTTCACTGTGTCACGGACAGTCGTGCTTGGGTCCATATCTGAAATCATTGTGTATCTAGTAGGTGAACACAAAACCATGCCCACAAAAATAACTGGACAGTGCGTTGCAATCCAAACACATTACTATGTCAACGCACCCCCCCCCACACACACACACACACACACACACATACACAATCATGTGTTGTTACATGTATTGACAACATTTTATTGTGTTTTGCACAGACTGTCGAACATCCATCCACATAAAATCTGTGAAGTCCAAACGCAGCTTCATAAATAATACATGCATCATGCTGACAAAAACCACTTACACAGATCAACAGTATCACATTGGTCCACAAAGATGTTAATTAAAGGCTTGATTCTGGCAGCAGGACACGTACCAGTTACAGACGATTACAAGTGCATCGTAAGACCTTGCCAGTTTTTAATCTCCACTATGCAGTGAACAGTCAACTCGCTGCACCCGATCCTTGGTGAGCCACCGTCCTGTGCTGCGCAGATTGTTTTAAGTTCTTTTCCCTCACACCCCCCCCCCCCCCTCCATGTTGAACTGCATTTCTTTTGTGTGGAGATTAAAAATGGTGGTGGGATCTTTATACATACGCACAGCAGGATGTGACCAACAGTCTGAGCCACCCTTTCTAAGCTTTGAAATAACAGAATCAAGTCTAACAAACTGAGTACATGTACACTGTACAAACAAAACAATCTCATTGCAATTTCCCTGCACGTCTTCTCACGTCAAAGTAGTACGCGAGTGGGTGGGTGGATGTTTCAGGATTTAATGTCCTTTTCCACCATGTAAGGGTGATATCAAAGATGGGGCAATGAGGAAAAGCCAGCATAAATTCCAAGCCAGGATTTGAACTCACGACCCTCGCATTGACAGGGTAATGCTCTACTGCTCGACTGTCCCAGCTTCCCTCAAAGTAGTATGCACATAATAGTGAAAGCCTGTAGCGGAGCTTGGGTAGGCTTCCCATGAAGACAACAAAAAAATTACAATTTTACAGTGAACACATTACATACAATTTGAAACTTTGTTCTGAACTCAATAAATGTATCATCAGAACTGCAAAAGTGGTTCACATAACATAACCTGTTAGCATGACATTATTGACATATGAAAAAAGGAAATTACTTCAAGTAAACAGGTAGGTTGCTTTGATAAATACACATGATTTGAACCCAATACAAAGAACATTAGTATATGTTTCATGTGCAGATGTATCGACATGTACTTCGAATTATTGAAAAGAATGGAGCAAGCACACACACACACACATAAAAATTTTCAACTGAGCAGTCATTGTAATGCAGATTGCTTGGAGAGATTTCAGAGCAAGACAAAGATGATTTAATTTTGATACCTCACACAAGATCAAAGATTCATCCAATCATAAGAAAAAATCCGGTCCAGCAGTGTGTTTTCTATGATCTAAATACTTTGGTAAAATGTCCCACAACTTGTGCGCAGTTGTCAAGTACATGATTAACGTAAGTGACCTACGTGATTCTAGCAAAATCTCCATTACCACTACATGCACGAAGAACAGACCAAGCACTAAAGCATGGATGGATTTCTCTGCTGCCGTCACTTAGTAACATAGGGATGAATGTGGTCAATACAAGTGTCGCTTGTTTGCACATCTACTTCCATATACATCATAGCAAGACATAACTCTTGCAAACATTATTTGTCAAAAAAACAAAAACAAAAAACCACACACACACACCCACCCACACACAAGGACACCTGTTCAGTTCTACCCAAATGTCCCTGCTGAGCGCGGTGCAGTGTTGACCAATGATCTAATTTAAAATCTTAAAATGTACTTGAAAATATGATACATTTGTAGAGGGAAATGAACGAAAAATAAGTTCTGCAACTTAATGTCTTGTCCACAATGTAGATGTACTGACAAAAACAATGTCATTTAAAAAAAATTTAAAAAAACAACCCTCAGTATGTCATGTTATAACAACTGCAGAGAGTCTTTTGAGTCCACCAAACGCAAATTTGACAAGCAAAATATATTTTACACCAAGCAACATGATTTAAAAGTTACAGTATATATATCCAGCAATCCAAATACATGTACCTCAGCAAAAACACACAAGGAATGCTTGAACAGACCACATCATATCCCCCCCCCCCCCACACCCACCCACCCCCAAAGTAATGCGAACTATAAGCCCACAGAGTTTTCAATTTTCCTTTTAAAAGTGCTATACAGTGAAGTTCCACAAGAGAAACAGAAACATTATTGTGTATTTTGTGTATTTAAATCTAAAGACTAGTGAGTGAGAAATGAGAAACGCTCTGAGAATCAAAAAGTGGCAATCATTGGCAATCTACTGGAATGACTGAAACTGAAACCATAGAAGCATAAAGTATATATATATATATATGTACTGCATTTCACAAACATCATATTTACCAAGTCCAGTCTAAGAAAATATATATGTATACAGGATACTCCGCTGAGAAACTGAGACAGTCACAAAGCACCCAAATTTGCTCTAACATGCATCAAAACTTGCGCATCTCACAATAATCATTAGGGTGTGCAGGTATACGCCATCAATGACATGTACTCAATTCCACCAAACACAGAAAAAACACCAACCTGTACACAAACACACACACAGTCGGAGTATGCGCTTGTCTCACAGGCAAAAAGCCCTGTGACATGACTGAAAGTGACGGCTATATATAGACCTGCTCACTGGCCAGTTTATCGCTGAACGGCCGCACAAGGGACGTGGTGACAAAGTTGAAGATGAGTCCGAACGTGATGGAGATGGGCAGTGCTGGCAACGCTTTCCGGAAAATAGCCAGCAGCAGAAGTGTGAAACACAAGCCCTGAGAACAGAGACAAGTCAGGAAAACACTTTAATATCTCAAAGAGAAACTTGCTTTGGAGTTGACAGGTGTCACACAGCAGTGACAGTACTTCAAACATGAAACTTCGCAACACAAACAAATGAAACATATAATTATACACGTACCATAAAATCCATCAAGAGAAAAAAAACGCAGGGTCAGAGGAGGAACAATAAACAAAGATTCAAGATATTTCATTGTCCGCATGGAGACTTAACTTCTGGTCTGCTGGAAAACTCATAATTAAGAAATAAGCCTAATAACTGGGTTGCATAGTCAAGATTAACAATAGAATACTATTGAAAATTTATGCCACTAACATTTAAAAAGAACTACTACTGGTGAAAAAAGCAGCATCATAAACAAACCTGATGCCCCACTTATAAAGAGGTTTTAGAGTTTACTGTACAAAATGTAGCAGCCATTGCATTTTGCACTCTTGATAAACATTTCTTTACCACTGCATTTAAGTCAGTATTTCTATCATGCAGAAATGAAAGCTACAGTGGCTTACACCAAACGGCACACACTTGAACAATGTCATGACGTACAGCACAAGCATTAGTGGCTCATCAACTGACATCTAAAGTAACCTGGATACTAAGAAAATTCAGGGGCAACTCACAATGAGAATGGCAACAAAGCATGCCAGGGTTGTATTCCAGTCTCCATTTGAAGATGCCTTTCCTACAAGTACGCTGTAGAAAATAAAGTCACCCAGCCCCAGCTTGACACCACCTGCAAAACAACAAACGCTGCAATGATGAAAACTAAACATGTACAGCTGGTGAACTTGTAAGCGTTCATGCAAAATCAGAAAAGCCCTGCAATGCAGTTTGCATTTCAAACAAACTAGTCTGCAGAAAATACAATCCCAAATTTAAAAAAAAAAAAAAAAGAAGAAAAGTCTATAACTGTCACATGTGACCCGTTCTCGCAAAAGGGACCGTAAGTCGCACTAGGCCGAACGCCGCTACAGGGGAAAAGAGTGCTGGAGGGCAGTATGGCCGCCTTGTGAGTAGCCAACTTCAACTGCTGTTATCTCTGTCACTTTTAGTAGTACAGCTTTCATTCTTATATTGAATTAAACTGCATAACCAGTAGATTGCAGTGATATAATACATACATCTCAAAATTGATAATTTTCGACTTATGGTCCCTTTTGTGAGAACGGGTCACATATGCTTTGCTCTCAAAATGTTCAGCCCCTAAACTAATGTGATTCACATGTGTACATGCTGAGTTCAGTTTACAGCGCTTTGATGCAAGCCCACACAATCATCATCATATGCTGTGCTGACGAAACCTACGTTCTTCCTCATCCTCTGTGCTGCCTATCTGCTCCTGACCCATTGGCCTGCCCTGATCATTACTGGCTGACGATGTGCGAGCTGTCTGCACTGTCCTGCGCTGAGGTGTTGGTGAACGTCTGCCTGAACTGGTGACCCCGTCCGAGTTGAGTGCCTGTACAGCACTGCGAGCTCGTGCCGACTCGGTACTGCCGGAGAGGGCACGGTTGATCCGTGGTCCATTGCGCATGTTCTCTCCATCTTCAGTGTCAGAGTTGTCATCAACTGGCTGAGCACCAGATGTGCTTTGCCCACCACCTAGTAGTAATAATGATAATAAATAATAGTATAATAATATGATCGTAATAAAATAATCAACACTAATGTATACCTTTGTACATCAAACATGCACTGGGGGGTAAAAGAGACATGAGCACACACAACACAAGAAAAGAAGAAGAAAAAAAAAACAAACAAAAACACACTCACATCCAAACTGAAACAAATCAAAGAAAACAACCACAACCATTATTTACAAGTTGAGATCTGTGGACGTAAGTCCTAAAGAACAACAATGAAATGTCAAATGTAGTGAAATACAAGGGATCCCTCAAGGGATATATATATATATAAAGATTTTGAACTTGAACCTGTAACCTGAAATCTTAGATGGAAAGACGCTTTGCACACCATCTACTTTACCTGTGCTGCTGGTGGTCAGCGAGCTCCTCTTGCGCCTCTTCTTCTTTTTACCTTCACCGTTATTGTCGGCCATACCTGCCACTTGCCACACCATGGTAGCTGGCAGAAGATCACACAGTGTTATTGAGTGCTAACGTGTAACATGATGAAACAGAGCTACAAAGTAGAAACCTGTTTATTATCTAACACACGTTGGTCAACAGAACCAAAAGCCATAAAGCCCTCATAGAAGGCCTTTTCCATCCTTTGTTTCTTTGAACTTTATTATTGAGTATTTCTTATTTTATGATCAAAGTATGCAAAACCATGCATACTGATATGATCTGGAATTAGAAGGTTGCGCTACTACTAAAAAGCAAAACAACACTTTCAATGTGCAAATTTATAATACATGCCATAACTGGCACAAAACGTAAAGTTGTTTTCAATGACTGAAAATTAATTTAATGTTTTATAAACAATAAATATTATTTTCCTACTGCGGTTTGGCTGTTTACAAAGTCAAATACTCACAGGAGTAGATAAGACCAGGAAAGATGGGTTCATTGCGCTGTGAGGCTGTCTCCACCAGCATGCGAAGGGGTCCTTTTGGGCACAGGACTGCCACCAGATCTGATAAACAAAACACACAAACTGATTATCAGACTGGGGAATTGCCGAAGGAAAAAAAGAAAAACCTAGGCCAGGGTGCAGCAGCAGCACACTACTGTCACAGTGGGACCACGGGGGCAACGCTCCACTTCAGAAAAAAACAAATTTTAGCATTTTTAAAGGCATTTAGTAGCCTCTACTGGCACCCAGAAGTTAAATTTATACTGCCTTGGTACTGATATGCAAGCCTTCAAAACTGAAGTCCCACCATCACATGTATCATGATACGTGTGCAACCTTTTCCCCTTCCGGCCTTTTTTTCGGCTGAAACTTGAATTTTTTGGCTGAAAGGATAGGAAATTTGACTGAAAATTGCCAAATGACTGACAATTCCCCAGCCTGGGTTATGCAAGGCCAATTGCAAATGTCTCCTACAAATATTCCCTGTTCGGATTTTGAGTGTTCCTAAAGGAACAGGTTGTTCACTGGCACAAAATAAGTTCATACAGACCGGGTCTGTAAAAAGTTTACTAGTGTAAGCATCATTTAATCATGGTCTAATTGTAAAACACACAGATCTGTAAGTTGCGATCGAAGCTCATGCACCCAACCAATACTCTCCTACCTCTCCATTAACTGCTCTGTTTCTCTAAAATTATAACGTAGTTTCAACAAGATAAGTAGTTAATTTGTGTTCATAGCTCAGTCAATACCAGTAACAGATCATAATATACTGATAAATCCTTTAAAAAAAAAAAAAATTTGCAGTGGAAGGTGTGCAGTTTGAACTGTAAGACGACAGACTGTGATGACTGCGTCAAGTTCAACCTGTGCTTTAAGTGTAACTCAGTGCTAGACCAATACCCACCCCAGATGACCATGACGCCGAGGACGAACCAGACAGTCCAGTCGGGCAGGTATTTGATGAAGATAAGAGCCATGAGGGCGGAGACCAGGATGAGGTACATCTGCTGCAAGAGTAGTGGTCCTTTCCAGTGTATACACACCATGCCCACCACACCGAAGTTCCACATCAAGATGGCGACCGTGATGTAATCCATGGGAACGTTGTATGCCCGCAGGACCTCCCTGAAATGGATACAATAATACAGTCGAACCTGCCAAGGCGGTCACCTGTATAAGCTATGCCACTGTCTAACCTGGTCACCCCTGAGGATCCCCTGACATGTTAGCTTGTTGGCATACCACCCTGGATAACCCCGGTCACCTGTCTAAGGCGGTCAGTTTGGTCCGGTCCCTTGGGTGACCGCCTTACACAGGTTTGACTGTACATGTAATACAGTAAGCCCTGAATGGCTAGGCTTTCAAAGCACCCCAGGAATGGATAAGCAACTCTAAAAGTAAACGCGTGGGGGAAATGGTGTTTACCGGTAACACAAACATACTCAAATTACTGTGTTCAAAAAGTGAATGAATGTCTGAAGTATTACGTCAGTGACCTCTCTAAAAATTACACCAAAATCTCTTTCACTCCATTTCCTATGGATTTATTGCTATTTCTGCTTTGTTCCTGTTGCTGCAAATGCGACTCTGTGTGTGTGTGTGTGTGTGTATTTGGCTATTACTCTTCACTTTGCAATTCAGATAAATATTACTAGAATTAGCAACAGCAGGCATGAAAACTGACTGTTTAAGGTTAACTACCTCTACTGTTGAAAAATAAAGTTTTCTTGATTCTATCTTGCTTTCCTTTGTATGTGCCTGGGATTTAGTGCCTATTGCAGAATGCTGGTTAATGTGGTGTCGGTAGACGTACGTGGTGGTTCATAATATTAATGGCCCATAGATTAATGGCTGCGTTATTGTCTTAATACTCTTATGATGCTTTTGTCACAGAGGCAACCCAGGGTTGATCTTTGAATGTGGAACAATTAACAGGTGTCCCTTTAAGTTAGTTTAACTTTCAAGTACGGCATGCAGGAGGCAGGCTCTGTTCAGCTGTTTTAGCAGATGAAAGTTTTACGTACATGAGATACAGGTAGGCGAAAAGGAAAAGCAGCATCACTGATGATACTATGAGCCATCCATGGATAATCTGAAAGACAGAAAACTTTTGCAATTAACAAGTACATGATTTCAAACATTTTTCAAAATTAACTCTACGTCAAACTGAGACAACAATTAACTTACAAAAAACACACATCTGCGCATAAACACACACACACACACACACACACACACACACACACTTGCAGAACTTTACAATTTATACAATGCACTGTAATTCTCACAAGTTTCCAGATAAATATTCAACAATCACCTTGTAGCACTTGTACTTGTAGAGAAGAAGCAGTACGATGGTCATGACGATGATGACACCCAGTAAGATGGCTGCGTTTGCCATAGATTGCCACAGCTTGGTCCCAGTGTCATCTGTCTCGTCATGGAAGGGTGTGTACACACTGGGGGAAAAAAAAAATAGTGATATTATATAAATTTTGACACATCTCTGTCGAGCACTCTTGCAAGGACAGGCTTATGTACATGTACCACTACCACGAAGACACATTTTTAAAATTTCAAACACGTCTTTTCATTTAATAACCTTGTTTTTCTGCATAAGCACACTGAAATCTAAAACTGCTAAAATTAGTGCAAACAATGTTCCAAAGTACAAACCAAACTCAAGTCTGTATACAAGCTGTTTCCAAATAAGTCCTTGGAAACATGAATATGATTTTAGAGGTCCTTAGAGTGAGAAAAGACAAATTTACTATGTGCTGACTGCAAAAACAGAGCTCTGATATGTTTTAATTGTGAAAAACACTAAATGATAAAAATTTCTTGCTACATCTAAAATGCAAAAAATACTGCAAACTGAGGTGATCATAATTACACCCTTTCACAGGACTTTAGAGTTTAAATTTTAATGTGATCAGGAAAAAAAAACACATACACACACACCACCACCACCAAACAAACAAAAAAAAGAAACCCACATGATCTGACTTACAGATATTGTCCACTGTTCGTGGAGTAGAAGCTGACAGAGCTGATGGTTGCCACAACGACAGCCATACAAAGGGTGACAGGAACGAAAAGCATGATGACGTGTTTGGCACCGTATAACAACGTCTCCTCTTCTTCCTCCTCCTGTGAGGCTGGCTCTCCACTTTGACCCCTTGTCTGGCGACTGGGTCGACGTGGCGGGGGCTGGGTTCCATCTTGATCTGGCTGCATGGTAAGCGGCCTTCCTGGGTCACGAATGGTGACCTCTGGGGTGATAATAGCAACATCATCAGGGGAGGAGGCCTGATCCCGAGTCTGTGGTGTGTCACTGTTCCCAGCCTGGAGAAAAGGAGGAGCAAATATATATATATATAAATTATTATATATATATATATATATATATTATACAAAAATAAACACATTCAGAGTCAAACTATACTGCATTACTTTTAGTGTATATTTCATCTGAACATTACATACTGGCATTCTAATCCAGATGAGTGATTGGTTAACTAGTGAAAGTAATTTGTATTTGTATTTCCATAACTGTATTAAAAAAGATCCTGCCTATCAATGTGACAGCTCCGCCATCCCCTAACTGTACCCCTCCACCCTCCCCCCCCCCCACCTCAGATGTACATAGTTTTAACTTTTTTAACTTTCCCACCTGACCACCTCCGGTTTCAGTGTCACACCACTGAGTTATCAACGCTCTACGAGTCCAAGTCATTAGCGGAAGAAGAAGCTCGTAATCTTTGTCACCACGCAATATAAACTGGACCCATATTTTATGGAATACAATGTAGACCTCTATTATCATCACACTGACATCAATTTTCCTTGTAAATTGTTAAGTTTTATCAACTGATATTCATACCTTTTCCTGTCTACCAATAGGTTTTTTTTTTAATCCAAAAACATAATTTTTAAATATATCTTACCAGTGTGTTATCAAAGGCAGCAGCAGCCTCCACATCGGAAGCAGTGCTACTGGATGTAAGCAGGTGCGCTGGTGACGCCGAAAGGGATTCCATTGTGCCTCCTTCTTGTGCTGTACGGGCGTTTACTGGATGTCTGCTTACCAGACTAGTCCGCTCGTTTGGCTCGTCGTCCCCGCTGTTGGAAGAAATCTTGGAACTCATGATGCAGATTCCGGAAGCACCTTCTAACTAATGAACCCGCATGCACACTCACAAAGAAAATCTTGGCTGAAATGAGTGGCGCTGACTACAGCAAGGAGCGAATACCATCACCCAGTAACCAAAATGAACTGAAATGATGATCAAGCTCAGCGATGTACGAGGAATGAGACGATTAGTCAACTGAACGGTAAAATCACAAAGAACGAAAGCTAGTGTCCAACAAAGTTAACAACTTTGCACAGAAAATGTGTCAGGCCCTCAAACGCATGACTGTCTTACGTTTCCAGGGTTCTGTTGTTATTTGGGGAAGACAGGGAAAAAGACCCTCCTATGCGTCACGACTTCCCGGAAGGGAGATTCCATTACTCTGTCGTATCTTGGTTTCAGTTATTCGTAGTGTTTCCATACCTGAACAAAACTCTTGAGTAACTCACACTAACACTACATAAAGGTGCTCAGCTCCAGTTTTTATCGAAACTAAAACAAGATAAATTCGCAGACAGATTACAATTTCTCGCTGAAATATATGCTCCCGAAAGAGCTCTCTTACAATGAAATCTGAAAACCCAGGGAGTTCTTAGTATGAAACAATTCTAACACAGTTTAATAAAATCCGTAGTTATTTTAGTTATATTCCAGGCGTGCTTAGAATAATAGTTTTGTTTCATTCTCATTCATCGTTGAGAGTATTGCCATGCTTAAGTTATGGATTCACAATGCAGTTTGAAAGATAAATTTACTACAACTTCTCCCCTCAAGGATCCTCGATCATTCACTGGTGTTCTCTCTATGCGCTGATAGCGGTGTGCAGAGCGGTTGATCACCTGCTCAGCATCGAAATGCGGTGGACTGAACAATCAGGTCGCTAGAAGTGATGTATCGAACAAAAACAAAACAAAAACAGCAGGAACAAAACAAACAAAAAACAAAAAATCGATTGACTACTACAGTACTAGTACTAGTAGGCCTACATGGTCAACCCTGTTCCGGGTCCGTCGATAAGGGTCTCTCAGTCTCGGCAAGCAGCACAGAAAAGTTGAACACGGCTAAGGCGCTTAACACAGGAACAACATGAAGTTCAAATGTTGTCGAGTGGTCTGACTGACTGACTGACAGTGTTAACGGAAGCACCTGTAGCATGAATTAGAACATTTGATTTCTTTGTCACACACACACACACAAGGTGCTTGTACTGGCGGGGGGGGGGGGGGGGCTGACAAAAGTGCTGCCATCATCGTGCGTTAGTCTTATATCATTTCGCTGCACAGAAATACTAGTTGTAAGTGTGTAGCAAAGACCCTACATTACTAAGAAGTAATGTAGGGTCTTTGTCTGTAGGTGTATTTGAGGAGTTATGACAGAGTATTTCAAGGCCACAATTTACACACTCACCTGTCAACATGGGTATATACTTGACCAGATCAAGATCTGCCTTCTTGTGAGGAAAAGAGCCTTGTGTGGTTTTGTCAACCCTCAAAATGTGTGCTGCTTGGTTCTGTTCAGAATGATTATGGCACTTTCAGAGCCAAAACCTGACCCAAATTTCCAGCTCAAGCAATCAGTTGCTTATGCTGGTGTTCAGTGATGTACAGTTACGTGCAAACTTTCAGCTGTAAAATGATACTTTTCCACAACACGTCTTCCAAACTCACCTGTAATTGGCACACCTGACCACTTGTTTGTATGGCTGATGTGTTACTGCAGCCACATTAGTGAAAGCTGTGCTAAATGCCATAAATCTAATTGTCGAATCTGCTTCTTGCTTGCAGTGATAGTTTTATTGCACAAGTACCATCTGTAGGAGCCATAAATGCCTAGAGAAACCTGCCTAGATCCCTGTGCTACTTGGGTAGCCAACTGAAAGGTGTCTGTACATGTGTGCTCTTTATGGCCTTTTCTCCAGTGCACTGGTAACATCGAGCCATACAGTCATCTTCTGATAACAGAAGTGATATCTACATGTGTACCTCATTCAGAGAATAAAAATTAAAAGGTGTGTCTTCTGTTTTAGTAGCAGGGTCCGTACAGGTTGTGGAATCCTGAAAAAGTCATGGAATTTGAAAATAGCTTTTCCAGACCTGGAAAAGTTATTAAAGCATCTCAAGAGTCATGAAAAGTCATGGAATTTCGGAATGTTATGGAAGCCATTTTCAACCAGACAGTGAAACGGTCAGCTTGGTGATGACTCACTTGACAGATTGCCAAAAATAGCAACAAACTGCCTTCCCATAGGGCTAATGACAAACTCTGAACATTGGTCTTGCTGACTGCGATAACTTGGATAAGCTCAGAGTTTGTACCCTCACATATGTCGGTGTGAAAGAGGGCGAGGAAGTTGTCATGGAAAACAGGAGAGTTGGCCTCGAAAAGTCATGGAAAAGTCATGAACTTTTGAGACAGAACCTGTATGGATCCTGTTAAGTAGTGTGAGACTGGCTAGAGAATTAAGGCAGTGCATTTTTCTGCAGGACTTTGGATAATTAGTCTCCTTCAGTGTAAGCGAAATTTGTTATGGCATGATCAGGTTTGTGGTTCAGGACGATTTCACGTCATACAAAGGGAGCGCAAGTAGTCACGTAATAAAACAGCCTTTGCAGGCCAAACCACTTCACTAGATAAGTTGGTAAATTGGTGTCCTGCACACTATGGGTTTGCACTGTACAGAAAGAAACAACACAGAACAGCTGACATTCAAATAGTTCATCCGTTTAAATGCTTTAATTCACTCGGGCCATTGCATGTAAGACGCACAAAAAATAAGTACATCAGAACATGGTACATCAGTAACATGGTGTTGAATTACAGGACTTTCATTACTGACAAATTTATTCATTTATCTGAGAGGTACGCTAGCACAGTCATGTATCCTACCCCCCCCCCCCCCCCCACACACACACACACAAACTCGAGTCAAATGCATTCACAGAATCACAATCAGTCCTACACCATCATGTACACACACAGACATGAGAACAACCAACTTTCATGTGTCAACCTGCACAAATGGTAAACTAGTCACATACATATACACTATATGTGACGGGTGTATTTGCATTCATTCATTAAAGTCATAAAAGTAATTAAATACACACATCTTTCACAACTACTTATGGTGGAAGTCATATCTACATCACAGCTAGATGAGACCAAAATGGGCATATAATAACAAAGATGTGTCGCTGAGCAAGATTCAAGTTTGATTGTTATCCTGATGACTACTAGTGCAAAGTTCTATAAATGTACTGCAGTATAACTCAGCGGTGCTGTGGGATGAGGAAAAAAGTCTGGACAGAACAACTTATGATACATATTAATAAAGTGCTGACCTGTGTGTTAACAAGTTTATCCATATGATCCATTCCTCATCAAGCACTCTAGTGAAAATAAGTCTGAAATTACAGCACTCATGATACTGAAGATGACTTTTTGATTGCTCAGCTTTACACCCGTTTGGCTCCTTCCTTTACGGCCCCATGGGCTCGCCTTCACGCGGCGGGGCTGATTTTGCCAAGTTTGCCCACCCCTTTTGCTCTTTCTTTACTCTTGTTTCTGCCTCCATCGGTCCATTCACCTGTCTTTTGCTCTCTTAAAATCTCCTCCGGGGGGATGTCAGTAAGCGGGTGTCTGCTGACCCTTGGTCCAGTGAGACATCTGAGGGTCGTTTCTGAAGGCCGACTTCACTGGATTCCCCCCACCTGGTCTTCAGCCTGGCGGGCTTTGTTCGCAGCGCCCTGCTGGTGCTGCTGGACACCTGTCATGTTGAAGACCTTCACAACGCACCCCTCTCTGGTGCGTTGTTTTCCCAAACCGCCTCACGGCAGGGAGGTTCCGTGTTGGAGCGGTCTGTTCTCCAACTGCCTCCCAGGCATGTTGTCTTCATTGGCAACTAAGGAATTTTCCTTCCTACCTCTCTGTCTATCCCTCATCAGCCCATTCACCTGTATCTTTCTCTTTAAAACCTCCCAAATTTAGCCGCTCTGTCCTTCCTCTCTTCTCTCAGCTGATTTCTAAGTTCGGCCCTTTCATCTATATTTCTTCTTTTTAACCCCTCACTCACGTCTGCACTACCAGTGGTTAGGAATACGTGATGTTGGGCATATGCTGTGATCTGGTTTATTGCGCCTAGGAGATGATAAGTTGCAATATTTGCTGTATATGCGCTTAGTATTTATCTTTGTTTTACCTAGTTGTAATTGTCATTTGTTTTCTACGCTTTTTTGTAACCGGGAGTTGAGAAACTAGCATGAAGGTGCAGCGTCTCCTGCATGTCCTAGGTTTATATTGCCCCGTAGACCAGTTTGCATCCTTTGTCCAACGTTACATTTTTGTTTTTTTCATGTAGTGCAGGCACACTCAGCCGCGAATTAGTCTTTGTGGCTAGCGCGGCTGCCCTAAAAACTCACTCACTCCTTCCTTTACATGTTCATTAAATGAATCTATCATGTAGTAATCGTCAGTTGTTGGAAGATTTGTTGACACGACATGCTTTTTTGACTGGGGCAGCATGGGCCAAATACAGAAGAACAACAGCAACTATCAAAGATCCAACCCTGACAGGGCTGACTATCAAAGCGGTTGTGCCGTAACTTGTGGGAAACTCGGTCACAGCCACGTAGGTCTGGTACACAAACAGAAGTGCAAATGGAAGCTCCCCCACCAGAAGGCGCCGGCAAGGCAGTCGTGCCAAACCTGATGCCTTGAACCTTGAGTCAAACTCTTCGCTCCGTAGATCTAAAACAAGGCCAACTATTAACGTGAGCGGTACGTTGAATGTCAGCACCTGAGGGCAGAAACACATGTGGGCACCTGTTAATAATAATAATAAGTATTGTATAAGCGCTTTACCCAATTTCACGAATTGGCTCAAAGCGCCGCGAACTGAACCCAACACGCACGCTCACGTGAATCACATGCATTCTCTCACACACTGGACATAAACACATTACAATCACGTGGTGCGACGGGTAAGCTCAGCTATTTAAATTTCGGAATTTAGATTTGCATTTATTTTTCAAATTTGGTGGGCTGAACATTTCCAAAGCAGAGGGGGAGGAAGCCGGCCCGAATGAACGGTGCCACATAAGAGAAGGAAAAAATCCTTTGCCCCGAGTGGGGCTCGAACCCCTGACCTCACGCATTGGTGACAAGTCTCTTAACCACTAGACCACCGAATGTTCAGAACAGTCATCAACATAATGCAGCAGTTAAACTTTTTCACGGCCATGCACCCAGCGTTTGTGCAGAACCCTTGCATACTGTTGCCAACCACACACCCAGACCCCGGGCGTTGACGCATGAGGACGCCGTTACCAAGCAACCACAACCCATGTTATCTCCGCTCTCACTGTGGCCGCTATGCCCAATTTTTCCAATCAAAAATTTTTTTTTCATAAAAGTGCTTATGATTATCTTTCAAACCATACCTAACACGATTAGGAAACATCTGAGGAAGACCTCTTTAAAAAATATCGAAAAATTGCTAAAATCGCCTGGTTGGCAAGGGATGTGCACACAGTGCCTGGGTCACAGGGGACTTCCACAGTGCACAGCCGAGGTCGGCAGTGAGTTTAAGGCCATCCTTTGACACATCTAGACTCGCAGATCAACTGAAGTAATTTTGGCGGTATACTGCTTAGGCTGCATTGGTATAAGTCACCCGCCCCCTTGTACCATTCACACCTCATGTACATACACTATATATACGGCCGTCTAAACGATGCACCATGACCACAAGGTAACCCCAACTCTAAGCCTAACCCTAAATCTAACCCTAAACCAAACTAAGCAGGCGGACTATGCTAAATGAATGTGGCCGCGTTGGTACAGTTCGCCCGATACATACCCAAGGGTGCAAACTATACCAGACCTGCCTACCCACCAAACATGACATGAGTAGTGCCAAAAGCCAAACGAGTAGTTTCCTGGCCAAATGAGTAGTCCCAACGTATCCCAACCAAAATGTGCCAGCTTGTTGCTTAAGCTACACATCAACTATTCTATTCTTTGGCTCGTTTGATTTGACTGGTTACAGTGTACTACCATAGTATCTCAGTTTGTTTTTGTTTGTTTTTTTTTAAGCCAAATTTCTTTCTACCGGGTATTTATACATCGTTAAACTTTCAATGAGGCTCGTTCAAAAAGCTGGATCGGATTTGAGGAAAAGCTAACCGCTAAATTACGTAGATTTAGGGAAAAAAAAATGTGTAGTAGGGCAATTAAATGCGTAGTAAGCCCAAAATTACTTAGTTTTCTATGGTCAATGTGTAGTGTAGGCAGGTCTGCTATACTAACGGAGCACTACTCTGGTACATGGATTCCTCCGGCGAGGTAGCTAAGGCCAAAACTGAAACATCGAGTGGTCTTGTTTTTGGTAAACCAAGAGAACTAATCTAATGTAATAATGTAAGCTCTATTATTTCTCTCACCTGGTAGATACCATGGATGAAGGTCTGTGCACCAGGCAGGAATGTACCCTTCACAAAGATTCCCCAGACAAACAGCACACCCATGTGACTGGACGTGAAGTCACCCACAAACCATGGACCTGTCAAATAAAATACGCTCCGATCAAATTCTTGACAGAAAGTTATTCATTGTTCACGATACGGCAGCCTCACAGGCTGACTGTGTCAGAAAACCAGGCAAAATCCTGCTGAGAGAAATCCTTTTGTATGTGGCACCGTTCATTTGGGCCGATTGTCGGGGGTTCTCTCCGGGTACTCCGGCTTCCTCCCCCTCTGCTTTGGAAATATTCAGCCCACCAAATTTGAAAAATAAATGCAATTCTAAATTCCAAAATTTAAATAGCTGAGCTGACCCTTTGCACCACGTGATTGTAATGTGTTTGTCCACTGTGTTAGAGAATGCGTGTGATTCACGTGAGTGGGCGTGTTGGGCTCAGTTCGCGGCGCTTTGTGCCAATTCACGAAACTGGGTAAAGCGCCTATACTCATTATTATTATTTTATGCTCACAGATCGTTCTGAGCTGTTTTCGTGGTTCATGTGTCTATCATCACACCACTTAGACACGTGGAAAGTGACAGCGTCTGTAATGCTGGCACTAAGTCAAACTGAAGCGTACTCGGTGACGTTGCAACAACACTGAGCACTCCAGCAGTGTAACAACAGTCATGGAATTTGAATGTTCGACCGCTCACGCAAAGCTTAAAGAAGATTGTATCACATTAAGAGCTGCACCAATCATCAAGACTGAGTATTTCGAGCATACGGGCACACTCAACAACCGTAAGTTGGCTTAGCAAAGGCGGAATTAGCCCTTTTAAGTAAGTTGATTTCTAAATGGGTGCTTTCCTTGGTATGACACGTCTTATGATGTGGATGATTACACAGCCGGCACCGCAGGTGCCGTAGTTCCCGGATCTGGTTAATGCCGGGATATTTATGACAGGAAGCGTGGAATGCGGCCCTGTCCCGCAGTCCCAAACCACACGGACCTCCATAGCATCATCTTACCATCATCCTCATCTCCATCATCATGCATAATAAAAATTGCCCCAACTTCCGAGCCCTCCGTGGATTCCACCCATTACCAGGGAGGAACACCACTGGAGCCGGCAAAGAGTTGTGGCAGCAAAAAAAAAGAAAAAAAAGTTGATTTCTAAAGTGACAGATCCACATAACACATAAACTTGCTACCTACAGCAGCCTCTCTTATTCCTAGGTGACCTGAGACTCACCAAATGTGACATACAGTTGAAACATAAGCAATGTGTAGTATACAGAATTGATCCTGGCTGCCAACCACAGTCTGCGCACCCATGAGTTGAACCATCTCACCAAAACCGTTCTCGCCTGCACAGAAGAGAACTTTGATCATCGAACCTACCACACTACTTCTGCTTCTGTTGGAGAGCAAAGAAAGTTACTTTGGAAGCTGAATGTGTCCAGAGCAAAACTATGCTGTTACAACTTCTGATTCAGTCTCATGGTATCTCTTATATCTTTTCTCACCTTCAGGAAAGATTTTTTTTGTATTTTACACTCAGCATTTTTATGCACTGTGAGAAGACTGTATCTATTTTAAACTCATGACTGTGTTTACTGCCCGTCCCCAGTATGTATAGATTTTATTTGTTGAGATTTTCATAACTGTGCTTGCTCCTCAGCTGTGTCATGTCCGCTATGCCCTTGCCATCTTTTAATTTAGATTTCTTAGTTTAGTAGCATAAAACACCATGCATGTATTAGACTTGGACATCACACATTACTTTAGGATCTGTGTTTAATATGTATGGATTTATATGTCAAGATAAATTAATGTAGGGGTGTGTGTGTGTGTGTGTGTGTGTGTGTGTGTGTGTGTGCGCGCGAGCCAGAAGAAAATTTTCTGCCACCGACAGACAATAAAGTTATATTGAATTGAATTGAATTGAATTGAAGACTTGGATACTTAAGGCGCCTAGAGCTCGCCTCCCGGGGATAGGCGCCCTATAAATTTTATTATTATTATTACTTATCAAATACTCATGTGACCAGAACATTACAGGCTGTGGCTGTTGGCGTGGAAAAAAAAGAAATACTGTCATGCACACCAAAGTGAATGGCAGGTTAGAGGTCTGCACATAAAGTAGCACTTAGAAGCAGCAGGCTTACACTGCTCCATCCTCCAGCCCTGCTGTGCCTTCAGCATCTCAGACTGATAATGTGCACCAATGTTATAGTACTCATACAATATCATAAAACACCATGCATGGTCTAATCAGGCAAACATCATCCTGGCCAATAATTAAACAATAGCCAAACTGCAATTGCATAAAGCAGTTAAAAATGTTATTCCTATCCTTTCAAATGTGTTCACCTAGCTCATATATACCTGTGATGTAGAAAGTGCGAGCAGTGGTGACCTGGCGAAGGGACGCCAACAGGAGTACATAACAGAATACCATGACACCGAATGCCACTTTGTACTGTGGAACACAAAAGATGTGAGATAAAACCAGCTGAAAGCTGAATGCTACTATAGAATTGTTGTCGTGGAGCTAGTGCATAGCCAGATTTTGAGTACAGGCATACCATTCTATTCTAAAAAGTGCATTATGCCAAAATTCCACAAAGGAAAACTTACTTAGTTTACTGCTTATATGATGTTTATTTGTTATCACACACACACACACACACACACACACACACACACACACACACACACACACACACACACACACATCTCACTGAGAGATACATAAAGAAGCATTACCTACCTATCTGTGATATATATATATATATTCTTTTTGCAGTGCATTCATGGACAGATACAGACAAAGATAATTTTATTGTTCATAAAATGAAATTTGCCTTTGGCTAAACAAATAACACATAAAAATCATGCAAAAGTGTTCCTACACGATGGTTCATAAATACTCTACTACCCCACCCCCAACACCCCCCCCACCGCACCCTCACCCAAGCCTCCAACTGCAACAACACTGGCTGACATGGGAGTTCACTAGTAAGTAACAAGAAACCAGAAAAAACCCACGGTAAAATCAGACTCATTAACTGAAACATTCACAAGCAACAGCTTGTCAAAGGAATGACTGCAAATGACTACTTGTAAACTCACCACAGTAAATATATTCATCATGAGGACAAAACGCGGCCAAAACGCGAAGCTTGGCTGCGATCCATCCACAGAAAATGGTTGTTCCAGAGACTTCACGTACCCCGTTTCATCCTGAAGAGAAAACATGCAGTTCAATGCACATGTGTGTTAATTTGTTTCAATGGCATTTGTAAACAGGTTAATCACTGACAGTGAAATCACAGAAAACGATGATAAATGTGAACACTCCTTATCTAAACGAAGTAGCCATGGTTCCTGGCGCATGACCCAATACAAATTACCTCCCCTGATTGCACAAACTTGCTTCAGTACGATGGCATAATATTCAGCTGGTATCATTACACATACCGTGACATAAAGCCTTACACATACCGTCACCAGCACTCGGATTGTGTGTAAACCCAAGCTGTAAAGTTCTGGTTTCCAGGGCAATGTGTAGAGAGGACCTTTGGACTGTCTAGCTCGTCCTACATGAACTGAGTCTATGTATATCTCTACTCCATCCACTGGCTTTTGGCTAAACACCAGCACCCTAAAAAAAAAAAAGAAAAAAAAAGGCAAAACGCTGTTTATCCAAAAGAGAAACAGGAAAATTTAACCTTTGAAAATAAACGAGGGGTATGCAACATGCTAAAACTGGTATGACACATAATGATGAGCTAGTGTAGATTTAGTCATGGCCTCCCCTCTCCTGTAACCTGGATGTGTCTTTTCCTAACAACCTGTCACGTCGGGTACACTCGCAACTAATGTTAGGACTGAATGCTGAGGGATAAATGTGTCATAGACTAGACAGGTTAGTGTTGACAGTCTTTTTCTGTTTATGCACAACTCTGATCTGCACTGTCACTTTTTCCAGTGTCTGTTTTTTTTGTTTTGTTTTGGGTTTTTTTTCTCCTGTGAAAGAATCTTTGCCGAAAACACTTCTTATTGCACCAGACAGGAGTTATTGAGTTTAAAACTACCTGATGTGTGACGAATGCTGGATGGTTTCCGTCGGCTCGTGGCGTGAAGCAAGAAACAAGCTGTGTTTAGGATTAGTCACCAGGATCAGCGGCCACTCTCCTAGCTTCCCGTCCACGAATGACAGAAGGTCATGGTCAATCGCCAGCACACGGAATCTGTCGACAAAGGTTGCAGTATGTGACACCAGTGACTTCCTCAAGGGAGTTTATATGTATTAATTGTGTCACAACATTGTAGGTTACGTGCTCTTACCCTGTGATGCAAATGCTGAGACAGCCGTCCATTGCTTCAGTAATAAAATCCATTATCAACTGGTCCACTTGATATAAAACTGTAAAATAAAGGTAACCAGTATACCACTTACAATTAACTCTTTTTTTTTTAAAGCTGCAGAGTTGTTTGAAATGATATAAGATATAAGAAATACTACTGTACATTCGATTCTCCATCCAGTCCCCAAGTTCGAGCTCCAGAGTGCCTGTTTTTTGCCGACTGTACATCTGTGGCACAAGCCCACCCAAGGTGTGTAGGTGTCCACACAGGTAGGCCACTGCATTCCTGTACAAACAGACACCACGCATGCACAAGTACAATAACCATCAACATTTTGAAGAATTAACTGAGAAAGCAGTCACGGGAAACTCGAGTCATCACACGGAGCCAAACGTTTATGCATATGTACCCCCAGCACAAGTTTTCATTACAACGGAAGTGAAACATGCTGGAATATGCATACCTAGAAAATAGAAATCTTGAGGAGATCTGTGTGCTGCGTGAGAATGAATTTCCTGAGACAGAGGATACCCCCCCCCCCCCCCCAAAAAAAAAAAAAAACAACACACAAAAAAAAAAAAACACAGCGACAACAACAAAAGAACAAACATGAAACAAAATTGGACAGACTAGACCGACACCCAGTGAGACACCACTAAGACCACAAAACAACACAGGACATGGCTGGAAAGGCAAAGCATAAGGCTGAAGCAGTCTGGACTCAAAATACCCAGTACATTCAGTCTCAAGATGTAAGCTTCCCATCGACTCCTACATAACACAACCTTGACTTGTAAAAATTCTCAGCACCGAAATCATGATGGGATGTCCATTTACCTCATAGTATGTCGGACACCAGGTGGATCTTGCACAATATAAGAGGTAGGGTAATGGCCGATCCAAATGGTGAGGTTGCTGCCTCTACTCTCAGCGTCTAGGTTTGCTAACTCCTGAACACGCTCCTGCAAACCATTCACAGCCATGTCTGTTCATTTGCTTGTTCACAGGGTTGCGTTATCCCCACACTTTCATGTGTCTGTAAAAATGTCACGGGGGTATTCTGAGTTATTAGAAAGAGCAACAAAACAAGCTTTCTTGCGTGCACATGCACACACACATAAAGCAAAACAAAAACAAAAACTCACTCACACTGTCAAGAATTCCAAAAAAGTTGAAAGGCCTTCTGACTCCTGGGATGGGGCATGCATCAATAGCAATGAAAGAGTACCTGCCAAAGTCTGTCTCATGTGCGTAATGGTAGGACAGAGCGTGCTGTTTTCCCATCACCGAGTATTTCCTGAACAGTCAACAAATTACACAACTGTATTATATTAAAATTGTATCTTACACACGAAGACTGTCTTTCAGAAAATAAAATTCCATGTATCGGTATATCTGGGTTTTTTGATTGTATCTTACACATGAAGACTGTCTTTCAGGAAATAAAATTTGATGTATCAGTATATCAGGGTGTTTTTTTTTTAATTTTGCATTATTTTTTCATACACAGTGAACAGTATACTGACACTATTACTGTACTGTGACATGGTTTTGTTAACACTGAAACCAAGGGAGATAATTTTCAGTGCTGACAAAACCACAAAACAGCACCTTTGTGACACCCCGTCATCCGAGTGCCTGCCTCATGAAATGCATGATATAGTGTACAGTTATACAGTCCTCATGTCTGTGAAAATTACCTACCTGGGTTTCACTTTTAGATCAAAATTTCAGACACACTATAGGCACCACTGATGTTCAGTTTGACAGACTGCTTGCTAACTTCTTACTTTCTACACCTAGCTGTACCCCCCTTTAAAGGCGCTATTGCCATTACTGGGTTATATATAATAATAATAATAATAATGAGTATTGTATAGGCGCTTTACCCAATTTCGTGAATCGGCTCAAAGCGCCGCGAACTGAACCCAACACGCACACTCACGTGAAGCACACGCATTCTCTCACACACTGGACATAAACACATTACAATCACGTGGTGCGAAGGGTCAGCTCAGCTATTTAAATTTCGGAATTTAGAATTGCATGTATTTTTCAAATTTGGTGGGCTGAACATTTCCAAAGCAGAGGGGGAGGAAGCCGGAGTACCCGGAGAGAACCCCCGACGATCGGCCCGAATGAACGGTGCCACATACGAGAAGGAAAAAGTCTTTGCCCCGAGTGGGACTCGAACCCCTGACCTCTCGCATTGGTGACAAGTCTCTTAACCACTAGACCACCGATCTCCCCGATATATATATATATATATATATAGCGAGACTTCTGTTTTTGGAATAGCTGCTCTTGTGACTGTGCCTGTGTGCTCAACATGGCCTCAAAGATAAGTACAGCTCCAAATGCAACACATTGACATTTAGTGGCTGTGCTTCAAAGGACAAAAACTCAGGCATCCATTAATGGCATCTGCCATGTTGCCCTTGACAGCTGCTCAAACTCAGTGAGCCACAGGTGCGAGTATTGTTGCAACACTGTCACTGGCTACTGCGTTTTGGTTTCAATCAGCTGAAGGCAAGCCCAGCTGTCTGTGCAAGTATTTGTGCACGTGTTTTGGCTGTGTCAGTGATGCTTGACACCACCAGAAAAGCTTTGAACGATCTGTGAGCCTAAAAATCTTAAATTTAGGTCCTTTAACTTGAATGGTCAGGAAGACTATGAGTATTAAAGTATTAATCAAAACACTCCACCACAAAGCGGTTTCAAATTACATCGATAATTCAGGCTGATATCCTTTGCCTGCGCTCCCGTCTTACCCTCCAGGTCTCTTACCTGAAGAAATTCCCATCACCATCCACTTCAGGAACATCAAATGCATCTGAAGCAAAACCAATGAAAGCTCTGAACAGGATATATCTTGCATGTATAATTTCAAGAAATCATGACAAAAAAATATGTACATATCTATACCACAATAAATAACACGTAACACGCTTTCTTATAACAACAAAACTATCATTTGGTACTTACTTACTTAGGCCCTTGGCTCCACGTGGAGCATAGGCCATCGACAACCCTTCGCCATCGCACTCTGTTCTGGGTTAGTCTTGCCACTCCAGTCCAGTTGGTCCCCTGCTTACATAGCTCTGCCTCAGTGTCCCGCCTCCAGCTGTTGCGAGGCCGGCCTCTTTTCCTTTTCCCCTGCGGGTTCCATGTCAGGGCTTGGCGTGTGGTGCTGGATGCTGGCTTCCTAAGGGTGTGTCCAATCCAGCCCCACTTCCTCCGCAGGATCTGCTTGGCCACTGGTTCCTGCCCCGCTCGCTCCCACAGCTCTTCATTCCGGATCTTCTCTGGCCATCGGATGTTGAAGATGCGCCTCAGACAGGTGTTGAGAAATGTCTGGATCTTCTGCTGCATCGTCTTCGTTGTCCTCCATGTTTCGCATCCGTAGAGCAGAACTGACTTCACGTTGGAGTTGAAGATGCGAAGTTTGGTTCTTATGCTGACAACTTTGGATGCCCAGACGTTCTTCAGCATGACCATTGCTGCCCTTGCCTTGCCGATTCTGGCTGTGACGTCTCGGTCTGTGCCTCCCTGTCCATCAACCACACTCCCCAGGTAGACAAAAGACTCCACCTCCCTGATGGGCTCTCCACCGACTGTGACTGGTGTGTTGGCAGTGGTGTTGATCTTCATCAGCTCGGTTTTCTTCCTGTTGATCTTGAGCCCTGTTCCGGCTGATGTGGCTTCCAGGCACGTAGTCTTGTCCTGCATCTGGCTGTGGCTGTGAGACAGGAGCGCCAGGTCGTCCGCGAAGTCGAGGTCATCCAGCTGCGTCCAGAGTGTCCACTGTATCCCGTTTTTCCTGCCTGCTGTAGTGGTCTTCATGATCCAGTCGATGACCAGGAGGAAGAGAAACGGGGACAACAGGCATCCCTGGCGTACTCCGGTCTTCACCTCGAAGCTTTCTGACAACTGGCCGGCATGGGCAATCCTGCAGCTCATGTCTTGGTAGGTGCACTGGATCAGGGAGATGATCTTCCCGGGAACTCCATAGTGCCTTAGCAGCTTCCACAGCGCCTCTCTGTCTACACTGTCGAAGGCCTTCTCATAGTCTATGAAGTTGATGTAGAGGGGGGAGTTCCACTCCAGTGACTGCTCCACAATGATGCGTAGGCTGGCAATCTGGTCAGCGCAGGACCTGTTCCTGCGAAAGCCTGCCTGCTGGTCTCGGAGCATGGGGTCGACTGCCTCTCTCATCCTCTCCAGTAGAATTCTGTTGAGAACCTTGCCTGGCACTGACAGGAGCATGATCCCTCGGTAGTTGCTGCAGTCCCTGAGGTCCCCTTTCTTTGGCAGCTTGATGACGATCCCTTCTTTCCACTGGGCTGGCACCTCTTCCTTCTCCCAGATCTTGCTGAACAGGCTGTGCAGCATGTTGACGGCTGTCTCTGTGTCTGCTTTAATGGCTTCTGCTGGTATCTCGTCCGGCCCTGCAGCTTTCCCATTTCTCAGTGTCATGATGGCTTTCCTGATCTCCGCCTTAGAGGGCTTGTCGCAGTTGATGGGTAGTTCTGTCTCAGCTGGTGGGATGTCTGGTGGTGTTTCAGGGATGGGGCGATTTAACAGCTCCCTGAAGTGTTCTGCCCATCGCTTCAGCTGTTCCTCAGTTGTTGTCAGTGGGTGCCCGTTCTTGTCCTTCACTGGTTTGTCTGTCTGCTGAAATTTGCCCGCGAGCTTCTTGGTCACCTGGTACAGGTCTTTTAGATTCCCTTGTCGGGTATCATTTGGTATCGACATCTTATTTGCATTCACCAGCAGGTGTATGAGGCATTCCATTCACTCATGCGTGACAGGAGACTCCGATCAAAGGTTCAGCCATGCATTGCCCACATAAACTTTTGGTAAACTGAATCTCCATCCATCAAAAAAAAAAAAAAATGTAAAGTGTGTGTGTGTGTCTTCAATGAAGCAGCTTCATGCCAGGTCCAGGCCAGCACAGTGATAATTAGGCAGTGGCAGCCCAAGTCACAACAGACAATGACAATGACAGTGACAATGACAATGACAATGACATTGACAATGACAATGTTCTTTGCTTATCATCGGTTAAAGCTTTAACCCAAAGGTCAATTTTCGAACTTGCCATTGCTACAGCTACTAGATAACTATAAAGAACAGCTACACCACACAAAAGGCTCAATCCAACACACACACACACACACACACACACACACACACACACACACACACACACACACACACAGAGGCTACGTCAAGGATCATAACTGTACACTGATGTCGATAAAGTACAGTGTCACAGAGTAAAAAAACAACAACAACAAAATTGTAGTAAAATGGCAACACCACTGGTTACAAGTTAATCTTAGGAATCTAGACAATTGCAGTATTTTCACTTTATTACCTTCAACCCCTTCCAGATTTTTTTTTCCACTGATAAAGTCATTTCAGACATAC
>JACVVK020000428.1:0-167500 GCA_018292915.2 Batillaria attramentaria | reverse complement strand
AACTCATCCGATTTACCGAAAACAAGGCCAACTACAGTTTGGGGTTAGCCTAACATTGGTTTAAGGTGGTTGATGGTAATCCAGACTAAATGAGGTTTAGGGTTAGTATTCTAGGCTACTTGGTTAGACATTTCATTATGCATGTACAGAATACACTTGTACTGATATCCTTCCCTCCAGTGTACTGGTGGAGCCACATGGCCATAGATCTGCTGAAAACAGAAATGGTGCATCATTTGGTCAGATAGAATAACAAGCGTGGGGGGACGGCAAGGCAGCTTACCGCAGCAGTCCTGAAACTGAATTGGCCCTCGAAATTAAATCGTAATCGGAATGCAAGTAACGCCGAAAAAAATTGACAAGCGGGGGGGGGGGGGGGGGGTTGGGGGGGGGGGGGACGACGGCGGACGGCGAGACAGTCCTGAAACTGAATTGGCCCTCAAAATCGGAATGCAAGTAACGCCGAAATAATTGACAAGCGGGGGGGGGGGGGGGGGGGAATATCCAGTGACGAAGTTCTAGGGCTATGATTTTTTAATTACTTTTCGATTTTTTTCCGCGGAGATTTTTTTAGAACAGCGGAGATTTTTTTTAAGGACAGCGGAACGGCGGAGAACGGCGGGACTGTTGTCATCCCTGTATTTAGTATTACTATGGAATGGGACCAAATGAGAGCGCAATGTAACTGCCTTTCAAATATACAGTGTTGGCAGTAGCTGTTCTAGAATTTTCATGAGCTTAGCCCAGTACAAAGAATGACTATTTTTTTAATGCAGTCTTTGTTTGGGACACTTAAAACAGCTGGTCTTTATGAAGACAGAATGGGACTTTGAATGAAGCTTGGAGCAGATGCTGCGACTTCATCTGTTGATGGAATTTCAAAATGCACCTGGTGTAACTTGTCACTAGCTGTCAAAGAAGGTGCAGCAAGTACGCATTTGGGTGACTTTAGTCTTAGTCCATTTTGAATCACAAAAAGCAAGCATGATAGTGTTAGATTTATATCTCGTCATCTGATTTCAAATGCAAAGGGCGACTCCGCCATAAACATCACATTATGGTGACATATACCATCAGGAAAATTTAATGACATTTCTCAAAGGTTTCTGAACATATAATCTCTTTACAGCTCCTGTTGGATCAAAGGGAACTTGAATCACTGTAAAGGTGAGAATCTGCTCTTTATAACAGTTTCCAAATCATCAATGCAGGTGCCATGGCAGAATCATCCTTTGCATGTGAAATTGGTGGGTGTTTGTTTTTGCCCTTTCACAGGTCCTGGAAAAAGCAGGCAACGCATGGTGAAACAGAAATAATAACAGGAGAAAGACAAAAACATGTTTCTGTCAAGCATAATTGTTGCAATGTCCAGCTCACCGTTGGCTCGGGGGGAAAAGGTGGAAAATGGGGCAAAATCTGTCTTATAATAATGATAATAATAATAAATGGCATTTGTAGGGCGCATTTCTTTGGAATAAACTCAATGCGCCAATCACTCACCAACTTACTTAGGCCCTTGGCTCCACGTGGAGCATAGGCCATCGACAACCCTTCGCCATCGCACTCTGTTCTGGGCTAGTCTTGCCACTCCAGTCCAGTTGGTACCCTGCTTACATAGCTCTGCCTCAGTGTCCCGCCTCCAGCTGTTGCGAGGCCGGCCTCTCTTCCTTTTCCCCTGTGGGTTCCATGTCAGGGCTTGGCGTGTGGTGCTGGATGCTGGCTTCCTGAGGGTGTGTCCAATCCAGCCCCACTTCCTCCGCAGGATCTGCTTGGCCACTGGTTCCTGCCCCGCTCGCTCCCACAGCTCTTCATTCCGGATCTTCTCTGGCCATCGGATGTTGAAGATGCGCCTCAGACAGGTGTTGAGAAATGTCTGGATCTTCTGCTGCATGGTCTTCGTTGTCCTCCATGTTTCGCATCCGTAGAGCAGAACCGACTTCACGTTGGAGTTGAAGATGCGAAGTTTGGTTCTTATGCTGACAACTTTGGATGCCCAGACGTTCTTCAGCATGACCATTGCTGCCCTTGCCTTGCCGATTCTGGCTGTGACGTCTCGGTCTGTGCCTCCCTGTCCATCAACCACACTTCCCAGGTAGACAAAGGACTCTACCTCCCTGATGGGCTCTCCACCGACTGTGACTGGTGTGTTGGCAGTGGTGTTGATCTTCATCAGCTCGGTTTTCTTCCTGTTGATCTTGAGCCCTGTTCCGGCTGATGTGGCTTCCAGGCGCGTAGTCTTGTCCTGCATCTGGCTGTGGCTGTGAGACAGGAGCGCCAGGTCGTCTGCGAAGTCGAGGTCATCCAGCTGCGTCCAGAGTGTCCACTGTATCCCGTTTTTCCTGCCTGCTGTAGTGGTCTTCATGATCCAGTCGATGACCAGGAGGAAGAGGAACGGGGACAACAGGCATCCCTGGCGGACTCCGGTCTTCACCTCGAAGCTTTCTGACAACTGGCCAGCATGGGCAATCCTGCAGCTCATGTCTTGGTAGGTGCACTGGATCAAGGAGATGATCTTCCCGGGAACTCCATAGTGCCTTAGCAGCTTCCACAGTGCCTCTCTGTCTACACTGTCGAAAGCCTTCTCATAGTCTATGAAGTTGATGTAGAGAGGGGAGTTCCACTCCAGTGACTGCTCCACAATGATGCGTAGGCTGGCAATCTGGTCAGCGCAGGACCTGTTCCTGCGAAAGCCCGCCTGCTGGTCTCGGAGCATGGGGTCGACTGCCTCTCTCATCCTCTCCAGTAGAATTCTGTTGAGAACCTTGCCTGGCACTGACAGGAGCATGATCCCTCGGTAGTTGCTGCAGTCCCTGAGGTCCCCTTTCTTTGGCAGCTTGATGACGATCCCTTCTTTCCACTGGGCTGGCACCTCTTCCTTCTCCCAGATCTTGCTGAAAAGGCTGTGCAGCATGTTGACGGCTGTCTCTGTGTCTGCTTTGATGGCTTCTGCTGGTATCTCGTCCGGCCCTGCAGCTTTCCCATTTCTCAGTGTCATGATGGCTTTCCTGATCTCCGCCTTAGAGGGCTTGTCACAGTTGATGGGTAGTTCTGTCTCTGCTGGTGGGATGTCTGGTGGTGCTTCAGGGATGGGGCGATTTAACAGCTCCCTGAAGTGTTCTGCCCATCGCTTCAGCTGTTCCTCAGTTGTTGTCAGTGGGTGCCCGTTCTTGTCCTTCACTGGTTTGTCTGTCTGCTGGAATTTGCCCGCGAGCTTCTTGGTCACCTGGTACAGGTCTTTTAGATTCCCTTGTCGGGCTGCTTCCTCTGCTTGACTGGCCAGGTTGTCGATGTAGTCCCTCTTGTCCTTCCTGGTGCTCCTCTTCACTTCTCTGTCAGCTGCTGTGTATTCTTCCTGTGCCTTTGCCTTAGCTCTTCTTGTTCGGCTCGTGTTCAGTGCAGTTTTCTTCTCTTTCCTAACTTCCAGCTTCTGGATGGTATCAGCAGAGATCCATTCCTTATGTTGGGTCTTTCTCTTGCCAAGGACCTCTTCGCATGTGTCGTGCCAAAGTTTCTTGCTGTGTTCCCACTGTGTCTCGATGTCCATTTCACTGTCTTCTATCAGGTCTTGCAGTGGCTGGAACCTGTTGGAAAGGCTGATCCGGAATGCTGCTTGTGTGTCTGTGTTCCTGAGTAGTCCAACGTTGTACCTGGTCCGTGTGTTGTTGGCGTTGGTGTGCCTCTTAAGCCGAAGTCTCAATGTTGTTGCAAGAAGGTGGTGGTCTGATGATACATCGGCACCCCTCATCACGCGCACATCCCGCCACGATCTCCTGAACTTCCGGCTGATGCAGATGTGATCAATCTGGTTCTCCGTGACATGGTCCGGTGATCTCCATGTGGCCTTGTGGATGCGCTTGTGTGGGAAGATGCTGCCTCCTATCACTAGCTGGTTCAGGGCACAAAAGTTTGCAAAGCGCTCGCCATTTTCGTTCATCTGTCCCAGTCCGTGTGTTCCCATGGTGTCCTCGTAGCCTGTGTTGTCTGATCCAATCTTGGCGTTGAAGTCTCCCATCAGTATGGTCATGTCCTTGGCTCCTCCTCTATCTATCACTGTCTGCAGTTGTTGGTAGAAGTCATCTTTTTTCTCCTCTTCCGCATCATTGGTGGGAGCATAGCACTGGATGATGTTCAGCTTGATGTCTTTTTTCTTGGTGATGAATTTGGCTGTGATGATGCGGGAGTTGACAGGTTCCCAGCCGATGAGTGCCCGCTGTGCCTCCGGTGCCAGCATCAGGGCCACGCCCTCAGTGTGGGGGGCTCCATCCTCTGTGTGTCCAGAGTACAGCAAATGCTCTCCCGATGAAAATCTCAGCTGTCCTGTCTGTAGCCACCTTGTCTCACTCAGTCCCAGTACTCCTATCTTGTAGTTCTTCATCTCTCTTGCTACTTGTATGGTCCTTCCTACTTCATACATTGTCCTGATGTTCCATGTGGCTACTCTCGTTGTTGTTCTGGGTGTTAGAAGGGGGGTCGGCCTTGCAGCTTCCTTTCGGCTTTCACTGCAATGCGTCATAGGTCTCCGGGATGGAGACCCTTCCTCGCCCAGGTGAATGTCTTGGTTTGTTGCTGTCGATGCTTTTGTAACTTAATGTTTTTTACAGGTAGGGCTGTTAACCCTACGCAAACCCGTTTAGCCTCTTGGAGAGGTGGTCCACATTCGTCTGACCTCTACCCTTCGACCTGTCCAGCTTGGGTGACCCTGCCAGGAGCATGTGCTCCTGCTGGCATAGTTCTCTGGGTCATTGAGGTACACAAGCCACTACCCCACGACAAGGGGTGGACCATGTAGGGAATCACTCACCAACACTCATGCACATTTTACACACAGTGGACAGACATACACTGGTGAAACTGACTAGTTGCTGACAAGGGAAATTACTGGAAAGCTTTACAAGGGTGGGTGGGTGTTTGGGGGTTTAACATCCTTTTCCACCACATATGGGTGATATCAAAGACAGGGCAACGAGGAAAAAGCCAGCACAAATATCTGGCCCCAGCCAGGATACGAACTCACGACCCGAGCATTTGAAGTCCAATGCTCTACCATTCGGCCACCCCGGCTCCCCCAAAAGCTTTACAAAAGAGGAACGTTTTAAGATTGCTCTTAAAAACAGAGCAATTTAAAATTTCTCAGATGTGCTGGCAGGGAATTCCAAAAGGTTGGTGCAACAAAACTGAAAGAGCGCTCGCCAAAGGATTTCAGGTTGCGCTTGGGAATTTTGAGAAGCCTCTCAATGTTATGGACCACTACGACTGCAGGCTGCCAGTACCCACCTTGAATAATACAAGACAACAACTGTGTGTGGTGGGAATGTTTATTTTTGGGGGGAAGCATGTCTAAATCAACCCTATTGATTATCATCACACAGGTTAACACCTAAACACAAATAGCCTTTGCAGGCCAAGTCACTTCACCAGATGAAGTTAGTAAAGCTGTGTCGTGCCCACTATGCGTATACAGCTCAGTAAGCAACACATAGTGAGAACAGCTGATTTATCAAAACAATAGGAACAGTGCATTAAATAACACAAACAGCCTTTGCAGGCCAAGTCACTTCACCAGATGAAGTTAGTAAAGCTGTGTCGTGCCCACTATGCGTATACAGCTCAGTAAGCAACACATAGTGAGAACAGCTGATTTATCAAAACAATAGGAACAGTGCATTAAATAACACAAACAGCCTTTGCAGGCCAAGTCACTTCACCAGATGAAGTTAGTAAAGCTGTGTCGTGCCCACTATGCGTATACAGCTCAGTAAGCAACACATAGTGAGAACAGCTGATTTATCAAAACAATAGGAACAGTGCATTAAATAACACAAACAGCCTTTGCAGGCCAAGTCACTTCACCAGATGAAGTTAGTAAAGCTGTGTCGTGCCCACTATGCGTATACAGCTCAGTAAGCAGCACATAGTGAGAACAGCTGATTTATCAAAACAATAGGAACAGTGCATTAAATAACACAAATAGCCTTTGCAGGCCAAGTCACTTCACCAGATGAAGTTAGTAAAGCTGTGTCGTGCCCACTATGCGTATACAGCAGTAAGCAGCACATAGTGAGAACAGCTGATTTATCAAACAATATGAACAGTGCACAGCGATCGTCAAATGCGCTTGCCCACTTGCTTTCGCTACCAAATTTACCGTCGGGCGAGTGAAAGCTCCGGTAGCGGTAGCCCGAATGGCGAGCAGGAATTCTGAGATGAATCAGAACCTAGCATGCTAGCAGCCACTCCAGCTTCCAGAATTTTTTTCGGGCTACCAGTTTTGTTCAGGGCGGTAGCCCGAATGGCTACCATGGTCCTGACACATTTGACGATCGTTGAGTGCATTAAATAACACAAACAATTCATTAGGGCCAGTGCATTCACGATGCACAACAAAAAAGTTTAGTACTTGTACCAGAGCAGTAACATATGTGTTGAGTAACAGGACTTTCACGTTTATGTGAGAGGCATCTAAGCACAGTAATGTGTGCCAGTGTTTCTCTCTCTCTCTCTCTCTCTCTCTCATACACAAACTCTGAAAATGCATACAAATGCATACATAGAATCATAAACAGTCAGACACCACCATACTCACATACACATATGAATTACCAAATTTCACACATCAACCTGCATGAGTGATACACTACTTGCATACCAGTATTAGTGAAAGTTATCTTTTGACAAATCACAAATTTACAAACTAAAATTAATGTGCATCACTTTCACTTTACCAACATCATAGCTAGGTGACACTAAAATGAGTACAAAATAAAAAACACAAAATGTCGCTCAACAATATTAAAGAGTTTGACTGTTGTATGACTACCAGTGAGCACAGATCACACGTCTATTAAATCACCACACTAAAAAATCAGTGGTGTTTTGGGGTGGGCAAAAAGTCTGTGGACCAAATAAATCAACAAAACCGGCCCCCGTAGTGTAGTGGTTAGCACTTCGGATCATGGACCGGGAGACCCGGGTTCGAATCCTAGCCGAGGCAGGCGGGATTTTTCCTACCTAGGTCGGCTCCTACCCAGAGCGGGTGTGCTATGGGCCCAATGGGGAGGCTGTTGCCACACAGCCGAGTTTCACCCACTTCACGGGTGCGACTTTGGGGGTGCTTCCCTTAGTATGACACGTCTTATGATGTGGATGATTACACGGCCGGCACCGCAGGTGCCGTAGTTCCCGGGCCTGGTTAATGCCGGGATATTTATGACAGGAAGCGTGGAATGCGGCCCTGTCTCGCAGTCCCAAACCACATGGACCTCCATAGTATCATCTTACTATCATCCTCATCTCCATCATCATGCATAATAAAAATTGTCCCAGCTTCCGAGTCCTCCGTGGGTTCTACCCATGACCTGGGAGGAACACCACTGGAGCTGTCAAAGAGTTGGGGCAGCAAAAAAAAAATCAAAAAAAATCAACAAAACGTGGTGTTCAACAATATTCAAGAGTTTGACTGTTGTATGACTACCAGTGAGCACAGATCGCACGTCTATAAATGCACCACACTAAAAATCAGTGGTGTTGTGGGGTGGGAAAAAAGTCTGTGGACGACAGAGTAACTGATAATTGATGAAAACTAATCTAGGTGTTCATGCGTCTGTTCATCAACCTCTCCTTGTCAAGCGCTCTGTGTGAAAATAAGTCCGAAATTACAGTACACTTGATACTGAAGATGATCTTTTGAATGCTCAGCTTGACACCAGTTTTGCCCTTCCTTCACATGTTGAATCTACCTTCCAGAATTGGTCAGTCATCGGAAGATTCGTTGACAAGACACGCCTTCTTGATCGGGGCAGCGTGGGCCAAATACAGAAGAAGAACAGCAACCAGTAATGATCCAACCCTGACTGGACTGACTATCAACGCAGTTGTGCCGTAACTTGTAGGGAACTCCTTCACGGCAATGTAGGTCTGGAACACCAGCAGAAGTGAGAATGGAAGCTCCGCCACCAGAAGGCGTCGGCGAGGCAGTCGCACCAAACCTGATGCATCGAACCTCGAGTTGAACTCTTCGCGCCGTAGATCCAAGACAAGGCCGACTATCAGTGTCAGGGGTACATTGAATGTCAGCACCTGAGGGCAGAAACAGATGAGCAAACCTGTTTAGCATATTTCTTTCATATAATGCAACAGATTAAAAAATGAACCAAAGATTTTTCCAAAATACCTTCTCCATCAGAAGACGAAGGACCTTCTCGTTTTCAAATCAAATTCATAAATTCCAAGAAAACCAAGGCTGGTATGTAATGGCTGCCTTTACTCAGGTCATGTGCAGGGGCAGGGGAAGTTCCCCACTCAGCACTATGGGATCCAGGAGGGTGAAGCACGCTGGCCAAAAATGACCGTTAGCAATTTTAAAGGCATTTGGCTGCCTTCCCTGCCACCTGAACATAAGATATGAATCTGAAGCTTACCGCTTTGTTGCTGATATTTTGTCTCATGTTTTCTAATAAAGCAGGATTTGTCAGGTTGTGTTTTGGAAAATCAGATTTCCATCAGCCAGACAGAAGAGCGTTACAAAAGTATGCTGTGGTTTTTTGTTTTTGTTTTTTTACCTGGAAGACACCATAGATGAAAGTGAGGCTACCAGGCAGGAATGTGCCCTTCACAAATGTTCCCCAGACAAACAGCACACCCATGTGGTCGGACATGAAGTCGCCCACAAACCACGGACCTGTCAAAGGAATCAAACTTTACCGGTAATCAAATTCTTGACACCCAGTCATTCAGTGTTCATGCTGCCACATCCTCACAGGTTACCTCTGTCAGCATACCATGATAACTCATTTTGTATAGTACACAAGGATCGCCCTTTCTTCTGGTTCTCTTCCCACTGCCTGCATACTTTCATCTGGGTCGCTGTAAGCGAGAATCTGTCAGGAGTTAACCGTTCTCTAACCATTGCCTTGAAAGGCAGAGCATTCTACTTACATGTACACGTACTGTTGGACGGATCTGGACATATGCACACAGTGGAGAAAAAAATGATGATGGATGTTTGCTGGGCAGGGTAATAGATTCCTGAACTGCTTACATGATACAAATTGTATTAACTGCATGCTTTTGAAGGAAGTATGTTTTAAACACCAAGTGTAAATGAAAACACAGTTCTGACTCAGCTGTCACAACTGAACATTACTCCAAGACGAAACTTGGATAAACTGATGTCGAAAAGCAACAGATACATGTACTCACAATATCACATTCATCTTTACCATATATGCACTGCATGCATAAATATGAATATACTACAGCAGCTTCTCTTTTATGACTAGGTGATCCGAGACTCACCGAAAGTAATGTACAGTAGAAACATAAGCAGTGTGTAGTACACAGAATTGATCCTGGCTGCCAACCACAGTCTGCGCACCCATGAGTTGAACCATCTCACCAAAAAGTTATTGCCTGTGCACAAGAGAAACTACGGTCATCATACCTACAATACTGTTTCTGTTTATGTGCAGCTTCGAAAGATAGTTTAGAAGATGATTGTATCCAGTGCAAACCCATGCTGTAACAACTCAGACAGGCATGTGACACCTCTTGCATTTCTCAATCTAGTGGTAAGGACTTTTTCTTTTTTTTTTTTTTTTTAGCATTTTCTGTATTTTATTGCACAGTGAGAAGATTCTGATGATTATCAAATGCTTATGTGACTAGAACATTACAGTCTGCAAGATCAATAGCCGAAAGTCCAGCAAACATAATCTTGGCCAAAAATTAAAAATAGTCAAAGTACAATTGTATAACTCAAGGGAGTAAACAAAGTAATCCTTATGCTTTCAGAAGTCCAGTTAATAATAATAATAATAATGATAATAATAATTTATTGCCATGTGTTTCATTGGATAAAACAATAAAACATAGGAATGTTGTGTGGTGTCGGGTCAGTCATCACAGTCACTCACACAACATAAAAAGCAGAAGGATCTGCGGAGGACTAAACATACCGACACAATTAAACATTACTAAACATACCTCCTAGATAAAATACACACACACACACACACACACACACACACACACACACACACACACACACACACACACACCCACCCACCCACACATACACTCACACACCCACTCACCCACCCACCCATACACTCACACCCAAGCACACCCATACACCCACCCACACCCACGCCCACACCATCACACACACACACACACACTCACACACAGCACAAACACACTACATACATACCTTAGCTTTCCGCAAAATCGGCAACACCAGCACAATCATAACTAACAAGATAAGAAGTACTCAACATTAAAATTAATACAAAAGCCGCTGCATAACGGAACCCAAATGGCATCGCAGCCAGATGATAAGATCAATAAGATTGATCCTACAACTACAACAGATGAGATGGATAAAACTGGTTCTAAAAGTTCCAACTAAATAGTGGAGTGATCACAGAGCTGACATGCCCGGAACGAAAGACTCAGCTGTGCCGTGCATACCTGCGATGTAGAAAACGTGAGCAGTCGCACCCTGGCGAAGCGATGCCAACAGCAAAACGTAACAGAATACCAGGACGCCAAATGCAACTTTGCTCTGTGGAACCAGAAAGATGTGAGATAAAAACCAGTCGCAAGCTGATTGCTATAATGTAATACACTCGGGAGAAGTGCAAAATGCAAGTCATCCAACGCTGTTCTCAAAATGGAGTCACACTAAAATTTCACCACAACAATATGTGACCGTCCACAAAAAAACCCAGTGTATGACGCATGCCGCTGTTCTGAGCTAGAGGCTAACAAAGGTCAGCAGGTGCTATCTGGTCGATATTGAGATTTTGCCAAAATCAGGTAGTTCTGCCCTTAAATTATGATGTCTTAAAAGGAGTTTTTTTTTTTGCACTGTAAAGAGCAAGGCTGTTTCTATAAGATGGCTCCAAAAACAAAAATGTGAAAATTTTGCACTTAAGCCGGGTTTCCTCATGGAAGGTCACATATCTTTTCCTGATAATGCATTCCTGGACTACAAATGAATACTTGTTACCTTACCACAGTGAATATATTCATCATGAGGAGAAAGCGCGGCCAGAATGCGAAGCTTGGCTGAGATCCGTCCACAGAAAATGGCTGTTCCACAGACTTCATGTATCCTGTGTCATCCTGAAGATTGAACAGTTAAATGCACATGTCTGTTTCAAAGACATTTGTAAATAGATAAATCACTGACAATAAAATCACAGAAAACAATTATAAATGCAAACACCTCTTACGTAAAAGTGAATACCTGATTAGAAACAATGGTTCTGGCACATGGCCTAATACAAATTACCTCCCCTGATTGCCCAAACTTGGTTTAATGTGACCGCATAATATTCAGCTGGGATCTGCCTAGGAGTTCTTGCTGCAATAGTTGTAGAGAAGGGAGATTAATGAATCTAAACCGTAAAACCAACAAACAATACTGAAAAGGGTTTCGGCACGTGCACATACCTTCACCTGCACTCGGATTGTGTGTAAACCCAAGCTGTAGAGTTCTGGTTTCCACGGCAACGTGTAAAGAGGACCTTTGGACTGTCTAGCTTGTCCGACATGAGCCGAGTCTATGAAAATCTCTACTCCAACCACTGGCCTCTGGCTAAAAACCAGCACCCTGAAAAATGAATGAAACTGAAAGTACACAGATAAACTGACAACTGAGACTTGAAACATTATATTCAGTAAACAAACTGTGGAGCTCTCTTCCTAAACAAGGCAACGGACTCGAAGAGACTGAAAACTCAACTATTGAACGCAGCACTCCATGAATTCTTGAAAGCCCATGGAAAACTCGCATTTTTATTTTTTTATTTATTTATTTTTTTGCCGCCCCAACTCTTTGCCGGCTCCAGTGGTGTTCCTCCCTGGTAATGGGTGGAATCCACGGAGGGCTCGGAAGCTGGGGCAAATTTTTTTTTATTATGCATGATGATGGAGATGAGGATGATGGTAAGATGATGCTATGGAGGTCCCTGTGGTTTGGGATTGCAGGACAGGGCCGCATTCCACGCTTCCCGCTGTCATAAATATCCCGGCATTAACCAGGCCCGGGAACTACGGCACCTGCGGTGCCGTCCGTGTAATCATCCACATCATAAGATGTGTCATACCAAGGGAAACATCCCCAAAGTCACACCCGTGAAGTGGGTGAATCTCGGCTGTGTGGCAACAGCCTCCCCATTGGGCCCATAGCACACCCGCTCTGGGTAGGAGCTGACCTAGGTAGAAAAATCCTGCTTGCCTCGGCTGGGACTCAAACCCGGGTCTCCCGGTCCATGGTCCGAAGCGCTAACCACAACGGGGGCCGGTCAAACTCTTATTTTTTACTTGAACTCTTCAAACCTCTATTACGCAATGTACAGCGGTCTCCGGCCTAGTGGAGAAGGCCCACACCTTGTGTAATAGTGGCTTGAAGTGGCTCCTTCTGGTTTGCAGTGGCTTGTTCTTTTTGACAAGTCTTCTAAAAAGGCGGGCAGGGAGTGGCCCGTCTCGGACTCTTAACCACCTGCATTTTCTTTCATCCTTTTCTTAAAACTTCTGCCACAGCATTGTGAGCACTCAGGGCAGAGCCGTGGGCTATATCAAGTCTTCAACATCATTATAAAGCATCCAAGCTATACCTGATGTGTGACGAATACTGGATGGTTTCCGTTGGCTCGTGGCGTGAAGCAAGAAACAAGCTGTGTTTGGGATTGGTCACCAGGATCAACGGCCACTCTCCGAGCTCCCCATCCACGAAGGACAGGAGGTCATGGTCAACCGCCAGCACACGAAATCTGTCAACAGATGTTTCAATATATGATGCCAGTTACTTCCTCAAGGAATTTTTAACGTTCTAATTGTGTCAGCAGATTCGTAGTCCTGTTGATATGCGCCTTTTGGCCTATACCATGTGATGCAAATGCTGACACAGCAGCTAATCCATTGCTTCAGTACCAAAATCCATTACTAGCCTGGCCACTTGGTGTAAAACAGAATACTGAGGTTTCCTATATACTGCTTTCATTTATATTATATACCAGTGAAAAAAATTATGCTGTAGTTTGGACAAAAAACCAACTACAAACAACCAAAAAACCCTTGTAGTTTTGAGAAAAAAATTATACTGCAGTTTGGAAAAAAATTGTGCTGTCATCATTTTTTTTTTTTTTGTGGTAGTTTTACAAAATGGAAAGAACAAAATTGCAACAAGTTTATGGTACAGAAATACTAGTAACTACTGTACATTCGATTCTCTTTCCAGTCCCCAAGTTCGAGCTCCAGAGTGCCCGTTTTTTGCCGACTGTACATCTGCGGCACAAGCCCACCCAAAGTGTGTAGGTGTCCACACAGGTAGGCCACTGCATTCCTTTAAAAAAAAAAAAAACACAACTGTTTATACAGACTCATGTATAACAGCAACATCATAAATAACAAACGAGGAAAACAGTCACAGGAAACTTATCGCATGGAGCAACACATATAAATATATTCACCCCCCAGCATAAGTGTTCACCCCCCCCCCCCCCCCCAACGATGTGACTACAACGGACCACCCGAGACTTTGCCGATCGTCTTCTGATACTGGGACACTCATCAATTATAACCCAACACAAAGACATTTCGCGGATTTAGATATAATTCACCAAGATCTCGATGGAAATGTTAGGAAACATCACTGTGTCTAATAACCCCGAAGGGTTTCATGGCAATAAATTTTGTTCTTGTTCTTATCATGGGACTAAAACATTTGGCTATATTTACACGACTGCAAATATTTTTACACAATTATGAAAATCTATGTGACAGTGACCCATCCTAGACATTAACAAACAAAAAATAAACTTTCAAGCATCAACCAAACTTGGACGTAATTAAATTGAACTCAGACTACACGAAGACCACAATATGGACAGAGACATGCAAAACTAAAACCTTTGGCTATATTTACATGACTGAAATATTTGTAAAAAATTGTAAACATCTATGTGACAGTGACCCACCCTAGATACAAACAAACAAAAAAATAACTTTCTAGCATTAAACAAACCTGGACATATTTAAATTGAACTCAAGAGAGGCCACACGAAGACCACAATACGGACAGAGACATGCAAAACTATAACCTTTGGCTATATTTACATGACTCCAAATATTTGTAAACAATTGTGAAAATCTATGTGACAATGACCCACCCTAGAAACATACAAACAAACAAACAAACAAACAAACAAACAAAAACACCTTCAAGCATTAAACAAACCTGGATGTAATTAAACTGAACTCAAAGAGACCACGCCAAGACCACAATACGGACAGAGACATGTTGCAAAACTGCTTCAGCTTGAGGCAGGTTGAGCTCAAAATACATTCAGTCTAAGAGTGAGTTGAGGCTTCGGTGCACTCTGAGGCGTAACATAAACTTCACCTTAGACCAGACAGGGTTTCCATTTACCTCATGGTGTTTCGGACACCAGGTGGATCTTGCACAATAAGAGAAGTGGGATAATGCCCCATCCAAATGGTCAGGTTGCTGCCTCTACTTTCCACGTCCAAGTTCGCCAACTGCTGAACGCGTTCCTGTAAACCATTTGTAGAATGTAACGCACATCTCCACAAGGATGTCATTCTAAGTTATTAGTACACCACATGTATATATGTATTCCTAGAGAGAAAGACAGAGACACAGAGAGAAACAGAGAGAGAGAGAGAGAGAGAGACTTCCTTTTAATACCTATTTCTTTGCCGAGGTATGATGATAGACGAAGCTACCTTACTCTTAGTCTGGTGGTAAGGGAAATGAAGTTTGATGTGAGTGTATGTCTCTCATCCCCTCCTTCACATGCACATGTATGCATACGCATGCAAGCACACACCTCCATGTATAATACCTTTGTCTGTTTGTTTGCATAAATTCTCTTCACATAACATGGCATCACCACTCACACTGTCAAGAATTCCGAAAAAGTTGAAAGGTCTTCTGACTCCGGGGATGGGGCATGCGTCAACAACAATGAACGAGTATCTGCCAAAGTCTGTCTCATGTTTGTAATGGTAGGACAGAGCGTGCTGTTTTCCCATCACCGAGTATTTCCTGGACAGTCAACAAGTTACAAAACTTAACATCTAATTAAACTATATCTTTCAAAATAAAAAGACTCCAAATTCCAAAGTATGTTATTTTTTTATATGATGCAGTGTAAGTTATCAATTTTTCCATTTATTTATTTAATAGTACATTGTAATACAGTCTTGTTTCAATCTCCTGGCAGCAATACATTTTTTTTTTCACAAAATATGTGTACCCCAATTTTAATTTGTGTGTTATCTGAAGAACATAAAGACTGCCATTATTACCAATACACTCCACCCCACAGCAGTTCCAAATTACACTGATAATTCACCTACACTTCACTCGCCACACCTATCTTATCCTCCTCCACACATACACTGTGTCTTATACCTGAAGAAATTCCCATCGCCATCCAGTTCAGGAACATCAAATGCATCTGGAGTAAAACCAATGAAATCTTTGATCAAGCACATGTACATAATTATGACTGTGTAAGAAATCAAGATTAAAAATAGATATGTAGCCACAGCACAAGAAATGACCACCAAATCTTACCAAACTTATAACAACAACTTATATCCAACACTTTTTGATACAGACGTCTTATGTACTTGCATTAGCCAGCAAGATTCCAGTGGACGAGGCATTCTATTAGCCTTAAATATTTGGACAACTGCGATATTTTAACTGCGTAAGCATCAACCTATTCCAGAATTTTGTTGTTGTTGTTTTGTTTTTTTTTGTTTTTTTTTTGGGGGGGGGGGGCGCAGGGTCACTGGCAAAGTCATTATACTGATTATAGACATTAGCACATAACAAAACAAAACAACAAAAACAACCCCAACCAACCAACCAAACAAAAACAAAACAAAGAATAAAAGGGGAAAAAAAGTTCTCTGAAGACTGCTTATTTCTTGTGAACTGCTCACCATGGTTGCCACGAGTATCTAGAAATGTTGCATTGCTGAAAGTCTGGCACTGTTTGATGGCCTGCTGGTAGCCATGCCATTCCTCTTCATACTGCTTGGATTTGATGTTACCCGCATCTTTGGCATCAGTCAGGTCACCTGCAACAGGTACATGTACTGGTATTGGATTAGCATTTTATCCTATTGTTATTGTATGGAAAAAAATGTTAAAAGCTGCTCTTACACCGCTCATTACTGTAGGCAATGTGCGAACTTGGTTTCCATTTTATCCTATTGCTACTGCATGGGAAAAATGTTAAAAGCTGCTCTTACACTGCCATTTACTGTAGGCAATGTGCGGACTTCTGTTTCATTTCGTAGCCCCTACCCGACACAACACGATCTTCATCATGCACACTGGATATTTATGTGTATGTGTGTCTTCACTAAGATATGACAGGCACCTCAAATGTGTCATAATCTCTGACTTGATCTGGTGAGGAAAATTTCCAACCCAAGTCCAGCCCATCAGGGGATTAGAACACTGTCCTTCAGGACCAGCACGTACCGATCACCAGTCCAAATCCCCTTGTAATGTCAGATGAAAAACCAGACCAGCAGGAAACAGTGTCAAGGGTAAAGACTTACTTGGACTTTTCCAAACCCACCAATTTCACATCTTCAAACCATCATAATCTTTGAACTGAATGCACAGTGGCACACACTGCACAGTTAAGATATATATATATTTGTGTAATGTACCTGTGACCAAAACCAGCTGTGGCTGAATGATGGGAAGGTAATCCTTGCAGAACCGAACAAGGTCTGGGCCTCTTTTCAAGTCCCTGAATTTGCTGATGTGAATATCTGTTACCTGAACAAAATGAAAGAATATGTGTATATATATATAAAAATACAAACATACATTTTTAGAATACATACAATGTGCACAAACATACATTTTTAGAATACATACAATGTGCACGTTACTAAAGCACTCTTGGTCACCTGACACTGGCAGCACTTTCAGTGCTGTCTCAAGGCCGCACAAAGTTACTGGCTGATTACATGTAAATGGTCAAATGTCAGTCATTATGACTAATGATTATAAATACAGTATCACACCATCACTATGGACTTTCTGGAACTTCAGAAACACTTATCAGTGCTTGACTGTTCAGGTGAATATCTTCGTACAAAGACATGAAAGTGAAACGGTCGAGATCTACCGAATAAATAATTAACAGAAACAAATTAAACAAAATCAATTTTCAACACACCTGCACCATCCAAAAGATCCCATCGGGTCGATCGTCCATGCGTGGCCATGTGTGGTCTCTGGCCTTGCGAACCGGTACATCGTCCTGAAAAAGGTTTGGATCTAAAGCGTCCCTCAAGCTTGCCCATAGTATCGCGGCAAAAGTGACTGTTGCAACAATAAGGAGGAAGGCTTTCATGATGGTGGATTTCCTCAGACGGAAGATAAGGTATTTCATCAGTCATTGTGTCATGTTCAGAGTCGACATCAGAAAATTCGTCTGGTCCGATTGTAATGTGAAGGGAGCTGACTCTGCCCACCTAAGAAAAACAGTAAGAGTAATGTCCCGTACATATTTGTCACCATGTCTGCTGCGATGAAGTTGACATCTGAGCAAAATACGCCTATTTACAAGGTAAACATTGAGTATTTTCGACTTCTCAGGAGCGGTTATTTACATAAAGAGACAGCTATTATAGTAAGTTGAATATCATGAAGATGCTACTCATTATGTCAGGTGACACGACGATTCAGAATATTTGCGACTTGGTTTGCTTGACAGTGGGTGACACTGACAGACACTAAAATGATTTTTGCTTTGATGGTAAGTTCAGGAACAAAATGTGAAAATAGTACAACGCAGGTGTGTAGAGACATAAACCCTTCAGCACACCAACACCACTGGTAACTACTGTCATCTGACCGTTCCAATTTTGTTTATTGGTGAATCTAGTTTTTACACTTTTAGCACATTGTGCATCAGTGAACCTTATGTCCGATGTTGATTGAAATCACATATATTGAAATCTATTATCCGGCTGCAGCCTGCAGGAACTGGCTCAGATGGGAGTCAGTTTACTACAGTGTCACTGGAGAAGAAAAAAAAGGCACCCAAAAGAATTCTGCACTTCAGTGATGGAGTCCTTGAAGAGTATTCAACTGATGAGGATGAGGAAACGACGCCCATGCAGCCCCCTGTTGATCCTGTAAGAGCAAGTCTGAAAGAGACTGAAAAGACACAGATGGGGGTGGATGTAGATGGATGATAGGTAGTTGGGAGGGAGGGGGAGGAGGTGGGCAGATGTTGGGGGCTTTAGGGCACTGTAAGTTTAACCATACAAGTGAAATGAAGGTGTGCAACAACAAATAAATAAATATAGGGATCTAGAGGATGCAGACCACCTTGCCTCATGAGAGAGAGACAGATAGATGTTTTTAAAGTGGAATTTTTGTTTGATAAAAATAGCTAGTGTAGTCTGGTCATATTTTGACCTGAAAGTGCACAGATGTGGTAAGTAGTATTTATCCTGAATGTTCCTGTGTGCTTCCATTTCGAAAATACGACTTTTAGTTCATAACAGAGGCCTTATGACCCATTTGCATCCTTAACTCAGTGAAACAAATAAGCCCATGCTGAGCAGACCAAGCCGTTGGTAAACTTGTGGGAATGCTGCACCGGCATGGCCACTCTAGGACTTAGTAGGAGAGACAGAATATGTGTGCAGGCATGTAGGTGGTTAGCCTGTAGAGGAGGAAGCAGCAAGATGGGGATGTGTATGTTCAGCGCATTTGCTCCTTTGATTATGTTCGATGGACTCCCTTGTATTTCTTTCAGAAAATGCTGACGTGGATGCCATGGATGTGGCACTACATGTCGACTTGTGCATTCAAGGTTTATTCAGGTGGGTTTTGGTGTTTGAGATATTAGCAACTCTGCATAACTTTCACACACACACACACACACACACACACACACACACACACACACATGCGCTTGCACGCACACGCACACACACACACACCTCTTAAACACCTTTTGCCCATTATGTGAATGGCATTGTAAAGAAATGCAAATTGTAAGTGTGGCGTTTATTTTGTTCACAGCTGCAGACTTCTGTGGTGAAAAATTGGCGTGGTTTTTTTGGGATCACAACACCAAAGTACCAGAGTGCAATTGATGAATATCACAGAAGGAAGGAAGAGGTTTGTAAATTGTCCCTGTATGTTGTTGTTTTTACAGTGTGATTACTGTTATGTATTTTTATTTTAATAAGCTGCTGTTTCCGCTTCTGTGATGCAGTGTGATACTTACCTGTGATGCTTTGTGATACTTACCTGTGATGCGTTGTATCAGTTGCTTCATGCCTATAATTCTCCGGTTTGGTCACCAAGTGCGGGATGAGTGTGTGTGTGTGTGTGTGTGTGTGTGTGTGTGTGAGAGAGAGAGAGAGAGAGAGAGAGAGAGTACAAGTTAAACATATTTATTTATGAGTTTAGTGATCGTAACTTCTTTTATGTATCTTATGCTCGCTCGCATGAATTGCCCTACGGGGATAAATAAAGTATTTTGACTTGACTTGACTTGACTTGACTTGACTTGACTTGACTTGAAAGTGCTGCTGAGGATTTTTCCACATTTACATAAAGGGCTTTTGGTTCAGCATTATATACATTGTATTTCCATGAAACAGGAAGAGAACACCCAGGAAAATGCTGACTGAAGAGAAGAAAAAAAATTAATTAGATTTCAAAAGAAAATGTGGATCAAAGATCAGCATGCAGGTACAGAATTACAAAGTGACACTTCGTTCATTTCATCATTGACTTATCGTGCCTGTCACACCCAAAGATCTGCCTTTGATTCAGATCATTTCTGTGCCATTACAGGAGGAACGTGAGAAAGCGGAGGAAGAGAAAGCAATGGAGGCGAGAGGACTGTCAACAGCAGACGTCAAGCTTGTTACTTCGGATAAACAGATTGTCGGGGAGACTTTGGACAAATATTGAATACTCATCAAAGGGTGCAGTGCAAGAAATACACACACACACACACACACACACACACACATATATTGTGGGAATGCCAGATGTTTTTGTCTTTTTTTTTTCTTTTTCTTTTTTGCAAGACAGTTCTTGTGAGAGAAAGATGATCTTTAGTTACCTTGCTCATCTCTTGATGCACCTTTTGATGATGGCTCAGGAGTACAGTCTGGCAGTCTCACGCACACAAAAAGAGACCCATAACATTAGGACTGAAAAGAAATCCAGAATCTCCGTTCCTTGAACACTTACCACATAAACAGACATGTCATGTAGGTTATTACAGTAACTGACTTGACTGCTTGTCAACGTGCAGTCTTTTCTTTTGTAGTTGTTGTGTTTAATGTAACTATGTATACATGTACATGTACACTCTTGCAGATTGAGTGTTTTGTGATAACACATTCCAATATCCTTCAGTATTTATTAAATGTTGTTTGCACAGTGTTTTGACATGTACCGTAATTCATGAACTGTAAGCCGCTTCGTGAGATAAGCCACACCTCCTAGGAAAAAGAAAACGGCATTGTTGCATTAGCCACACTGAAACAATCGGTACAGTATGGTACAAGAAGCAAAAGTGAACCACACAAACTCTGATATGCTCGAGTTTACGGGAAAAGGCCTATCACAGGCACACACACACACACACACACACACACACACACACACACACACACAGAGCAAAACAGCTGTAAAACAGCCATGAATCAAATGTCTGCTGTTCTGTTCGTATCCCAGTTCGGGCCAAATATTTGTGCTGGCTTTTTCATTGTTGCCTCGTCTTTCATATCACCCATATGTGGTGGAAAAGGACATTACACCCCCAAACACCCACCCTCTCTGCAGTTCTAGTCTAAGTGCCATGATGCAGCTGAATACGCAGCAAATCAAAGTCACTGTGTGTGCTGTCAGAAACAAGTTTTTAGTTTAGTTTAGTCCTCTTTATTCCCTGGGGAACATAGGGCTGCAACCACACTCCGCCAGCGCACTCGGTTCTGGGACACCCTCTTTAGTTCGGTCCACGTCGTTCCGGCGGCCTTGGCTTCAGCGTCCGTACTCCTCCGCTAGGTGTCAGAAACAAAGAGGGACAAAATATCTGGCTGATGGTGGGATCGAGGATGTGTTGTCGTCTTCGGAATTCAAGTGAAGTTGGAAGCACTTGTGTTGCTTTCAGCGGCACATAAGCCACAGCATAGTATTAGCTGCAGGGGTCATTTTGAAGAAAAAAAAAACAAAAAAAACAGTTGCAAAAAAAACCCCCAAAAAACAACAGTTGCAGCTTACAGTCCATGAATTACGGTATTGTTTTTCATGTAAGTGAATCTATGCTGCCTTGCTTGAATGTATGAGTAACTTGTGGATGATAAATGCATTTGTAATATTATTTATCAAGAATTGATCAGTGCAAGAATTGAACTGCATTTTTCTTGCCAGATTTTTTTTTTTTCTCATATCTTCATGGACAACCATGTCAATGATCGCTGTATGAGGATGTCTTTTTTTCTCATTGCCAGTGATAGTGAGTGGAGTACAGAGATACCTGCAAGTTCTGTTTGACAAATATGAGGCGTTTTGAATATGAACTTCTTGATAAGGGAGCTTAAAAAAGTATAATGACATAATTCTGAGCCTTGTTTACATGGCTGTGTATTTTTGGGAACTTAGCAATTCGCTAGAAGTAAATTGAGCAGTGTAAGTTTAACATTAGATTGAGTAGGTTACAGTTGGATGACATAAGCTCATCACAGTGGAACTTTTTTTTTATTGTAATTTTTCTGTCTTTATTTTTTTAATTTTTATTTATTTTGTCTTTTTTTTAAAGTCATCCATTGCATGGTTTTACCAAGTTTGATGGTGCTTTTGTAATATTTGCATGGTAACCTTTTGTTTGCACAAAATGGTATCTGGTGTTCTGTGGTAAGGTGTGATTGTGTATTTTAAACAAGGTATCCATCATCCCTGAATTTTTTTTTTTTTTTTTCAAATTATGTACAAACATACTGATTTATCATCTCCACAGCTTATGTTTTGTGGATATTTGTACATCTACTCATCACGACAGGGCAAAGATGACCAAGAAATCAAAAATTTCAGAGACCAGAGATTGGACCAGACCTGCCTACCCACCAAACATGACATGAGTAGTGCCAAAAGCCAAACGAGTAGTTTCCTGGCCAAATGAGTAGTCCTAATGTATCCCAACCAAAATGTGCCAGCTTGTTACTTAAGCTACAAATCAACTATTCTATTCTTTGGCTCGTTTGATTCAACTGGTTACAGTGTACTACCATAGTATCTCAGTTTGTTTTTGTTTGTTTTTTTTTAAGCCAAATTTCTTTCTACCGGGTCACGTATTTATACATCGTTAAACTTTCAATGAGGCTCGTTCAAAAAGCTGGATCGGATTTGAGGAAAAGCTAACCGCTAAATTACGTAGATTTAGGGGAAAAAAATGTGTAGTAGGGCAATTAAATGCGTAGTTGCGTAGTAAGCCCAAAATTACTTAGTTTTCTATGGTCAATGTGTAGTGGAGGCAGGTCTGTTGGACTGACCTGTCATGTAAAATGTGCATGTATACAGCATGACATTTTTAACTCATACTGTGTCTACTAATGTCCGTCCCTGTACTGGTGATGGCAGTTTGTTCGGCCACTATGTGTACCCATGGGATTGTGCAATTCACCATTTCCCGGCATACATGTGTCATGTCATTTGGAAGGAGGGCCTAAGCGCAATGAATTTGTTAGGCACTTAGACCGTTTTCCAGATGACAGTAGATGTGCCTGCCTTTTCCCATTATGCCCACTGACAGGACAGATGCACACACACTCCGTGTATATATGGTTTCCATGCATTTATATTTTTTATATGGAGAAGGTCTAAGTAGTCCCCCCCCCCCCCCACACACCACACACACACACTCTTTGGTTTTGCTCTATGATTCAATATCACAAAGCAGCTGTTGATATAAATTTTTAAAAAAACAAACAAACATATATATATAAGCTAAGGAAGTACAGAAACTAGTCTGTGCATTTGAATGGGACACGTTTCCAGTACAAAGTGCATTTGTGACCACCTCCACTCCTCTGTCCCACTTTGTCCATTTGAATGCCTTCAAATCAATGGGACACGTTCCCAGTACAAAGTGTATCTGTGAACCTCACCTGTGACCCTGTCCACTTCCCTGTCCCACTCTTTCCAGTAACAGACAATTAGAAGGCATACATGAAATAACTAATATCCAATGACCCCCCCCCCCCCCCTTTTTTTTTTAACACAAAGAACAAAAACACCAATGGAAAACCCGTACCTTAATCATCAAAAAAGAAACCCATATATCGGCAGCTGTTGTGTTTCATACTGCATGTGATGTGTATTCTTGTGTGTTCCACATAAAAATGCATTTTGGGTGATCTGTGGGAGCATTATGAAGTAAACACGTGATTTGTAATGCCCAATAAAGAGACAGCATTGATCCCATTTGTCTTTTGCTTGTTCTTTACTTCACAGTTCTTATTTGCGTACGTTTGAACAGGGTGCATCCGGAACTCTGTAGATGGGCTCTTTTTGTCCGCCTGCACGATTAGCTAAAGTACACCTTTCAGAGAGTAATGATGGACCAGCATCTAATGTCTCTCATAAACATTCACTGCTTACAGTCAGTCAACTGCATTTGCTGTTATGAAACAAGAGCGAGGCAAACATCTAGTACACAGATTTTATTATGAATGAGTAAAGTACAAATACACAAGTGGTATACATTGCATCAACAATGTAACATGATTGCTGGGCACATATCGTATACAAGACAAGATTCTGTACGGGGAGGGGGAGCGGGCGCTCTACAGTTTTTGACGGATGTTCGTAACCTAAACTGGAAAAGAAATACCATGGTAACTAACGGCACTGCTGTGCCAATGTGCTGAGTAAGAAAATAGTGATCTGCTTGGGGTGGGGGTGAAGGGAAGGAGGGATCTTTCACTGAATGAAAAGTAAAGAAAAAAAGAAAGGGGGGGGGAGGGGGGCAGGAGTAACAGAAGTCCTGACAAAAATACTCATCTGTTACCCCAGTATGTTGAAGATGTAGAGACGCGTATGAAGGGGCAGGGAACATATTTTGACTGGAGGGTAGAATGAAAAGGGGCTTCATGGTTGAAACACAACTGAATGCAAAAGGACAAAAGACGCATCATGTAGTACAGCAATTACTTTACAAGTGTTAGTGCGTGTGCCAGTGTATTTTGGTATCGTTCTAGGCCACAAAGGATTCACCTCACAAAAGAACTGTTAGTTGCATTATAAACACATTAATTTTATGGTACGTGCACTTGCCTTTTTTTCCCCATCACTCACAACAATTCATACGCTGATGATGTCTTTTGTCTGATAAATTTGATGCCAAGCTTTTTGATTACAACTGATGAAAAGACTGGTATGTACAGATGATAATACTTAGCTGAATGCAAAAGGCTATCGAAGACAAAGCTGAAGGCGAACAAAATATCCACAGACAAAAGCCAGTGAAATGACCACTAAAAGCTTACAAAATATGCTGGGCGCAGCCCTGAAAAAAAAAAAAAAAAAAAAAACCTCAAGGTGTCACACAGCTGATACCACTACTCAACCACAAACGACCCATCTGAATGAATTACAAAGAAAGTTATTGTTCTCTCTGCCTCTGGCAGTTTCTGAGGCAAATTTGACATTGCACTGATCAGGACACCTCGCTTGAACCTTGTGATTCCGCCGTAGCAACCATCCCAATGAACACTTCTATTCTTTTTTGGTGCACTTGCACCCCCCCGATACAGATCATGTACATTAGCTATACAATGCGGTATGATACAAAACATAAAGTTTAGTAAAATATTCATAAAAATGCACAGCAGTTGAGCAACAAAAGAAGCAAAAACATTCTTGGTAACCAAGACAAAGCTATCACCACAATAATGATCAAACTTGAACATACTACGCGTCCAGTTTGAACAGACCTTCAATACAGTACTGCATGTGATCTAACACCAATGTCTAGCACTCATCTTTCCAAACTGTAAATGAAAGCATTTAGCTGCAGATGGCTTTCACTGGTTGTGGGGTATCCTGTTCCCCCAAAAGTGTAATTCCAGAACAAGGCTATCACATGCCGATATTGGCTTTTCAACCAGATACATTGTACATAGTGTGACAGAGCAAGAAAGAGAGAGAGAGAGAGAGAGATCAGATCCATATTTGAGCAACAATCAGCCAGCAGAAGGGAAAGTCTTTTTGGAAGGGGGAAGACGTGACGGAGTGGGGTTGTTTAGGTATGGAGGTTGATGTCCAACAGTAGGAGGAAGACGACCGGTCAGTGGCTCACACAGAAATGGCTGTGACAATCACACACACTGTCAGAACAATGTGAATGAACTCTCCTTTGTGAAAACCAGAAACAGCTCTTACTGCTTATCAGCCAGGTCATTTACCCTTCACTTTCTGAGAAGTCTATCGCAATTCTACTACGGTATAGTGCTGTATGATGTGTTGATATTTTCTTTCAGTCAGTCAGATGTTCCCCTGTTTGTGAGAATGTTTTTTTTTCTAGGAACTGTGTACTGTTCAAAACTGTTTCTGATGTACATAATCACATAACGGCCACAAAAAAAAAAAAAAAAAGCAGCAAAACATCAGATGGTGGTTGGAAAGAAGAACATAAATCTACAAATGCAAAAAAAAAAAAAAGAAACCCAACTTTACAATCAAATGATAATCAAACTGTATGTTTCCAAGACTTCACTCGATTTAAACCTGGTAACATTTCATACCTCAGAAAATACCTTAGTTTGTTCGTGTTAAGGCAAGCTTATGCCCAAGCCTAAATAAACTGGGTACATGTATAAACAAGAGTAAAACCGTCAAAAATCTGTCTACAATAGAACATACGCCTAGCTCTGATTCATGCACCCAGCAAAAAGCGAAAAGCAAGCCAGCGTCACACAGCATGCACATGATAGTAGCCAACGTCACACATGTTGTTAAGTAACAAAGTCTGAAGTCTACTGGACACAATGTGTATCGAACAATGTCAAAACCACTCACTTGCTTCACTGTACAGGCACACCAACAAACCACGCTGCTTTACAAGACTGGCAACTACCTTGTTCATTCAAATTCTTGATTCCATCAGATCCCCTTTGTCTGACAACCATGACAAATTGTCTGATCACGAAACAATCTTAATCAAGCCTCTTCAGTCCCCTTGTCAGTCAACCATGACCAATTTGCTGATCACGAAACACTCTGAATCAACACTGCTCAGCTGTGGAACCACACACATGTAGTTTACTTTGGTACACCTACCTCAACCCCTCCACCCCCACCCCTCCCAGGAACAAGTAATTGTATCAGTATGACCAGAAATCCCAACCCACAGATCTTGACAAAGTGGACAGCCTTGTTCTGATAGTGATTTCATGCAGCTCACTTGCGTAAACATATTGTGAGCGAGTCACAGTCTGATCACTTTGTACCCTGATGCAGGGCACAGCTTTGGAAAGATGTAGATTTTGTGCATATATATATATCCCAGTAACGGAACAGCATGGTGTTTGCTGTCAACTCAATGGTAGCACATCGTGAATATCGGGTAAAGCAGTTGCTATCATTTAGGGTCTCCCTAGCGAGCAACCATCCAACCTACAAGTCAATACATGTAACACACACACACACACACACACACACACACACACACACACACACACACAGAGTACATTGGTAGATTTGCACAAATACTGCTTAACATGGCTGACTTGACTGATCATCATAGCTCCGATTTCTGTGAACATCGCGCAGCTTCACCCTATCACACAGGACACGCAACAGTCTGCATTACATCAGCATGAACTTATTACTGTAGTACAAAATTAATAATAAAGCGGATTGGTCAGGTACTGGTCGCATCCCCCTCGGTACAGTAAAGTTTTGATCCCAAGATCCCACAACAAAATGACCAACAAAAGCCGTGAACACAAAACTCGTCGGAAACCTCCACACGATTCTGGTGAGAAGTGAGGACTAAATATAAATATCAATATATTATTTGTCAAAATATGTCATTATCTCTCCTTTGGACATACAGTGCAAATACACTTGACAGAAACATTGGCACAGATAAGCTTTGTGCACAGACAAATCAAACGAAAGTAACATCAGTGCGATGATTTTAAAACCCCCATCACTGACCTATATATACCACAGTGATTGATTTTGTTCCTTTTACAGTTTTCCATTTCAAAAGAGGCAATATTCAACCCTGTTAAACATGATACCATGATCAAATTCAAACATATTAAAAATTCATTTGAAATGAAAGAAAACAAGCTTCAAGGTGTATAAATAAACAGAACAGCATTAATCTTTCAGTTTCAGTCACTGAACACTGTGCAGAACTAACATAAACGTGAAAATCAGACAGATGAAAACACTGGGCTTAAAGTGCTATTTCCAAATGCATGTACCAAGCTGTAAGGCAGTTGAAAATGTACATTTCAACAGCCCAAAAGTCAGTCTCAAACCTAACAAACCAACCATTGTCTCTGTGATTCATTTTGCAAACCCCACCGAACACAATGTCAAGAGAGAAGGCTTTCGTACTCAGATCAAAGCCTACTGCATGTGATCTACCCCTTAGGAAGATTTAGACAAGCAATGCAATGTAAGTGCTCACTTACTTTAAAATCGGCCCAGCCCAACGGACTGCTGCACAGGGTACAAGTGCCGTGTGACCCCAGATCTAACCCGAGGGTTCTACAAAACATTCATTTTTCTTTCTTCCATCTACGGCTAGCCCTACCCAAGGCAGTTGTTATCCTAGTTGTGTTAGAGTGCATGCTAAACCTCCAACCACTCCAAGGACTTGACAATCAACAGTTCCCTACTGCTGAATGTCGAACCCTTGGCCTGGCAAGAGGTAAACGAAGGTTAGTGAATACAGAACAATCATGCAACACACGATCAGCACAAAACAAAACAAAACAAAAACCAAAAAAAAAACACAACGGTCCATGCCAAGAAGTGTCTACTTTGTTCATGAGTTGTGCTGAATGGTACCTCTCAAACATAGCCAAGCTGTTACAGTTTCAGATACGACACAAGCGGATGCTGTGAGGCGGAAGAAGCATGCATCCAGAACGTTACCATGGCCACAAAAGACTAACACTGTTAAACAACGCCCTTTGGCAAGTTGTGGTGCATGATGGACAAAATCTGTCTCTGATGGATCAGAAGTAGTTCCCTCTTTTTTTTCCAGTCACAGCCTGGTGTATTCAGTCATGGTGCTAACGTGATGTCACCAACACCCTGGCTATCCACTCACAGGCAAGTTGTCACCTGTCCAACACTCTTGTACCTCCAAGAAAAGTTCTTGCAATGTGAGAGAGTTCCCAAGTTATCTGTGGCCGAGCTCTTGTCGAATAGCTGCAACACACAAGGCAAAATCATCAAAACTGCTTATCTATTCCAGTTAACACCAAGACCAAATACACTTGTGTACTAGAAACTTCTTTACAATACTCACTTACAGTTGATACTCACAATCCTCCTCACTACAGTCGAAGAAAAATGAAGACATGGATAATGACAGATGCGCATGTGACCAATCTATCATGTTATGTTCTAAGAGTCCGGGATCACAATTTATGTCTGGACTTTTTCCATCACTGGAAAAAGTCTCATTTCATTTATTTCCATAGTATTTTACTGATTCCATTCTTCAAGCAAAACTAGCACTATCGAGATTTGCCTTCTTGTTTTCTAAAACACACAGTATACACACACAAAGACCCCCCCCCCCCCAAAAAAAAAAAAAAAACACACACACACAAGACAAAAACAACAACAACAAAAAAAACCCCAAAAAACCAAACAACAACAACAACAAAAAAAACATTTCTTATGATGACCACACTGTAATTAAAAACCTTTGGCAAACACTGGTTTTTGGTACAAGGGTGTTTTTAAAATCTTCGAGCAGTGAAAGTTAAAACTCACCATCAATTATCTCCACCTTCATGCGTTGCAACTCTCGCCGCATCTCTGTCAGGATCTCTTGCTTCAGACTATCTAGGTCACCGCCACCATTGACTGGCCCCACAGCCTCCTGGCCTGTCAGGGATGGATTTCTTCTGAAAACACAAAACAATTCCAATCACATTACATCAATTCACCCAGGTGCAGTCACCCATTCTTTAACCCTTTCAGCCCTGAAGGAATCTCAATAGCGATAACGCTCCTCTGCCTGGAAGCCTGGAAGTTTTTCAAGTGTGCTAGATCTAAAGCTGGGCTCTTGCACACAAAACTCTATTTCTCAAGAAGTATTGGATTCATCCTATAGGCGAATCTTCCACTGTGCAGAGCGTATGAGAGTCGGTCACATACACGCATATTACTGTTAGGGTCTACAAGACCGTAGGTGATACGGTGGCAGGACGGTGGCAGGGTTGAAAGTGTTAAGTTAATATCAGTGTATCAGTATGGGTAGAAGTCTCTATTATTCCATTACTGGGAAATGCAGGACACTATGCCCCATAAGTAGCATCCCCCCCCCCCACCCCCCCCTTTTTTTTTTCCCTGTGGGCGTAATAATGCCTCTTTTGCATTCTGCAGTCCCTCCTGTTTTAAATTGGAAAATTTTGAAGGGACAGGCGCTGAAAGGATCGTGAAAAACTAAGCAAGAACCTCCATCAGCCAAAAGCACAAACTCAAAAATCACATTACAAAACTCACCTGCCACGATTCTTGTGACTGCGTTCAGTTGAAGTAATCATACAGTCACGGCTACGTGGGCATAATAATGCACCTCTTTTGCATTCTGCAGTCCCTCCTGTTTTAAATCGGATAATTTTGAAGGGACAGGTGCTGAAAGGACCATGAAAAAGGAAACAAGAACCTCCATCAGCCACACGCGCAAACTCAAAAACCACACTACAAAACTCACTTTCTGACAAGTTTTGGTGACTGGGACTGTGAGCCGTTAACCTGTGCTGGGGTGGCTGTGTTCTGTTTTTCCCACGGCCGTCGTACTTCAGACGGTGCAGCTGGTGGAGGGGGCGCTGCTGAGCCTTCTGTGTCCTGAAAAAAGAAACGTTAACCACTGAAATACTGCCAGACCAACCGTTGCAGCAAATCTAGCTACTGGATAAGCGAGCGAGAATGCTGACTGATCTGCTCTTGTCCAAAGAATCTCCCGCTTTAATAATAATAATAATAATAATCGCATTGATATAGGCGCTTTATCCCAAATATTTTGGCTCAAAGCGCCGCGAGCTAAACCCAACACGCACGCTCACGTGAATCACACGCATTCTCTCACACACAGGACATAAACGATTTACAATCACGTGGTGCGAAGGGTCAGCTCAGCTATTTAAATTTCGGAATTTAGATATGCATTTATTTTTCAAACTTGGTGGGCTGAACATTTCCAAAGCTTTAATGAATTGGCTGACACTGCTTGTTTGTTCCTCATTGAGGGATTAAACTCCCTTGGATGTAGGCGAGCCGGTATAACCGAGCTGTTGGAGCGCTCAAGTTCCACTGCTCTGCTTGTTAGTTAAAATCCTGGCTGCGAGCCAAAAGAATTTGCTGACAGAATCCTCACTGCCCTGTCCTTTGTGTTACCCTGATGAGGTGGAAATGGGCTGCATACCTGTTACCCGTACACAAGCAACCCTTGACATCCACCATGTAATTTGACATCCGAGACGCAGATTTCAGGCAATTTAACTCTATGCTAGGGTCCCTATTTGGGGCTCTCACCTTCATAACGCTTGGCTGCTGCAGTCCTATTTATGGGATTGCCAACGATTTATTTTTATTCTCAGTTTGCTGAAGTGCAAAACTAAATACAGCCCTAGCAAAACAGGTTCTACCAGTCGAAGGGAAGCAACCATCTATCAGTATGCTAGTGGGGAAAACTCTCAGCACAGAGACAGATAAACTTAAAAATAAAATACATCCCAATAAACAGAATATATGAAAGTGAAAACTGATGTAACTGAAATTCACCAGAATTCATTAAGGATGATCGATCAATGGAACTGGAAGCAATCCAAATTCACACACACACACACACACACACACACACACACACACACACACACACAGAGTACCTGTCCAGCGTTTTCTGCCTTAGCACGGCGCGCAGCAAGCTTCTTCTGCATTTCGCTCATCATGTCTCCCATACCACCACCACCGCCTCCCACTCCACCACCACCACCACCACCACTGGTGCGGCCCATGGTTCCAGAGTCCACCACACTTCCACCAGGCCCAGGCTCTTCAGGCTGAAAAAAGTCGATCTCGTGTCTTACAACAAGCTTTTAGCTCAGTGTTCCCGATAACGCACAGGTGTGCGTATTTGTAGTATTGCACGCACAAAACTCTTCAACTGACGCACAATTTCTTGCCGTGACAAACAGTACTTTTCCAACACTCTCCTGGAAACCCAATGAACAAACAGCGATTAAATCATTTGTAACAAGCAGCGGACACTTGCAGCACAGCATAAATGCTGAGCCACTGTAACAGACAGAATGTGATGTACGCACCCTCCAAATTTACAAAAGGACCCTCAAAACTATGGAGAGCGGGTCCCAAGGACCCTTGAACTTTCACATCACAGGGAACGTTGGATATAGGTCTCCAAAGCCATGAAACCTGTCATTACTTATTTCAATTTCAGATTCATCTTACTTACACCATTTTGTCTGGTACATCAGTGATGTCTTGGCGTTTTGGTGTAACTGGATTTTGAGCAAAGCCCAGTACGACAAAAAAAAAAAAAAAAAAAAATGAACACTTCCCCTGCGCTCTTGACTTCTTAATTTATGGACCTACATCCAAATCCCGCCATGACAATGAATTTGCTGATTGTAATGCAAGCCACACTTTCACCCAAACTCTGTTTGCAAAAACCCACACATAAGCAAAGAAGCCAAAGACACAGCACAGCATCTGCACACATTACAAACTACGCCTTTCTCTTTGTGCAAATTATGTGAACAAAAGCATGTATGCACATGTGCACACACACACACTGTAAACACATTCAAAGTACACCCACTGTGTCAGTGACAAGGAAACTTATGCAGACTTTACAATGACAAATGAATACTAAAGAATGAATACATGTATACATGTACCTGTCCTCAAAAAAAGTACTAAAAAAGTAATCATACCCTCTCAGTGCGTTTGAGCTTGGCATTTTGTAGTGCGGCAGCCAACCCTCCGGTGTTGGTGGCTGGACCCCCAGAGGGTGCTGGAGGGGCAGGGGGTGCCGGTGGTGCACCTCCTCCACTGGGTGGGGGAGGGGGTGCAGGTGGCGCAGGAGGGGCAGCTGGGGCAGGGGGAGCTGGGGGTGCGGCAGGTGCTGCTGGGGGAGCGGGTGGAGCACTCTGAGGTTTCACTGGACCCATGCTGGCGGGTGTGGGCTCGTACATGCCTGCAATACAAAAGGTGCTCTTTATTATTTAACTTACAGCCTTCAACTCATTGCTGACTGTGACTGCGCGCCGTGGAATTCCCTCGTAACCCAGGCACTGTGTGCGTGCACAACCCTTGTCAACCAGGCAATTTTTAGCATTTTTAAATTTTTTTGAAAATAGGTTTTCCTAAGATGTTTCCTAATCGTGTTTGGTATGGTTTGAAAGATAGTTTTGACTGAAATATAGCGAAAAAATTGGGCATAGCAGCCACAGTGAAAGCAGAGATAACAGATGGGTTGTGGGTGCTTAGTAACAGTGCCCTCACGCGTCAGCGCTGGGGGTCTAGGTGTGTGGATGGCACCACAAGGGCTCTGCACAAACACTGGGTGCATGGTCGTGAAAAGGTTAACCAAAATATGTTGGACTGCCTCTATGGCTGTTTGAGCATAAGACAAATTTAATTCCGCAAGACCAGGATTAAATTACTTCCTGCATAATGAAGTCAACAGGATCCCTGGACATAAAACTAACAGCTCAACTGTGACACTCTAGACAGTCAACAACCAGGGAAATAAAGCAGCCAACACTCTGTGTGATGTGTATTGTCTCTATCGACAATAGTCAATAAAGTGGCACATGATACAGTGGTGATTGTAACCGACATAATATGCAATCGCAGTGTGATATTCTTTGGTTGTGAAGAAACAGGAACAAAATTCTTTTAAAAAGCCCCTATAAAAACTGGTTATTTCAGATTGATATGAGACTGAGTTTGAAACTGAAATGAGAGCTGGAAGGAGACAAGGAAAACAAACTTCATGTGGCCTTAACTCTTTGACGACGGAGCGCAATTTCTTGATTTCCTATAGGAAATCGTGTGTCAGAAATTGCGCTCCGTCGTCAAAGAGTTAAAAAAACCTGTAGAGTTTTTTTTTAACAAGATTCTCACTTTTCCGTGCATCAAAGGCAAAGCTATGAAATTTCATGCCCCAAGGCCCATGTTAAAATGTGAATGACACCTTCAATGTTATCGGGTGACTGATGAAGATACATACATGCACAAAAACATGCTGCAAGAACAGGAGCAGTGTGTGTGTGTGTGTGTGTGTGTGTGTGTGTGTGTGTGTGTGTGTGTGTGTGGAGGGGGGAGCAGTTGTAAGAGTAACAAGTGGAAAAAGAACTTACCTCCACCACCAGACATCTGCCTTCTATGTGTTTGATGATCTTCACGGTGTAGACTGGAAAGACAATAAAAAACTATGTTTTATGGCAGTGATTGGCGGATTATCTAGTTTTTGTCTTTTATCACATTTCATCAGTACTTAGGTAGTGTGGACAAAAAGCTCCTTGGGAGAAGGTTTAGGAGATAAACACATACAAGAACTCTAAATCTAATTTTATTAAACAAAACAAAAAAACAACACAGTCATTTTCCACAGAAAGTACAGTTCCACTCAACTCAATATGAAGCTGAAAGCACTCGCTAATAATGCATCTTCATGAGTCTATGTCAGCTTCACAAAACAAAAGGTTACTTAAATTTTGCAGCGCACACACACTTACACATTAAAACCAACAACAGAGCTAGTCAACTTACACATGTTTGAACTGTTTTCTGAGCGAGCTTCTCTGCTTGATTGGCATGATGCCAATGTTACCAACACACTACACCAATTTACAATGACTCCCAAGATTTCAAGCGGATTTCGTCCACACCCTATATATGCTTCACTGTGCAGCTGCTGAACAGCTGTTACAGTGTTTCTTACAGTTACATGTACAGTGGACAAAAATACATAGGAATTTCAAACACCAGCCTCAAAACATAATGCCATGTGCCCGTTCATGACATTTCCAGTGTCACAGCCCTGAATCGCAAACTTTGCAGATTTGTCATTTGTGAGAAAACCTTGATCACAAGTGATGTGACCATCAGGTCATGTGATTTTCAGGTTAATGCTATAACTGCAGTCATCAGAAGCTGTCCAAGGGCAAGTTAAGAAGTTGATGTGGGGGAAAGCAACCTGTGGCTAATGCAATTAAGGAGGGAATGATCAATCACTGAACATCAGATTGCCTAGGGCACTGAACTAAAGACATCAAGCAAGATACTCCACACACCTACACTGACAGTGATACAGACTCTGTGTGTGTGTGTGTGTGTGTGTGTGTGTGTGTGTGTGTGTGTGTGTGTGTGTGTGTGTGTGTGTGTGTGTGTGTGTGTGTGAGAGAGTGAGAGTCTCCGGAGAGAGAGAGAGAGAGAGAGAGAGAAATTTCGCTACAAGTCTTCAAAGAGCAACAGTGATTACAGGTGACACCCCAATTAAATCCTAAGTTCCTTATTGCCTACTTTTGTGTACCTAGTGACTCAAATCAGGTGTTTTCACAGATCTACACGCTCAAGAAACACAAATAGGAATTGGATATTTATAACTCTATGGCCCCTAGCCATAAAGCTCATGTAGTCATTAGATCAATCCTAGTCACTTCTGCGACCTGGCTTCAAACATCAACCTGATCGTACAGGTGGAGGGCCCTGGGTGTAAAAACATAAACTTTGATTGACAGTACCGCCACCTACAGTACTTACTGTGAGACTGTGACCCACCGACTCACAGTCCAGTAGGTTTCAGCTACTAATGCTGTACAGTCACTGTCCTACCACTACATGTACCACCTATTTTTCTTGTATACTGACTACATCCATGTACTGTCCTCGCACTTGAACCATGTAGGTATTCCAAATTTTAATTGTGATACTCGCAAAGGCCCATGAAAACACTCGCTGCAATTTTGGAGCATTAGTAATTAAATTAGTAACACCCAATTACAATTAAAATTGTAACACCCCAACATACCAATCACAATATATGGACCTTTAATTGCACTGAGCTGACCTAAGACCATCTCTTCCCCCATGCCCACCCCCTCCTCCTCAGAACCACCCCACAAGACAAGAGATCTACGATTGCAGCTTTTCCAGCCTACCCATCCATGTCGGGTCCTGGTGCATGAGCGTTGCCGACAACAGGATGAGCATTGACAGCAGGCTGTGCATAAGCAGATGGCTGAGGCGGAGGCGGGGCCGGCGTTGCCGGAGCAGGAGTCCGATACATGTCTGTAAAACAAAACGCATCTTCAGTTCAGATGTGTGTGATTTTATTATTGTTTTGTTTTTGGTGTGTGTATTGTGTGGTAGTGTGTGCCTTTCTTCACAGCTCAAAACTACTGCATACCAAACACTATGACTATTTTGATTCAAACTATTGCTCTACCACGGTCCAGTCATTTGGAACAGCCTGCCTTCCCATGTTTACCATTCTGATTCAAACTATTGCTCTACCACGGTCCAGTCATTTGGAACAGCCTGCCTTCCCATGTTTACCATTCTGATTCAAACTATTGCTCTACCACGGTCCAGTCATTTGGAACAGCCTGCCTTCCCATGTTTACCATTCTGATTCAAACTATTGCTCTACCACGGTCCAGTCATTTGGAACAGCCTGCCTTCCCATGTTTACCATTCTGATTCAAACTATTGCTCTACCACGGTCCAGTCATTTGGAACAGCCTGCCTTCCCATGTTTACCATTCTGATTCAAACTATTGCTCTACCACGGTCCAGTCATTTGGAACAGCCTGCCTTCCCATGTTTACCATTCTGATTCAAACTATTGCTCTACCACGGTCCAGTCATTTGGAACAGCCTGCCTTCCCATGTTTACCATTCTGATTCAAACTATTGCTCTACCACGGTCCAGTCATTTGGAACAGCCTGCCTTCCCATGTTTACCATTCTGATTCAAACTATTGCTCTACCACGGTCCAGTCATTTGGAACAGCCTGCCTTCCCATGTTTACCATTCTGAGTCGGCGGTCGCAAAACAGACCTCTTGAAGACCACTGCCTATATAAAGACCACAAACCTAATCATCTGAGGCGGAGTCCAGAACAGGGAACGCAGAAGAAGAAGAAGAAGAGTCGGCGGACTTTTAAAACCACTTTAAATCCCATTTTTTTCCGGCTGTAATTTATCTGCAGATTAAACTGACTACTCTACCATCACTTCCACCATCATTGTGTTGTGCTAGGATACATGTATCATGACTGTGTGTATGGAACGTGTGTTTAATGTGTATGTAATGTGACATGTATTTCATGTGCATCATGTATGTAATGCCACTCTGCTAATGTGAGGCGCCAAGAGCTCCAGCAGGAGGATGGGCGCCACACAAATCCTCATTATTATTATTATTATTAAAGTTCAGAATTGCCTGAGGGGTAAAAAGGAAAATTATGTGTGGAGAGGGAGCCTGTAGGAGGCATGCACCCCAACAGAGTTAAATCACTAAATATGTAGATCAAAATCTGTGCAATTTGTTGTTTTTTTTTGTTTTTTTTTTAAAGTTCTTTCACTCACAATTTTCTTTCCTCATAATATTACATACAACTTTTTGCTTGGCAGAAATGAAATGAGACAAATGCAGAAATCAACTGAACAGCAAATCAGTTATGACCTTCGATTATAAATGCAACAGGGGTATGGGAACAATGCCAGAAAACACACATGTAATGTATACATGTAATGATGTATGCATGAAGTCGGTAACAGAGACAGGGAGGGTGGGTTATTGGGAGTGTGAAGTCCTTTTCCACAGAGAGAGAGAGAGAGAGAGAGAGAGTGAAAAAGAACTTTAAGAAGGCATTTCCGACTTACTCAACAGTGCTTCAAGAGCTGTTTGCATGGCAGCGGAGAAGTTTTCAGCCTCTTCCCGGCTGGCAAAGTTCAAGCCGTACACCTGGCGATTGTCCCGCCATTGGTGGAAGGTTGGTGTGGCCTGGTTGTACTTTAGGCCTTTCAAGATGGCGCAGTTGATCACCACCTACGGAACGACACCACAACATTCAGGTACAAGCAAAAAGAGGACAGCCCTATAAATAGTATAATGCAGTTTTCATTTGATTTCCCTATTCTTTCAGTTTCAATTAGAATTCCGATTTGCATTAAATCAAATTTGTTCTGCTTGAAAATTTTACACAATTATATTACTTGTTATCAACAACACTGACTTGACAGCTGATTTAACAGTAATAACACCGCTATGTTATGGCTGCCATTCTGAGTGAGGCTTAGAATTAAAAAGAAAATCAAACGGTGAAATGGATGGGTGGGTGGGATAAAGGCCTGTCCAACACTGTAAAACTAACTTAGTGACTCACTAGTAGTTTAGTACTACTTGTAAGCCAAAACGGAAACCTTGCACACTTCTTTCCACAACCCCGACCCCCTTGATGAATCTTGCCAGTAGGCTAACACACTATGTTGCTGTACTGTAATACCACAAAAAGCCCCTCCAAAGCAACCAGCAAATACTTTACATTAACTGATGCAGAAAAGGATAAGTATTTTTCAGTGTTGAACACTCAAACTGGTCACAACAGTCAACACCAGGAATAGTTTACTGATTTAAAAAAAAAAATAAAAAAATTATAAATTTCAATTTCTTCTAAGACCATGTACATGGATGTATCCCATACACGTACTGATGACCAGTTACTGGAGGACATAGCAGGGTTTTCAGCAGATCTGAATTGCTTGCACATGCACTGAGCAAGTAAAGGGGCCTGTTGATAAATTTCTAATCTCCTCATCTGTCGTCAATTCCTTGTGTTTTTTTTTACCCTGACGATTTTGCTGCCAAGGATGTTAGCCGTTTGACAATTTCTGTATCACAATGCACCTCAAGTGAGAAGCCTCCTTCGCCTATTTGCATTAGCACTCGCAGCAGCAGTTCAGGTTATCTTGGTGATAAGGAAAACTTGATTACTAAAAATACATGTACTAGGCATACAGTGATGGACAACAGCTTCCTTGTACATGTAAACACACAACATCCTGGTGTTAAATCCGAGTCCTGGCATTGGGAGAGGAAGTCCAAATTAAAACTTACTCCAACAGGCAACCAGTCCCACTGCTCTTGTATAATGAGGGGAGTGTATTAGTACAGAGCTATTACTGTATGGGCTGATCAGCGATTTCCTCCTTCAGCACCAGGAAATCACATCCAAACAGGCGGCAGACTTAGTGACAATGATAGATCGAAACCATTTCTGTACCATGTACTGATGTAGTGATGTACTTGCTGGCACTGAAAATGACCACCCATCTCAATCAATTTAATGGGGCGGTCGGTGGTCTAGTGGTTAAGAGACTTGTCACCAATGCGAGAGGTCAGGGGTTTGAGTCCCACTCGGGGCAAAGAATTTTTCCCTCTCGTATGTGGCACCGTTCATTCGGGCCGATCATTGGGGGTTCTCTCCGGGTACTCCGGCTTCCTCCCCCTCTGCTTTGGAAATGTTCAGCCCACAAAATTTGAAAAATAAATGCAATTCTAAATTCAAAAACTTAAATAGCTGAGCTGACCCTTCGCACCACGTGATTGTAATGTGTTTATGTCCAGTGTGTGAGAGAATGCGTGTGATTCACGTGAGTGTGCGTGTTGGGTTCAGTTCGCGGTACTTTGAGCCGATTTATGAAATTGGGTAAAGCGCCTAAGCAATACCGGTACTCATTATTACATGTATTATTATTATTACATGTATTATTATTATTTTTATTACATGTATTATTATTTGTGATTTCATAGTGTTGATCCATGGAAGCTGGAACTTGAATGGGTAATGGGAACAGGGCAGTGAAACTGAAAGAGGGGGGGACTGGGACCTGCCAATTACTGTTGTGAATTAGGAATTGAAACTACTGAAGAGGGTGGGTGGGGGTTTGGGGGTTTAATGTCCTTTTCCACCAAACACAGGTGATTATATATATATCAAAGACGGGGCAACTATGAAAAAGCCAGCACAAGTATTTGGCCCAAGCCGGGATACGAACTCACGACCCCAGCTCCAACGCTCTACCAGTCGGCCACCCTGACTCCCCAAAACTACTGAAGAATTTTTAAGTCTGGTGCATGTATACATGTAACACATGTATGCACACAGGCGCACACACATATTTCAATTTATTCTCTGCTCAGGTAAAGGACAAGAGATAACTGTTTTACGCACAAGCTAGAGCCGTAGAGCACTAGAAGTAGAAGTCACAGACCGTACAAGTTACAATACCAATGGAATCCCAGGAACAAATAGGATCAGGTGGTTAAATTAATGTTACACAAAATTTTAATAACTATTCAAAATTTTAGTTACTTGCTTAAATGCTTGAGGATGATTATGAATTGGAAAACAGAACAGTGGAATGACCATATTAATTTACCATTCATAAAAGAATTCGACAAAACAACTGGACAGACTAAATGCACACACACACACACAGACACACACACACACAGACACACACACATACACTTTGGTTGCAAATGGTTACCTCATGGTCCTGCAGTTTACGACCCACAACACGGAAAGTATTGTTGGCTTGGTGGTGATAGATCTGGACCTTGGATAAACCTTGTGTGTTTCCACTGGGCACCCACTTTTTGCTGACATCATCGTAAATCATCACAGATGCCCGTGACGTTACTATAGCAACCTCACTATTAAAGAAGAAAAAATCAAACTAAAGATGTAAAACAAGCTATAATTATGACATACAATGTCAGTCCCAGACACAAAGTATACACACACGTGTAAACAACTCTGCTGCTGACGTGCAAAACATCTATTTTCAACCATAACTGCAATTTTCCTGAGGTGGTTGACAAGTATGTAACTGACAGCATGGAAATGAAGAATTTTTACTTGTTGTAAATTTTCACTTTACAAAGGAAAGACACTGCTGCCCATCAGACTTAAATGAAAACATTCAACAATCCATATACCATAACATTCACAGCAAAGCCAAAATGCATTTTTATTTTTATTTATTTATTGCATAGAATACCTGAGCTAGCAACACTGAACATGTTAATTATAAAGAGTCTGTGGGAGATGGCAGAAAGATGTGGACAGAACGTTTTTCACCAAGTTCTTGCCACACCTTAATTTCAATCAATCCAACTTCAAAGACCATACAAACTGTCTTCAGCCTCAAATTTTGTCTGCCAACTGATTGTAAAACAGTGCAACTTTACAAATAAGTATTTGCGCGTAGCGGCACTACGCAAGCATGTTACGGTACTCCATTACGTACCTCATCTTGACTGTAAGAGGGTGTGAAGTGTCTCAGCAATCTCTCACTTCCTTTGCAGCAGCAGAACCTTTGAAGTCAGACCGCAACACCCGGAAGACAGCTAGTCTTGCACAACAAGACCGTCTAATATATAACTTAGTCAGTCTGGATATAAAACTCTACCGACAGTAGAAATATTCTGAGTTTAAACAAATAAACTCGCCCAGACGGTTATCAAACGGTGCTGAACTTGGAACTTTTGATGCACAAAAAAATCGGGCTAATGACTTCCCTTGTCTGAACAATGTAAAGCCTCCGAATGCTCAACACAAGACGGCGTGCTATTTACGAAGTGAAGATTTACTTCCGTATAGCACTGGCAAGTGTGTAAGAAGCGACCACGGCTCGTTCGAAACACAATGAACTACATGGCTGACACATGAATCAGTCATCCTTCGCTTCCTTCCTCGACGCCATGACTAGCCGTCGCTGCGGAACGCTGGCTTCGTCTGCATAATAATTTGCATAAAGAAAATATGAAAGAACCCCGTTTCAAAATTAAGACATGAGAATGTAAACATGTCGCAGTAAAATGTAACACTATGAAATGAAACATATTGCTGATAAAATGTACACACAGGTCTGTTTTTCCCATTCAGTGCGCACCTACAGGAAGCTGGAAGACATGTTGCGTGTCTAATAAAAAATATCGAAAGTCTGCGTCAGTTTCTTCACCCCGAAACCCCAAAGATTGTCTCTTTCTGAAGTCGATATTATGACTTATTTCACGACCTGGGAAGAATTTGCTAGAGCAGCGGAAAGGCTGTATATGAACGACCCGGTTAGGGTAAGAAAACGTTCCTTATGTTTGTGCGTACAGACCAAGTGCTGCAGTCTACACTACATTGTGCATCTAGCCGTGTGTTCAGCGCCTGCATGCACTCGATCACATGCCAGCTGTGGGCGTAATCTCACTTAATCTCAGTCCATAATATTCGTTGTTAAAACAAGGCATGCCATTTGTAATTCTTAAATCTTCACAAAATTCGGTCAGTCATCTTTCAACTCAAGGTGTCTTGCACAATAAACTCCATACATGTGTACACTGCATTTAACTTTCGTTCTTGCAGTGTCGGTATGTGATCAAGTACAGACATTGCGACGGCAAGCTGGTGATGAAGATCACAGACAACAAAGTGGTAAGTGTATAATTAGAGCTAATGCTCAGAACTAATAATAATTTTATGTAAATTGCAATGTCCACTATCTGACTGTGCTTTCTTTTTCATTATTTCAAGATACGTTTTGTTGTAATGACTTAATCAACGCATTTTCAGTAACATAGTTATATAGAGATCCTTTAGCGTTGCACTTCATAGTATGTGCCTAGTTGGCTTGAGGGCTTTTTTGTCTGCATGTGTTAGTACTGTTACAACAGAAATTTCAATCTTATTGTCACTGCAGTACACTGCATAGTTTGTTTAAATGTTAAATCCATCTGAGCACAGCCCCCATTGAGTATCAATTTTACCGTGTGTACCCCCCTTTGAGTCTGCAGGTTCTTTCCTATTTTGCCACTTTTATGCCATCACTGCACTCGCAAACTACATTTTGGCTTAAAGTCGTCCCCCAGTAGATGAAAAGATCATAGCTATATATTACACGCATTAGTATTACATAGGACTGATATAGCGCTGTTAAGTTCGGAGGGTCATTTTGTAAAATCAGTGATATATATACAGCCTCAAAATCTCTGTGTCAGATTTCTGCGTAAATGATGCAACATAGTAAGGAACACTGGTTGTTATACACTGTATTACTAATATATATATAAGTATTATTTCTCAAAAGCTGCCTGATTGATGCTTTTATCCTTCCAATCTGCTTTTCAGTGTCTACAATACAGAACAGAGCATGCTCAGGACATCAGGAAAGTGGAAAAGCTGACTAGTCAGTTGATGCGACATATGGCCTCTAAAGAGAAGTGATCTTCTGACACAAGTGATAGAGACAACCTCACAAATGCAATGTCACAGTTTGCAGAATGAACTCTTGGCCCAAACTCTGGCCAAAACAAGAAAGTGTTGACTTTAAGTTTAACAAGATACGTGGGATTAGGTAACATTCAGGGCATGATGCAGACGATTTGAATTGAAGAGAGTCACGTCGTATGAACTGTGAATGATGGATCATGGAGGCTGTTTGATTTTGGGGTTCACCTTTTTGTCAGATTTAAAGCTGGCCTCATAGATTTAAAATCCAGAAGTTACTTGACATCAAGATGTCAATGAACTTTTGGATTTTGAGTCTCACAAGAGAATGGAAATTTTACAAGTTTAGTTAACCCTGGTCGTACTGAGATCATTTGTCTTATACATGTATGCATGTTGAAAAAGCCCTAGAGGTAGCCTGGAATATTCTGTTCTCAGCAAGACCAGGCTAGTAAAACTTCTCAAATCGTTGTACAGGCATTAAAGTATAAATTTATGGGACCTGTGTCAGTCACACAGTTGCATCTTTTGCTGTCTGATTACGTTTCTTGTGTCTAGCGCTACAGGTGTCTATTATCCTGAGCTTGTGACGTGTTGCATATATGATGTTTTACTTTATACCATTAGATTCTGCTTCTGTGCCCTTGATTCACAACTTCGGGTGTTTATGCAAGTATGTTTGTGCGGTAGTGCTTTTTTGCGTGTGTGCAACTGCAAGCATTGTAATTTGCGAGTCTGGATCATTGACGTGTATGTGCATGTAACTTCTATTATTGACAGTTCTTTCTTTGGGAAATGGTGTGTATGACAAGTGCATTCGCAGGTTTTGTTAATGTGTGCTGGGAAAGTGATGTGAATAAAGTTTGTCTTACTGTTTCAGTCATTGGTTTATTTTCATTCACACTACTTCAGAGTGAGTTGTTGCAATGGAATTTTGGCATTCAACTGAATTTAGAAAAAGTGCAGAAGAGGTCACCAGTCCATGCACTGTTCATATTTCCCAGTTTTGTTGTATTTCAGGCGCACACATACTAGTCGCTACTGATGACTGTGTGTCAAATACTGTAACTTACCAGTCACGTTTCTTCTTTTGCCTGAGCCTAAAACTTTCAAATGTTTTTTTTTGTAGTGAGCGCTGTTCAGTGAAATCTCCTTTCATGCAGCAAACTGCAGAAACGCCCAAACTGAAAATACTGAGAACATTTTATTGTCCACATGCAAGGTATGTACATAATGACAGTTGACACCAACTTTGGCAAATACATTCATTTACATTATTGCAACATCACAAATGAAATGACACAGAAGCAGAAGCATGCATACCCTTTACATGTTAATATCTTTCAAAGTGTTTCATCTTGCAAACAATGCTGAGTATAAGTTATAAGAAGATGGGTGACATTCAGTCTCCATTGCAGACAACTAAGTTTTTGGGTTTGTTTCTGGTACTGACAGTGATGGCAGGTTTTCAGCAATAGCAACTAACAGATAATACCTTTATAAGAATGTGCGTTCGGGAGGGTAGGTACCATGTCCGAAGTTGACAAATGTGTTTTCTCATCTTCTAAGTAAGCAAGCAAGAACATCATACACACATGCATGCACACAAATTAACAATACAAAATAGGAGGGAAGTGTGCTATGGTGTGGGGGTTGTCATGGAAATGGCTAACTGAACAGTGTACGTAATGTGACAGCATGTAGAAAAGTTGGTTAACAAACTGCAAACTCAAAATGGGCAAAATTTCAATACATGTGACTGCCACCAACAGCAACACTAAATGTTCAGACACGCTGCCCTGGTCACCCATACCTGACTGAAAACTTCTCGTCTCCCACAAGACAGACCAATGTGATAACATTCACAAACTACTGATCAGTAAACAGTTCAGAGATCACGCTGTGACATTTGCAGAAACAGAACATGGGCACATTCATTCAGCCGAGATACATAAACTTTCAATTACTCATAAGCAATCAACAAATCTCGAGAGAAACATGGTTCAGTGTTCTGCACCATAATGAATATCTGTACTCCATCTGGGAAGTATGTATAACCTGCATGTAACCTATGGAAGCACATGTAATGCCAGTATCTGAATTTATACAAGCGTGTACCCCATTCATCAAATAAATAAAGAACCGGTGAACAATTCTGAACTGGCCACATGCCAATAACCAAACATATTTTTGCCAACACACTCATTTGCTATCTTCATGGTCAGTTTGTTCAATATAACATGCTTTACAATAAAAATTTATCACCTCAGTCGTAGGACTGACAACCACAGAACAACTACTAGATGTGCAATGAATTTTGGATTTACTTGCTTGGTTTTGTGTACTTTTCATAAAACGCCTCACATCTGACCCCACACCAAGAGGAGTTGATACCAATACTTGTATTGTACCAAAACTGAATGTGTGTTTGTTTCAACAAAGGATAAGTTAAACTACTCGCTCGCACTGTCTGCCCATCCAGTCCCCGAACCCTCCTCCCTGACAAATCTACCACAACCTCAGACAACACTTCATGAGAAGACTGGCTTGTACCCCTGTGGACCAGAGTTTAACCTTAGCCAGCACAAACATTTCAATATTATCGCCAGGGGCTGGCTCACTCTTCTATCAATGTGTTGTGCTGTTGGTCCATTCTGACGATGTCATGTCATGTCTTGACTTGTGCTTGACTTGGATTAAAGTGAGGAAGAGTTGTGCGGCGTCAACCTCACTCTCTCATCCTGGGAACACCTGGGTCCAGCGGCAAGACAGACATTCTGCCACAGTGAAAGCAACTGGCAGTGTTATTTTCTTCATAGGAAAAAGTCAACCGCTGTTTCCTTTGCGAGTGAGATGAATCACACAAACATCTGAACAGTGATGACAAAAAAGTTTGTGCCTCTCATACAGCCATACTGTAGTACTCATGGTGAGGAAAAAAAAAAAATGACCAACAGGGTCACATGGTTACAAATTACAGTTTCTTGCCAAACATGATGTGTGACGTAAGCCACCACATAAGGATGGGCTGAGCAATGGCAACAGACAGAATGAGATAGAGGCTGCGCTTCGTTCCCTTTGCGTAGCCATCCGATGCTGCAACGTGTGGCAGCACCTGTTGTCTAAGTGTTCGAATCTGGAGGAAAGAAATGCAAGCACTGAGTTCAAAGGTGCCTCTCTCTCTCTCTCCCCTACCTCTCTCTCCCTCATACACACACACACACACACACACACACACATACTGCAAAGCATCAACATACCAATACTGAAATTTCTAGACAAACTGCTTACACTACAGCTTGGTTTCTCGTAAACAACCCAACTACTCTTTGAAAGTCTCTGACAGCATCTGTAGTAAAATTCTCCATCCACAGTCCTTGATTAAATTTATTGGGCTTCATCAGATTGTTTAGCAAGACATTTTCAGAATTTGCAAGAGGAAATTCAGACATAATATGAAGTGAGATCTTTTTCTGGGAGTTTCGTAGGTTTCAACAAAATCACTGACACGCATAAAGAACAAGGGCTTCATGACCAACATTACCCTTCCAAACACACACACACACACACACACACACACACACACACACACACACACACACACACACACTGCATCTCAGACAACAGCTATGGGCAGTCATAAGTTATGTGAATACTGGTACAGTTGTACACATAGCGACTTACCAAAAAGAATGCCAGAGAAGCAGCAAACCACAGTAAGACAACGTAGTACCCTGTCCCTTGGAATGCAAGTCCAGCCAGCAGACTGAAGATCATTCTGAGGACAGAGATACATGTATACTCATATAGCAGCATGAAACTACACAGTGCAATGTTTATAAATCGTACGCCAGGAGAATATCCTTGTCAGTTTATAATAACTGAAGATTCCTCTAGTCTAATGAGTCTAACCGTACACTTTAAAACAGACCCAGCGAATTATTTTACTGAAGCTCAGCTGAACCCTATATAAATTTATCTGCCTATGTAGATCAAATCTGCAGGAAAAACTCAGCACAAAAAAAAAAGTGTTGAAAATGCCATGTGCATCAATCTGGAACAAATGTTGCTACAGCATGGTGTTCTGTTGTTTCTTTTCTAGTAATTAAAAGAAATCTTTAATGCTGCAATAAATGCTCCATTCATACTTTTTTTAAAAACCTACATCAACAAACAACTTTAAAGTTTATCAAAATAAACACACGCAGCAATCTCAAAATAATAATGCACAGTGACATAAAGTGATAAACATACCCAACAAATTTGTATCCACAATAAGCAATGATATCTGTGTACTTGAGCTCTGTGTTCAGGTTCAGCACGTACAGACTCAGCATTGTTACCAGCAACTCAATGATAATCCATACCAGAGCTGAACTTGCTTGAATTCCCAGCTGTTCAGGTGTAAATCTGTTCCAGAAACCAACAACATGAAATTTAGCAATGGTAAGTTATGTCAATGTGTACTTACTGACAGTGGACAAATGTAAGTCGGTCAGGGCTGACAATGGTGTATGATCCAAGAGGAGGGAAAGTGCATTTACTGATTTAGTGACAAACTGGCAAAGCTAAGAGCGCACATCTCCAGACACGTTATGCCAGGGGTGCCGAGAGTAATGATCTCCCCAATTTTTTAAATATTTTTTTTAAATAGAAAACTGTGCATTTTGACATGATTTTAAGTGCTTCAGAGAAGCACACACTTTTTTTTTTCTTTTTTTTTTGGGGGGGGGGGGGGGGGAATTTGTAGAATCAGACTAAAATCTGTGCAGTTTGGTGCATTTTGGCATGATTTCACGTGCTACAGAGGAAGAAAATGGGTAGGAAAATGTTCATGCACAGGTGGAAATCTGCCAAAAGGTGTAAGGTTTTCAGCCCTGTCTCTGTTACAATCAGAAAGTGTGCTGTGCCTTTATGTACAATTTTTATCCAGACTGTATAAGGAAGGAAGGGTACATTTTACACCACAGCCTGTCCACTAAGGACCAAAGCTGCCTTGCTCAAACACCCCTCACAAAAATTAGGAACAGTAACGCCGTTTTCCTTGATACGGAATTATGTGGTAAACTTGTTAACCAGCGTTAAAAAAGCATTGCATAAAATTTACATGTTTCCACTCACCTGTCTTGTGTTCCCATCACAATGCCTGCTACTAGCACATAAGTCACAAATGCCATCACTGGAACATAGCAAAATGAAAATTAAGAGGTAGTATTCCACTTTACTCTGAAGTACATGTGCTATGTTTCTTTCAAAGGTGATCTTCCAACTATTTTAAAATTAGACCAATCAGTCACCTCACACTCTGGAACTGGAACAACTCCACAATTGGTCATTTTTAGGCATACTAGCAGAGTTAGGAGACGTGTGTGTGTGTGTGTTTGTGTGTGTTCTTTGGTGGTGGTGTTTTTTTTTGTGTGTGTGTTTTTTTTGTTTTTTTTTTTTTTGGGGGGGATGGTTCTAACATCTGTTGCGCAACAAATGATGAATACCTGGTATGTACAAATCTGGTGCGTTGATCTCATATCTCGGGGCAACAGGATCATCCTGGTTATATCTTATTGACCAGTCCTGCAATACACAAGCCAAGAATGACATCACAACCGTGTTAATCATTTTGATCACATGAAAAGTGACCAGCTGTCACGTATGGACTAGCACAAAAGACAGCAACCACACGTGATGCTAACTGAAGAAAGAGAGCCCGTTAATATCTCCCTCATTTTATATGACCCGTGAACAGCCTGTCACACAGTTAGGACAGACAGACAGCCAGCGTGAAACAGAGACAGAGACTTACTGAGTGTGTGTAAGGGAAAAAGAGAAGTCCTATCTTTTTGCCAACATATGTCGTGTCGACGGCGAAGTAGTACTTGAGTCTTGAAGTAGAGACATATTTCTCTAACTGCAAGAGAATGACAAACAACATAAACCAGTAGACCACATACATACATACATGTATAAAATACATTTATTAATTATTGTTCAAACGTGTGGACAACCAAGAAATTTACTTTTCAGCTATTGCTAGCACACGGCATGCCGCAATTGTCTCCCAGTAAAGTCAAATTGTAATCAAGTGCTGTACCCACTTGGAATGAGTCTAGACTAGAGTGAACAAGAGTAGCAGGTAAAAAAGCTGGGAAACTGACTATGTGCCTTACATTTTTATGTACATATTCTTTCCCCTGGTCAGCTAGCGTAGTGCCGTACTGCATGGCCATGTGTGCCATTGGATCGCTGAGAAACTGTTGCCCTGGAAACTGTTGCTGGGGAGGTGGGTAACCTCCCGTCTGGTCGTACTGGTCGTAGCCACCTGGAAACAACAGTAAACACAAACACAATGAACACAAGTTCAGTAACACAACAGCACAGGGGTTCTAAACCCCAAATGAGCATAAGAGAAGCCAAAGAGTTTCAAAGAGCATGTTGCATCTTGTTCAAAGGAGGGGGAAAAAAATTCCTATCACTATTCAGCAGGGTTTCGTATAGATAGATCTGCATCAGACATCGTCATAGACCAAATGAAATGTCCGATCACTCTCCTAACAAGACAGACGTATGTGCAGTGATCACGCTAGGAATTTTGAAAACCGGTCCCATCAGCGACTACCCCACACTGTCACTCAACAATCTGTGTCAGAACCGGTCCCGTGAGAATTAAAACCAGTGATAAGAATTACACTGCAAGTCTGCAAATCGACCCAAACACAATCACAGTGTCGCAACACTGTATCGGTATGAGAGGTAAAGATAGCAGCGAGTCCATCGCAAGAACAAAGAAGCCCTGGCCAGTGGGGAACAAACTATTGTGACAGTGATTAACATACGCTGAAACTGGGACCCCCCCCCCCCCCCCATCAGAGGCCACAGTGTTTACCGGTCCCAGCAAAAAAAAAAAAAAACGGTCCCTGGGACCGGCAGCTCCAAATTTTTCCGGTATTCTGGTTTTGCGAAAGGTATTTTACCGGTAATTACCGGTTAACGCGATCACTGTATGTGACTATGTCGTACCATTTCTGCACCATAGTATACACCATTCAGGATAAATGACCTATAGATACATACACGAATGTACGGTCAGCCTGGACACTTGTCCTAGTCCTACTTGTGCAATTCTAAATTCTGAAACTGAAATAGCTGTCAGCTGCTGAGCTGACCCTTTGCACCACATGACTGCAGAGCTTCAGATTGTTTTTAAATGTCATGGGCCCAATGACCCATGGCTGAGCAAAATGAGGGGTCAATTTTCAAAATGATGGGTCATTGACAAAATCTTGAAGCGAAAAAAAGTCAGAGGTGTACTAACTTTATTTTGTCCTTCTTGAAGAGGTAGCGCCTTTTTTTTCTGCGCCCACACTTGAACAGCTTTATCAAAGGGCATGTTTTGGAAGTTGGGTCCGGCATTGTGTGTGTGTGTGTGTGTGTGTGTGTGTGTGTGTGTGTGTGTGTGTGTGTGTGTGTGTGTAGGCCAAAAGTGCGCGCGCCACACTGGCGCATACACATTAACTCTTGCGTGTCATTTTGATATTTTACGCGTCAATGGCGCGGGCGCGCCGACAATCTGAAGCTCTGTGACTGTAATGTGTTCATGTGTAATGTGTGAGAGAATGCCTGTGGTTCAGGTGAGGCTGCGTGTTGGGTTCAGTTTGTGGCGCTTTGTGCCATTTTAAGAAACTGGGTACAGCGCCCATACAATACTTAGTATAAACTTATTATCATTAGACTTCAAGTTCAAGTTAGCTACAAGTCCTGACCGTGTTATGAAAATAACTGGCTGCTGCCAATGTATTTAGTGCAGCTGCAAGTAACCTATGCAAGTATTCCTGTACTGGGTGTGTCCTAATAATCCTTTCTCATTTGGGATCAAGTTGTAACACTAACAGATGCAGTACTCAAGAGATTAATCAGTTATGCCATAAGATGAGCATTTACCAAATTGTCCTGGGGGTGGGTAGTTCATGCCATATGCTTGAGGTGGAGGTTGGGGTGGAACGTTGCTTGTATCCTCGAACAGCTGGGGACGGGATCCTTGTCCTCCTTTGCCACCTCTCCCTCGGCGCTTCTGTCCGCCTGGACAAAGGTATGCTACATGTAAGTTAAGAGGAACCAGCACATGTATGATCAAATACTTCAATGCTATGAAGAAGGAAAAAAATGTTATGCACTCATTTGTTCAACACAAAATGGACTATAAGTATAACCCGGACTGGGAGCAAAAGTGAGGGAGACAAACTTGTGGCCTATTTTGCCATTCCTGAGCAGTCGAGCTGGAACCAGTGACGTTCTGTTAACTGCCTTCGAAGCAGTCATGTTTCTGTATCAAAGCCGAGAGTACGGGAGTGGGTGAGATGTGTGTGTGTGTGTGTGTGTGTGTTGGGGAGGGGGGGGGGTGATTCCAGAAGAATGCCACGTCTACACACGGTGTAGTTTCACGTTTTTTGATCGGATCAAAAGGAACAAAGGTTTCATGAACTGAACTGCGCGTACAAGTCGCTTCTCTCAAACAGCAGTTCATACTCACTTTGTCGATACCCTGACGGCATATCCATGATGAATGATTCCTTGGCAAAGAACTTCGAAAACCGACGAGTTGGCAAGTCGCGAAATGCTACTTCCGGTTGAGTCTCCGGTTGACGTACACTCTACAAGCTAGCTTGGCTAGCCAAGCCTATCAATTTGTGAAAGCGAAAGCACATTTATATCAGTTAAATCAGAATCCAGTGTTTCTGACAAAACTTCCGTCGGAAATAAAAGATACCTTCAATCAATTTTTCATCGCAACAGGCCAATAGTTTTGCCTTAAACTTTAATTAGACGCCAAAAGTAATAATATCTCAAGGGACATAACTCTTCTTAGAAGCGTGCCGTGCGCAAAGTTGACGACTCCCGCCACACGACTGGCAACGCCGGCGTCAGGCACTGTTTTTGGAAAGTGGTTGTTGCTGTGTCTGCACTTCTCATTTCGCTTCAGAACTTCAGAATGTCTGACCACCACGACTTGCCGTTCAAGGCAGAGTATGCCAAGAGTGGACGTGCGTCCTGCAAGCTTTGCAGGAACACAATCGCCCAAGATTCCCTGAGATTAGCTGTAATGATTCAGGTTGGATCATTGTTTTCGCTGCTTTCAATTTGCGTTGCCGGGAACATTAGTTAGTTAGCATCTTGCTGTATTGCCTTAAATTTTTGTAAGTTACAGCAGTGGAGCACCATTTGTACTGAGATCTCTTACCCTCTTGTGTTAGACTACCAAATGCACAATATTACGTTGTAAGAAACTGACAAATATGTGTATAATTTATATATATAAATGGTTACTGATTTGATGAAACTACTCATAAGAGTCACTTTCTTCTGTGTTTCAGTCACCCCACTTTGATGGAAAGGTGAGTTTAACTGCAAACAGCAGAACATTAACACACTCACACGCACGTATATATATATGAACACGCTCATGCCGGCACACACACCTACACACAAATGAGTGCATACACAGAATGCATTAAACAGAGGAAGAATTACTGAGCCTGAGGAAAAGACAACAAAATACTAATTAATTATGCACTTTGCTTATGTATTGGTAACACCAGTGAAAGTAAGATTCTAAAATACGAGGAATGTTCTGCACCTTTACAGGTTCCCAACTGGTTCCACTATGCCTGTTTCTGGAAGCGTGGACGACCAAAAACTACTGATGAAATCCATGGCTTCCACTCACTGCGATGGGATGACCAAGAGAAAATTAAGGAGAAGATTGGAGGTCAGCACAGTCTGTCATACGACACTTAGTTACAGAGTTATAGAGATCGAAATACCTAGCTGAAAGAGCTTTAGTCTTTGGGGAGCTCACTTACACGAATGTTAGTGTTTGTCCACACCCCCCCCCCCCCCCCCCCCCCCCCCCCCCCCCCCCCCCCCCTCCCCCCCCCCCCCCCCCCCCCCCGCCACAAATACACTTTTACACTTTCACTTGTTTCTTACTAAGGTGTGCAGGCTGCTTAAAATAGAAAAAAGTTTTCTTGTTGGGTGGAATCTAAAGTTACAGTAGTCTGCACCATAGTCATGATAGTGGCTTTTGACTGTTTTGACTTGTATTCTCAGGTGGAGGCGCTGGTGGAGGAGACGGCGGTGAATCATCGTCAGGACCAGCAATGTACCCCGATTTCACCGCAGAGTACGCCAAGTCAAATCGCAGCACATGCCGTGGTTGTAATGAAAAGATTGATAAGGTTTGGCTTTTGCTATTTTACTTGGTTTGCTCTTTGTCAGCTAGAAAAGAACGGATGTAACGAGTTAAAAAAAGAAAAAAGAAAAGAAGAAGTGATTTTCTGTGCTTTCTTGGTCACTGAAACAGTTACTCACCTATGCTTTATAATTAAAGCTCCTTAACCCCCCCCCCCCCCGCCCCCCTGCCGCTGCCATACCTGTAGCATGCTGTGGCTTATAATAGGTAAAGCCTCATTCTGTGCCAGTAACAAGAAAGTAAAGAGTTTATAGTTTTACTTTGTGCTTCCATCAAGTAAAACAAGTTTACTTCTCTCAGGATAAACGAAATACCAACAACAAATTAACCCTGGTCTTACATTCCGTTCTCAGTACCATTAGGGTTAACAACAAAAAACGGACCGGCCCCCGTAGTGTAGTGGTTAGCACTTCGGATCATGGACCGGGAGACCCGGGTTCGAATCCCAGCCGAGGCAAGCGGAATTTTTCATACCTAGGTCGGCTCCTACCCAGAGCGGGTGTGCTATGGTCCCAATGGGGAGGCTGTTGCCACACAGCCGAGCTTCACCCACTTCACGGGTGCGACTTTGGGGGTGCTTCCCTTTGTATGACACGTCTTATGATGTGGATGATTACACGGCCGGCACCGCAGGTGCCGTAGTTCCCGGGCCTGGTTAATGCCGGGATATTTATGACAGGAAGCGTGGAATGCGGCCCTGTCCCGCAGTCCCAAACCACATGGACCTCCATAGCATCATCTTACTATCAACCTCATCTCCATCATCATGCATAATAAAAATTGCTCCAGCTTCCGAGTCCTCCGTGGGTTTCACCCATGACCTGGGAGGAACACCACTGGAGCTGGCAAAGAGTTGGGGCAGCAAAAAAAAACAAACAAAAAAACAACAAAAAAACGGGGGTGAATTGTAGCATCTTTGAGTTAGAAATGGAATAAACAAGAATTTTGGGATGGTTAAATGGTTACAAAATGACCGTGTGTGTGTTTTGCTTGTTTTTCCATTTAGGATGAAGTGCGCCTGTCGAAGAAGGATTACGAGTCACAGAGGGCAAAGATGTATGGTCCTCAGGATATGTGGCACCACGTGGACTGCTTTGTGAAGGAACGGGATGAGCTTGAGTTCGATTCTGATATGAATCCAGAAAAGTAGGTGCTTTGCAGAGATGCGAAACAGTGCATAACTTTTGATATTCATGGGAAAGGACATTTGATTTGGAAATATCAGGCATGAAAACTTTTCAGCCGTTTCCGCCTTCTCCGCCGAAATTTTTCGATATTTTTCAAATCTACGCCGTAAAAAAAAAATCTCCGCCGAGTAAAAATTGTCCGCCCCCCAAAAAATCCAAGAACTCGGTCTCCCCAAGCGGTCATAAACTGCATCGCGAACTCGATCCTCTGTCGGTAGTATTCACAAACGGCTAATTCTCATACCGTTTACTGCGCACGCATTCCTTTGTTTCGCAACATGGCGTCGGGTGAGAGTCTGCCGCCAAAAGAAAAAAAGAAGAAATATGCAAACCGTTGGAAGAGTGAGTGGTTGGAGAGAAAGGTGTGCGACCAGAGGGTTGGAGATGCCATCCGAAAACTGACGCGATAAAGACGATCAGCTGGAAGTTTTCTGCAATCTGTGCCAGAAACACGTTCATTTTGGGAGTCGTGGCTTTGTTGCGATTCGAGACCACATCGAGCGCCCTTCTCATCAGCAGCGAGTCGCAGCTTTGAAAGGAAACGCAGATAACTGGCGTCCCAACCACTTTGTGGCGTGCCTTCCAGGGACTCTCACTAGTCTCGGTGTTCATTGTCAGTCATCCGGTCCGCAGCTGCCATCCATGCCGTCCTCATCCACGTCAAGGAAGCGGAAACGGTTTGGTCCTGATATCAGAGCCTCTTTCAGCAAGACCGCGTCAGGTTATATTAACTTTTGAAAGTGAAGTGAATTACTGTCCCTCTTTCTGTGTTCAGTGAACAGTCAACGCAGGCTGGTTGAGTGGTAGTGGTGATGTACCTTTCTGCTAAAATTAAAAATCTTTCTGATGAGTTCTATTTTCCTGTTGTTCTGTGTGCATGATATGAATGGTTATGAGTTCTGTGGAAGGGGAGTGTTTAAGGGAAGATTTGGTGATTTTTAATGCGTTTTGTGCCTGTTTAACTTGTAAAAAAGCTTCAGCTTCAGGGGGCTCCGCCCCTGACCCCCGCCGGGGCGTTGCCCCAGGACCCCCACCAAATCTCCTCTTTTTTTTTAAAATCTGTTTTCATGCCTGAAATATACTGTACACAGTTCTGACTTCTGGTTGCTGAATAAAAAAAGAAGAAGAATGGCTTTAGATCTGTTTGTGGGCTGTGTTTTTGGTGCGATCTTTTCTTTTTGTGCATGGAGGAGAGAGAGAAAATAGGTGGCACCGTACTGTAGCGACACACTCTTTCCCCCATGGGCAGCAACCTGAATTTCCGTTACCACAGTAATGGGACAATAGAATATGCAATACACTGTGTCATTTTGTTATTGACTGCTAAGTGGAAGGATAGTGAAGCAAGGTTATTCTGTTATTCCCTGTTTCTTTACAGGATCACAGGATTCAAACAGCTGAAGCAAGAGGACAAGGATATACTGATTTCAAAGTTGGGCAAGGGTGCAGCAGCTCCGTGAGTATAACAATGAGTCCTTCACAAAATGGTTAGCTGAATTATTTCAAACATAAATGGTCGTCATTGGCTCATGGTCACCATGATAACGGTGACCATGACAATGAATGACGTCAGAGAGTGCGAGAAAATGGCGAATGGATGAGCGAGTGCGTGCGTGTGTGCTTGTGTGTGTGTCTGTTTCACTGACTGGAGTAAACTTCAGCATCCTGGAACTAACCCTTCCGTTCTCCTGACTGGTAATTGCATGTCGTCGTTTGTGTTCGGTTCCTCTATGGTGTGAGTGTGTGAGTATGCGTGGATGGTTGAATGATTGCATGGGATGCTTTGCACCGCCTAAACGGCCATACACCACACCCTGACAATAGCAAACACGGTAACTTTGTTGTAGTCAGTCAGGCGCGAAACGACTACAATTGGTTCTGACATGTTACTGTTAGGAAGTGTGTTTTTGAAGGGGGGGGGGGGGGGGAGTTGCTGTCTACAGCCATGAATTGCTGCCAGTGGCAGCTTGAATTTTTAAAAGGAATTATCCCTGTTACTGCATTCAGCAGGCTGGGGAATTTTCAGTCATTTGGCAATTTTCAGCCACATTTCCTATCCTTTCAGCCAAAAAAAAAAAAAAAAAATTAAGTTTCAGCCAAAGAAAAGGAAGGAGCGGAAACGGTTGCGCACACAGTCATGATACATGAATTGGCATGTGGGACAGTCTAACATCATTTCTGAAGACTTGCATGTCAGTATCAAGGCAGTCTTTTACTTTTGGGTGCCAGGAGAGGCTACTACATGCCTTTAAAAATGCTAAAATTTGTTCTCTTTGTGGGCCATTGCCCCTGTGTCCCCCGAGCGAGGCGCTGCCTGTGCACCACATCTAGGTTTCAGTCTTTCATTTCCTCATGAATTCCCCAGCCTGATTCAGGTTATTGCTCACTTATAGACAGCAGTGTGAGTGGTAATTGTTATACATGTATACATGTATGTATGATACAGAATTAGGAAGACCTTTTTTTACCTGTCCATCATGCAGGAAAAAGCGTAAGGGTGCCGCAGACGCAAAAGGAGCTGGGGGCAAGAAAGCAAAGAAGGAAGAGACAGAGGAGGAAAAGCAGTTGAAAGTAAGCAAGCAGAATAACGATAGATAGGTTAGGTGGCGCTGCGCCACGGCAACATGCTCCCCCTGGGTGGAAGCAGCCCAAATTTCCTGAAAGGGACCGAGAGAGAGAGAGAGAGAAAGAAAAAAAAAGAAAGATCTGCATGTTAGATTTATTGACTTGACACGGGTAATTGTTGCTGATTACCTTTGGATGTATTGCAGTGAAAATGTGTTTGTAATTGACAGTATTACTGTGTGAGAAAGGAATTAACTCCAGACTGTCCACACACGAATCACATCCTGAATCAAAATCGTCACAACACAAGACAGCACTAGACAACAATATTATGCAACCTCGAGGCCAGCAGTCTGCCCGAGAGACAGTGCAACGTGCCGTCATATTGCGTCACACTCCAGCGAGCGGTCAACATTAGCCAGACATCTCCGTGATTTCGCACCCCGTGGAGAGTGCCCACGCCTTGCGTAATAGTGTTGTGGAGTGGTGTCTAGTGCTCTTTAGTGGTCTCGTGAGTTTTGGTAAGTCTTGTCGTGGGGGGGGGGGGGGGGGTAGGGCTGTGGACAGGAGTTAGATGATTATGAGAGCATTCTGATGAACAGTTGTTCATTTTTTCAGGAGCAAAACCAGCTGATCTGGAAGTTCAGAGATGCCCTTACCAAGGACGTTTCCAATGAAGCCTTGCGAGTAATGCTGGAACTTAATGGACAGAAAGTCCCTTCTGGTGAAAGCAAGGTAAATGATTGGCATAATCATCAAACACTCTTTGCAGCATGCCAGTGTGGTGTGTGACGTTGAGCGGTTCGTCTTATTTACCGTTTTTTGGTTGTTGTTTGTTTTTTTCCTTGTTATTTTCTCAGGTTTTTCTTCCTCCCCCATATGTTTTTTTTTTACAGGGCTTCTCTATTAGTATTAAAGATTTTCTTTGAAATCTGTCTTCTGTTATTCTGCAAAATGTTTTCACATTGTAATGCTGCATTAGTCAACTGTTACAGCTGCTGGACGCAGTGTCTGACTGCCTTGCCTTTGGAGCGATTGACCGCTGCCCTGAGTGTAAAGAGGGACAGCTTGTGTACACGTGAGTGTGTTAAAAAAGTGAGGCATACGCTAAAGGAAGGCTTATAACTGTGACTCACAACATCCTAGAATGTTCCAGCTGATTATTCAGGGACACTGCGGATCACTGTCTGCACATGTGCCTTTTAACATTTTGAATCAAAAGTGTACATGAGAGGTCAGAGGCAGAAAGACTGCCATCTTGTTTCAGAGTTCAACATTTTATCAGTTTTACTACTGTGACTGTTTTGTGTGGGAAAAATGCTCTCAGGTTTTGTCTTACTATTTATCTGTAATTTGCTTTTGAAATGATCGTGACAGCACCTGTTTTTTCCAGACCTGAGGGATACAAATGCACTGGGAATGTGACAGAGTGGACCAAGTGTATGTTTATTACCAAATCACCCAAACGAAGAGCCTTCAAAGTTCCTTCAGAGTTCCATGACGTTCCCTTTCTGTGAGTTTTCAGCATCACAATTCACATATCATGCTGCCTGTAGGTAAAAGCAATCTCCCAGAGTGTTTCGGAGACATGAAAAATAACCCAACTTAAAAAATAAAAATCAATTAAAAAAAAGAAAGAACAATCAAACAAGGAGGCCCAACCACTGCCAGGGCAACGTGTTTGATTGAAGGAAAAAAAACAAAAACAAACATAAATGGTAGACACTTGTACACATGCTGTAACTTATGTCTTCATCTTTTCAGGAAAAGCTACAAGTATACAAAGCGTGACCGGGTGTTCCCAACCATAACCGTGACGGCCACCGTAGGACCTGTCAGCTCTTCCGTTGATGATACGGACGGACCGTGAGTATTGAAGTTCTCGTGGTGAGCAGTATCCCTTTAGTTTAATGTCATCAGTTTTCAGTGACGCTGTGGAAAGGGCCATAGCTTCAAACTGTTTTTTAAGAAAAACTCAAATCGTTAAGGGGGCCACTGAAAGCAGACCTGTATCGAATGTTTTATTGCTTTCAGGCCGGCTGCTGGTCGCCCCCTTGAAGACCTGAAGTTTGTAATTGTGGGGAAGACGAGCAAGACAAAAGCTCAGCTGACAAAAGACATACAGAGTCTGGGAGGCACTGTCGTCCCCAAGCCAGACAGTAAAGTGGCCGCATGCATCAGCACCAAAGGTATACCTGTCCCCTTGCTGGTTTAAGTGTGCGTGTGTGTGTGTCTGCATGTGCATGTGCTCGTTCACTCTTTGATCCCACTGACACCGAATTGTAACAAACTCGGTAATGTTTGGAAAGTGGTGTCTTGCCGTCCGACTCGGAATGACATCACAATGTACCAATGGCAGGGGGAAAAAAATAAAATAAAGAGAAGAAACACTAAAACAAACTTAGGATCACCAAGCCACTCTTTTTTCATCCAAAATTGTTAAGGAAGGAAGCTCTTGTTCCTCTCTTCAGTGTTGAAGTACAAAGGAGTTCTCTGTGCTGCTTTGTTTTACAGCCGAGGTGGACAAGAAAGGAAAAGCAATGGCGGAGGTGGAGAAGGCAGACATTCAGGTGGTGCCTGCAGAATTCCTGGACAAGGCACGTGACGGAGGTTCGGCCAAAGTGATCGAACTTGTCAAAAGCCTCAACATTGCTTCATGGGGCAGCGATGTGAGTTAAGTTTAACGGTGTGGTTTAGTGCTTACGTGAAGTAAGCAAGTTTTGCTGGTACTTAAAAATAACAGTATGCATGTTTTTTTACGAACAACTGTATTGGAGGAGTGTTTGAACATTGTAATAAATGAACAGTGATGATGATTATAATGATGATATGTAACGAATGGATGACGGACCTTAGTTCTCTCTCGCTGACCTTTCCAGTGTATGGTTTCTGAATGATTTGATTGCAAGTGGTGTTTTTCAGCCTGAGAAGAGGATTGGAAAACGGCCCATGAAGAGTGCTCCCAAGAGTGGCATGTCAAAGAGAGATGGTATGCTTTCATGTTCAGGCTCCGCATGTCTAAGTTGAGGTTAGGGATTTTAGCCCTGGGTTAGAGTCTAACCTCGAACAAAACTAGCTCCAGGGTTAAAATTTCTGTTGTTGTTTGTTTTAAATCCGGAAGCGGGTCCATTCCAGCAAGATGCCTAAGCCATTATAAAAAGATTTATTTCTTCCTTTCTTCGTTTCCTTTTTTATAGTTTTTTTTGGGGGGGGGTTTCTTTTGTCCTAGTCTGGGTTAGGCCTGTAGCCGTGGGTTAAATTGAACTCGACCTTTACATTCGGGCCCTGCTTTACTGTACAGTTTTTGTCAGTATTTACAGGACAAATGAATGGAGCTTTATTATCCGCCTTCTTGAGGATGTTGTAATGGGTTGTTATTGTTTGTTTTGTTTGGTGTGGGATTTTTTGTTTTGTTTAGTTTTGTGTTTACACAAATTAGAATAAACACACTGTTGTGGGCTTTTTACATTCTAAATTAGGAAACTTAAATTGCAGACCTGACCCTTCGCACCACGTGATTGTAACGTGTTCATTCATGTCCATAGTGTGAGAGAATGCGTGTGGTTCACTTGAGCTTGCATGTTGGATTCAGCTCGTGGGGTTTTGAGCTACTTTAAAGAAACTGGTTTAAGCGCCTATACAGTACTCATTATTATTATTATTATTATTCATGCATACATTTTTGTGTTTAACAGAGGATCGCTTCACCAAGAGCGTCCCACAGACCATGAAGATGACGGTGAAGGGAGGGGCTGCGGTGGATCCTGAGTCAGGTACAATCTGATAATAGTGACATCAGAACTGAAGTTTTTGCAACTCCATGAACAGTAAATTTGTCGTCTTGACAAGGGAGGAGCTTGTTTAGTTACGGTGTTTCTAGTTGTTCAAATGTTTGTTCTGTTGTTTTGCTTATTTTGAATTTGAGCATTCCTGTTAATACTGAATTTGTCGGGGGGGGGGGGGGGGGGGGGGGGGCAAGAACACTCGAACACCCAGTGGTATGCACACCACCAGTATTCCTTACAGCTTTCAAAACTGAGGGCCACCTTGACCCTTTTTGTCATATTCAGAGAGTCATTTTGTAAACTCGTTTTCGTACAGCCTCAAACTCTCTGCACCAGATTCTGAAATCTTGCGTAAACAACACACGTGCGTAATAAGGAACACTGCACACCAGCAGCAGCAACCACTGCAAGCCTTCTGCTGCAGTAGTGACACAATTGTTTACTGCTTGATGATATTGGTAAATATTCTCTTATTCTCTTTCAGGTCTTGCTGAGACTGCCCATGTATTGCAAGACAAGGGAAATCTGTACACTGCTGTACTTGGCTTGGTGGACGTCACACGGGGAAGCAACTCTTTCTACAAGTTGCAGGCTTTGGAAGGGGACAAAACTAGCAGGTGAGGAATGCTCATTTACTTTTTTCCACTAGCCAGAGAAATGGGTTGCCTACCTTGCTCTCCTTTCTGCGTCCCCTGAATTTTGCCTCAGATGAGTAGGTTGGAAGTGGCGATGAAGCCGATGGTCTTCAGCAGGTCCATCTTGGAGCTCCAGAGTTTCTCGAGAAAGTCTCTCTTAGTGTCACTCTATTGGGCCAGTGTTGTGTCCTCTTCAAAGCGGCAGGACTGCAGGATGTGCTCTGGGGTGCAAGGACCTGTTTCACTGAGGCAGCCCTGAAAGTGGGGAATATTTTACTCGCCATGGCAGGTTGGGGGGGGGGGGGGGGAAGCTGGCGAGTAAAATTTAAGACTTGCTCGCCAGATGCGAGTTGGGTAAAATGGAGTTGATTTTTCAGTGTCAGTCATAGCAGTAAGGTGGAGCGAGGAGTGAGTGAGTTCCCTTGGCTACTTCGGAGTCTGAATTTGGCGAATCATTGTTCGAAGCGGCGCTTGTTTCTTCCGTGGTGGAAGGAAGAATTTTCTTGGCTAGAGCACGACGAAAAGGCAAACAAAATAAACTGTTTCATCTGCTCGCTTAACCCCATCACTGGTATGCAAATGGGTATAATGAAAGAATGCAGGGAATTTTTTGTTGACTTGTAATTTTTGGCTCCCTTGTGTAACAATGGGAGTCTATGTATTAACCCTCCGTCGTCTGTCTGTCTGTCTGTCTGTGTGTGTGTGTGTGTGTGTGTGTGTGTGTGTCCAGAAAACTTTAACGTTGTCATTTTCTCAGAATCTACAAACAGTAGAGGCACCAAACTTGGCATACTGATAGACTAGCACAAGACCTTTCAAAACATATCATTTTGAATGACCTTGACCCAAGGTCAAGGTCACTAAAGCTCTGTTTGAAAATTTTACATTGGCATTTTCTCGTAATGTACAAATGCCAGAGGTTTGAAACTTTGCATGATGATAGACATTGATAAGAACTTTACAGATATACATGTAGTCAGTGACCTTCTGTCAAGGTCAAGGCCGTACAAGATAGTTTTGTGAAACCTTAACATTGGCATTTTCTCAGAAACAATGAACAGCAGAGGTGCCAAACCTGGCATGCTGATAGACAGTGATAAGACCTATGCACACATACCATCTTAAATGACCTTGACTGAAGGTCAAGGTCATTGAAACAGTGTTCGGAAATTTTACATTTGCATTTTATCAGTATCTAGAAGAATCAGAAGCATCAAACTATGTGCGATGATTGACATTGGCAGCACCTTTACAGACATACCTGTGTTCAGTGACTTAGTCAAGGTCAAGGTCATGCAAGCGTTTTTTTGTGTGGAAACTTTAACCTTGGCATTTTCTTCAAAACAACAAACAGTAGAGGCACCAAATGAGGCGTGATGATAGACACAATGAGACCTACCTTTCTGAATGACCTTGACTGAAGGTCAAGGTCATTAAAGCTGTCTGTTGTGAATTTTAACATTACTGTTTTCGGAGGAACTACAAATGCTAGAGGCATCAAACTTGGCATGATGATAGACATTGATGAGATCTCTTTTGAATGACTTTGACCAAAGGTCAAGGCTGTACAAACTGTTTTGGGGAAAATTGTAATATTGCCAGGAACTCAGAGCGCCAGACACATCACTTAGCATGATACTGGATAGTGATAAGAGCTCTACAAACATACTTTTGTGAATGACCTTGACCTGTGTCACAAGGGAGCCATGGAGGCTTCTGCCTCTCTAGTTTTTTTAAAACTTCGAAGTTTGGCTAGTAACTTTTCTAGTTTGGCAAGTAAAAAGTATGAGTCGCTAGCCAAAGGCTAGTATGGAAAAACCAGACTTTCGGGGTAACATGGGGTGTGTGACAGCCCAAGGTGGGTTGCCTCCCATTTCCATGCACACCCAAGGGCTTCAAACAGTTGATTCATAGATAGATTTTTGTTTGTTTCACAGCTGGTGGCTGTACCGTGCATGGGGTCGTGTTGGGACGACTATCGGAGGGAACAAGGTGGAGCGCTGTGGATCAAAAGCCAGCGTCATTCAGAAGTTCAAGGAACTGTATCTGGACAAGACGGGCAATGAGTGGGAGAATCGCGACAACTTCAAGAAACATCCAAATAAGTTCTTCCCCTTGGAAATTGATTATGGACAGGTAAGATACAACTGATGTCTGTCTGAAAAACTGTTCAGTTGAATGGAAGTTAACAGTTTGTTCAGTGGATTTTCTGTGTCTCATCACTTTTTCACCGAACAAAAGGTTGTTTGCTATGCAGTTTTTTTTTAAATTGAACACCAGGATGAACCGCATTGCCGATTTTTATCCTTATTGGAACCCCTTCTTGGTTGGAGCCAGTCATCAGGTGTTACTCCACACACACACACACACACACACACACACACACACACACACACACACACACACACACACCCGCTTTGTGCTTTGAAAACGTACAGCTCACAAAATGAAACTTGAATGCAGCCTTTAAATTCCATAACTTAAATAGCTGAGCTGAATCTTCATTCCACATGATCCTGGTGTGTTGATCTTCAGTGTGTGAGTGAACGTGCATGATTCACGTAAGCATGCGTGCTGGTTCAGTTCGGTTCTGTTCAGTTCAGTGGAGCCAAGCAGCTTGGTAAAGCTCCTACATAATTCTCGTTAATATTGCACTGTAATGTTACAGGAGGACGAGCAGGTACACAAGCTGACAGTGACGGGGTCTAAGTCCAAACTGCCTAAGTCAGTACAGGACCTGATCTGCATGATCTTCGACGTCGACAGCATGAAGAAAGCCATGATGGAGTTTGAGGTGTGTTTCCGTGCTCTGCTCACCTTTAGTGTAACGTTACCTTCGCAGTCTACTCAATGTGTTGGTGATAGAAGCGCCATTCTGAAATTCACTTCGCCATTCATAATCATGGGTTTATTATGTCTGCGTTAGATTGACATGAAGAAGATGCCCCTTGGAAAATTGTCGAAGCGACAGATCGAGTCGGCATACAAGGTGCTTACAGAACTGCAAGGGGTAAGTCCTTTCCACCATTGTGCATTAGTTCTGGCAAACTTTTTATTTGGTATGGTATGGTATGGTAGACTTCTCCTTGGCGCACATATCCATCTCTGCTGAACTGCTCACGGCGCTGCAGGGCTATAGGACAAAGCAGGGAAAGCCTGCGGCAGCTAAGCACTACTACGGTGTTTACCATGACACCGGCCACAGTCTACTCTTCTTCGAAAGATGAACATGGGATTATTAGCGTGCACACGAAGGCGAGACAGGCACCGTAAACAAGTCTGCACATGGATTTGACTCCATATGGAAAAATCCCACCATATTCCTGCCCACTGGGGACTCAAACCAGGCAGCTCAGGATCCGAAGTCGGATGCCTTAACCACTAGACCAAATCCCCTATTTGCTCTCTTGTCCTGCAGTACTTTGTTAATCTTTTATGAAATCTGTTTGACGTTCCTGTCATTTTCTGCGATAACCTGTCTGTCTGAGTGGCAAATTTCTGTTTCTTGAAACATGGTAAGATGTATGTAGGAGATTATGAAATGCTGATAACCGTAGAGCCCGAGCCCTGACCATCCCCCTGCCCTCTATATAAGACTGGTTAAAAACAGGGCTGCCACTGTTCCTCCTGTGGCCGGATTTCCGGCTTTTTGAACCGGCTGTGAAGAGCTTTCCAGCTTTTTAAAGCGTTTTCCGTTTTTTTTGGACCCTCGACCTTCACGGGTAAGGTGCATTTTGCGCCTCATATTTTCATATTCAGGGCTGCCACTCTTCCTGCAGTGGCAGGATTTCCTGCTGTTTGAAGAGCTTTCCTGAATTTTGAACTGGCTGTGAAGAGCTTTCCTGCTTAGTTTTTCCTGCATTTTAAAGCGTTTTCCTGCTTTTCCGGTCAAAAAATCGCGAGTCTGTGTCTATCGCTGGACCGTCGGCTCTCCCGGGAAGGTGCATTTTGCGCCCTATATTCTCCGGGGACGTTAGGACGCTGCTGCTACACCCCCCCCCCCTCCCCCCCAGGCAAAGTCCTTGTTTTTAAAGCGGTTTCCTGCTTTTCCGGCCGAAAACATCGCGAGTCTGTATCTATCAGGACAGCACCCGCAGGCCGCCGCCCCCCCCCCCCCCCCCACACCCCGCTTTTCACTTTCGGGCAAAGTCCTTCCTTCCACTGGCTCCCTGGAGTCCTGGGCTTTCCTTGCCATTCAGCATTGTTGAGGGTCAATTTTCAAGGACATTTTTGTCTCTCAGAAAGTGGCAGCCCTGTAAAAAGAACAAGCCACTGCTCACCAGAAGGAACAGCGGGCTGCTTTATGCCACTGTCACGAAAGGCATGCATGGGACTTCCTGCTGGTCCCAAGACCGCTTCAGATTGTGTAATAGTGGTTTGAAGTGGCTTCTAGTGGTATATGAAGATTTTAACTCTTAAAAGCCCAAGCAAAAGTCGCGTTTTAACTTGAAATCTTCATATCAGTAGGAGCCACTTCTAGCCAGTATAGTGCAATCTGCATCGGTATCGGGCCTAGCGGGCATATTGCACACCTTGCGTAGTAGTGGTTTGAAGTGGCTCCAACTGGTGTGCAGTATGCAGTACTATCATATAGCGGGCAGAGGGTGGTCGGCCTTGGGCTCTTCAGAGTTAAGTAAAAGTGTGATTTTGTCATGGGCTTTTAAGAATTAAGCCAGCAATCCTGAAACAAACAACAAAATAAAAAATAATTTTAAAAATCAGCGAATTATGAGGATGCTTACCTGTGTTAATGTACTTCTTGTTTTTACAGCTGGTGGATAAGAAGGGGACCCAGACACAGTTTGTTGATGCCACAAATCGTTTCTACACACTGATCCCTCATGACTTTGGGATGGGCAAGATCAAGTTGTTGGACACGGCTGAAGCCATCAAGGCCAAGACGGAGATGCTGGACAACCTGCTGGAGATCGAGGTCGCCTACAGCCTGCTGCGCGGGGGTGACGATGGGGACGACCCCATCGACTCTCACTACAAGAAACTCAAGTGCAAGTTGGATGTATGTTTCATGTTTGACCTTTTTTTTTTTTTTTTTTACTACTTTATTGTCCCTTTGAGGAAATTAGGGCTGCTTCTTCCGGGGGAAGCGCGTCGCCACGGTGCAGCACCACCCAGTACCTTTTTTTTTTTTTTTTAAACATTGACTGCTTCAGGTTTTAGTGCGGTCACTTGTGTCAGGTTTTACCCCCTGCCCTGCCACTCACAGTCACAGTCACACACACACACACACACACACACACACACACACACACACACACACACACACACACACACACCCCACAAAATACCACATGAGTTACAACAAATTATAGTTCATGAAGTTGCTACTCAAGTTATTTAACAACCCACTAGGATTTTTGTCAGAAATTAAACGCTGCCTGTTGCTCCTCTTGATTTGGTGTGCATTAATTTTATGCAACAGAGAAATGCCAGTGTTTTTCATTTGGTACACTCTTTAGTCAGAAAATGATAATTTGTTTAGCGATGCGGCTAATCTGTTGATTGTTTTTTTTCTGGTTTCTGTTTCAGCCGATGGACAAGTCAGGTGATATGTACAAACGCCTGGTGGAGTACGTGCATAACACACACGCGTCAACACACACACAGTACACGCTGGACGTCCTGGATGTGAGTAGACTTAAACGTCATCTCATCTGTATTTGAGTGTGAATCTGCACTTCAGTTATACTGTAGTTACTTGAGTTTGTGTGTTTTTTGTATTTAATAACAATAATAAATTGTATTTGTAGGGCGCATTTCATTAAATGAAACTCACTTACACTCACGCACATTATACAACAATGTACACGCATACACTGGTTCTTAATACATGTATGACTTGAATGTGCATATCATGTGTTCAGTTTTGTGTGTTTGATGGGGGAGGGGGGGGGTGACATACACAGGTGCAAAAATATGGCCACATAATCAATACATTGAACAGTGAACTGTAAGACTGTGTGCTATGTGCAGTTGTGAGCATGCTTACGGCCTCTGCTTCTTTGGAGTGTGAGACCTGTTCGGACTAGCTACAGTACAGTATAAACTTGCCACTCTCTGCTACAACATTATCTCAGGTTCTGCTCCCCCCTGTCTGTCCGCTCTCATTGAGCTCTACACACCATCCCGCAACCTCCGTTCTTCCTCTGACACCCGTCTTCTCCGTATTCCCATCCGCCGGAAAAAGTTTCAGGGCCAGCGTGCGTTTTCATACATTGGTCCTGTAGTTTGGAACGGCCTCCCCTCTCACATCCGCCATGCTCAGTCGTTAGCAGTCTTTAAATCTCAACTTAAAACACATCTTTTCTCCATGCAGTAGAACCAACTCCCCCCCTCCATCGCTGCATGCCACCTGCAAAAAAATCAGTGTGTGTGTGTGTGTGTGTTGTAAGTTATATACGCTGTTTTTATGTTATGTTTATGTACGCGCCCTGAGCTCTTGCGAGATGGGGCGCCACAAATACCCTTTATTATTATTACAGTACTTACGTTGATTCTTCCACTAGTTCCAGTTTAAGTGCAGTTTTCACTTTTCACCATGGCATGTTTTGGAATACTGTTTGTGTAGTGGGGAAATAGAGGAAAAAAAACAAAGTGCTTTTCTCCAGCACATTGCTGACATAAATGTTGCCCTGGTTGTAGATATTCGAGGTGGATCGTGAGGGCGAGCATCAGACGTACGAGCCGTTCAAGGCCCTGCCCAACAGACAGTTACTGTGGCATGGCTCGCGCACCACCAACTTCGCTGGCATCCTCTCGCAGGGTCTGCGGATCGCACCACCAGAGGCACCGGTGGTATGTATAATAACAGTGAGAATAATGTGTATTGTGTAGGCGCTCAGTTGATTGGTTCAACTAAACTCCTGGTAAACTTAAAACCCAGCATGCATATTCACATAAATCAGGCACATTAGCTCACACACTGGACATCAACACATTACATGTATATATCCTTTAACACCAACCCCCCCCCCCCCCCCCCCCCCCCAAAAAAAAAAAAAAAAAAATTCAGCCAAAGAAAAGGAAGGAGGAAAAAGGTTGCACACACACAGTCATATATCATGATACGTGTAATGCCACACGAGAAAATCTGACTTTATTTTTGAAGACTTGCATCTCAATACCAAGACAGTATTTTACCTCTGGGTACCAGGAGATGCTCTAAATGCCTTTAATAAAAATGGTAACATTTGTTTTCTTAAGTAGGGCATTGCCCCCTTGGTCCCCCAACAGGGTGCTGTCATCTGCACCCTGGTCTAGGTTTCAGTCTTTTTTTTTTTTTCTTTTTTTTTTTCCCCCTCAGCAATTCCCCAGCCTGATTCAAATGGTGTGAAGGGTCAGCTCAGCTATTCAGAATGGCATTTATGTACTATAATGTAAAGACACGTGTATGTTTATATTTCAAACATATGCTTTCCTTGAGAGGAACCACCATGAAAACTTTTTAACTGCAGTAGATGCAGGAAAAAATCTGCCATTATGACCAAACCCATTGCGGCGGCTTATTCATGCGTTTCTGTTCCATATTAGACTGGCTACATGTTTGGAAAAGGCATCTACTTTGCCGACATGGTGTCCAAGTCAGCCAACTACTGCCGCACGTCCAAAGCTGACCCCATCGGCGTTCTCCTGCTGTGTGAAGTTGCCCTCGGAAACATGTAAGTAGTCGGTCACACTTACAGTGTCGTGTGGGGGAAAATGGTAGAGTGTTAGTATAAAGGAAGAAATTGCTTGGTCCAGCAACAAAATCCCCACAATATGGATCATCTGAAATACATTGTAGCTCCGAAAGTTATTAAAACAGCAACAAGCCTTTGGCCATACTCCACTGCTGGAATCAGGTCTGGCCATGGTACGATTTTTTGGCAGTAGTTCTACAAGCTGTTCAGATATTGTATTCGGGCTACGGGCTAAGGCAATAAAGAAGTTTATGAATTCTGAAAAAAAAGAAAAGAAAAAGCAACAAGAAAAAGAATTAAATGAAAACTTCTGACAAATTTCCTTTAATGTGTAAACTACTTTCACAATGTGTTAATGTGTGTGCAGGCATGAACTGACATCAGCCAGTTACGTCACCCAACTGCCGAAGGGCAAACACAGTACTAAAGGTAAGGACAGGCTGTTGCTTATTACTGTAAGTGTTTGGTTCATAGTCAACTTTGAAGGGTTTGTGGTTGCTGTTGAAAAGCACACACGATGGGGAGGGGGGTGATTCGTGAAAACATAATTATCGTCGTATTTGCACTGCGTCTGTCTATGCCAGTGAACGTGCCATATTCTCTACAGTGTGAAGTTGCATAGATGTCACCAAGTCAGTTTTCTTTTGTCAGGTATTGGGATGACCACACCAGACCCCAAAGGATTCTACACCACACCGGATGGCGTGCTCATTCCTATGGGACCCAGCACAAAGGCAGATATTGCTTATTCCAGTCTCCTCTACAATGAGTATCCTTCCTTAGTGGAACAGGACTTGTCTGCTGCCAGTTTCAGTCCCTTTACAATTTCTTTAGCTTCTGTCGCTATTGCCAAGCATTTGTACTTGCGCAGCGTTAAGCCTCAAAAACTCACTCACTCACTCACTCACTCACCAAGCATTTTTATGATCTAATTTTATGATCCAACGAAAGGGGGCTTATCCCTGCATTGCTGGGCGTGGTGGATTTTGCTGAAGGCTGTTTTCTTAAGTTCGGTTAGACAGTTGTGAAAAATTTTTAAACTCTTAATGTATTGTCCTCACTTAACGCAGGTTTATGTGTATTGGGGGATTTGTATACATGCGTGCATATGTTGTGGGATTTATGTGTGTTCGGCGTGTCGGTGATTTTTCGATTTAGTTTGGGAATGGGGATGAGAACAATAAGATACTATTAATAAAAAATGTAAGATACACTGTAATTGAAATTATAGTCCTTGACCACCTGCCAGGTACATTGTGTACGATGTTGCGCAGGTCAACATCAAATACTTGCTGAAAACCAAGTTCAACTTCAAGTGGTGAACAAGACTACCAGGCCTCGTGTGAACAAGACTACCAGGCCTCGTAACCGATAACAAACTTTTTCATCTTACACTTCATGTCTTTGGTGTAGTTTGATTAGTGTGATGGAAGATGGCAGAGAGAGAGAGAGAGACAAGTTACGGAGGTTGTGTCGACAATCATTGTGATGATTTATGCAAGTGTGCAAAAAGTGTTTTTCTATTCTATTCTACCATGGCGATGGATGTGTGTGCATTCAGTTTGTGCATGCATGTGATTTTAAGTGAAAAGAACAAAGCAAGATACTGTGAAATTACGGTTGCAGAGGATGGTTGTGCAACTTTTGTGACCATCTACCATGGACCTTAGACACTTTTTTCAGCCCTGATAGTCAGATTTTTTTCAAAACTAGCCTTTGGCTAGTGACTCAAAATTTTCACTTCCCTAATTACAGAAGTTACCAGCCAAACTTTACACGTTTGCCCTTTTGGCATACTTCAGCCATGAAAAGTCTTTCTTCGGCTTGGGGGAGCTGGGGTGGCTGAATGGTAGAGCGTTGGACTTCTAATGCTCGGGTCATGAGTTCGTACCCTGGCTTGGGCCAAATATTTGTGCTGGCTTTTTCATCGTTGCCCCGTCTTTGATATCACCCGTGTAAGGTGGAAAAGGACGTTAAATCCCCAAACACCTACCTACCTACCTTTCTTCGGCTTGGAAGAAAAAGGCACAGCTCAGCTGCTGTTGACTTTGCCTTCTTTAAACTAGGAGGTGTCTCAGCCTCCACAACATCCAGGGTTGGCAGCTTGATGTGAAATGTCTTTTTACTGCTTGGACACTGAAAATTCGACTTCCTTTCACTGCACTCACATCTGGCGAGTGTGTTTTTAATTTTACTCGCCAGCAAGTTTTTCTACCCGCCATGGCGAGTAGAATACTCACCGCTTTCAGGGCTGTATTTTTGTGATGACAGTAGCTGTAAATATGCACTGAGTAATTTAGTATGCTGACCTGGAACCCACAGGGGAAAAGGAAGAGAGGCCGGCCTCGCAACAGCTGGAGGCAGGTCACTGAGGCAGAGCTATGCAAGCCGGGGATCAACTGGACTGGAGTGGCAACAGTAGCCCAGAGCAGAGTGCGATGGTGAAGGGTCGTCGATGGCCTATGCTCCACTTGGAGCCACAGGCCCTAGTAGTAGTAGTAGTAGTAGTAGCTTTTGTATACCCAGTTTTAAGTTGAGGGGGGCGAGGGTGTTCTAGTGGTAGCGGTGTTGTGTGAAATTTGTTTTGAGGAAATGGAAAGGAGAACCCCCCCCCCCCCCCCCCAAACAAAAAAATAACTTGTGGCAGTTTCCTGCAGTGCATCTAGCCTTTTTGTTTTGTGAGTGAACAGTTTTTGTATTGTTACCACACGTGTCCTTGAGTATTGTGTTCACACTACACGTTCTCACAAGTGAGACGTCTGACTTCAGTACTCGTTCATTGTGTGTGGCTGCTGACTGTCCTAATAAGCAGAGTTTGTTCTTACACATCATTCTCTCTTCGTGTTTAGTGATTGGGTAGGGTCTGGGAAGACGATCAGAAGGGCAACATGGAAATTGACCATGTACATATATATATATATGTTGATGATGGTGATTTGTAGGGCGCCACAGAAATTCCTATGCAGTAAGCGTGCTCGCGGAGCCTTATATCTGCCAGTGTTTTGTCGGTTTCACACAAACCATTTTTTTTCTTTTTATTGAATTTCAGAGTGAACAGCTGAAAATACACTGATGCTTTGCATGTTCTGTTTACAGAACTTCTGGAACCTTTGTGCTGACCACTTCTGTAGCATTTTGTTGATTACATCACATGCGTGACTGTGTGTACTTAGTAGAAATCATTGCATCATTTTCTAGCAGTGATAAATGTGACATTCGCTTTGCCTTACGTGTCTGTATTCTTTCTTTTTTTCTCTCTCTTTTTTTTTTTTTTTTTCTTTCATACATGTATCTCTCTGTCTCTCCACCCCCCCCCCTCTCTCTCTCCCCCCCCTCTCTCTCTCCCCCCCCCCCCCCCCCCGCCCCCTCTCTCTCTCTCTCTCTCTGGGAGTAGGGACAGTCGGGCAGTAGAGTGTTGGACTTTCAATGCTCAGGTCATGAGTTTGATTCTCAGCTGAGGCCAAATATTTGTGCTGGCCTTTGTCTTATTGCCCCTTCTTTGTTATCACGCGTATGTGTTGGAAAAGGACGTTTAGCTCCCAGGCCCACCCACGCACCCTCTCTCTCTCTCTCTCTCTGTCAGTCACACACACACACACACACACACACACACTCTCACACACACACACACACACACACACACACACACACACACACACAAGACAAGACACCAGAAATGCAAAAGAAGAGGTGTCTTTAATCGTCCATGTCTTCCAGCACATGTACATGTATGTAATTCATCCGAGATTTTTTGCTTTCACTCACACACACCCACCCACCACACATCACATCACATCACATCACACCACACCACAAACACATCACACCACAAACATATCACACCACACCACAAACACATCACCACACCACACACAAACACATCACACCACAAACACGCGCGCGCACGCACACACACACACACACACACAAATTTCACGAGCACGCACAAACGCGCACTCCGCCCCTCGCGTTTAGTTCATTGCTTTAGTGACAGCAGAGACATCGGTGTATGTCTCTGGTTCCGGCAACACGAAATCGGCTTCGAAATGAACTCAAACCTGACGCGTGACAAAATTTCAAGTACTTACGGCCGCTTAAACCAGCGATGCGTCAAGTGGAAGAGGATCTAACTCACTGACGACAGACGGACATAGGAAATCCTGGTCTCGTTAGTTCGATCGCTTCCCGCGTACAGTAGTTTCTTGATGCGCGCGAGTCCTGCCCATCACACACACACACACACACACACACACGGGAAGGTGAGCGGTGCCTGAAAGCGGCTTGCACAAATGTGTGCCCCGTCAGTATCTGAGACAAGAAAACCTTTTGAACTTCCTAACTCGGAATTAGAGACGGAAACGGTAATGACTGCGAAGTGGTTACAAGTTAAGCAAATAAAAGCGACACAAAAGGGACAGAAAAAAGGATAGAGGATTTTCAAGAACGTTCAGTTGAAATGTCGCAGTTCTTTATAAAGAGGGGCTATCCCCAAACCACCATTGATGCAGCCCTTTTGAAAGTCACAACACACCACCATCCTAACACCTCTTCTAATACAGTTGCCCAGGAACGTCCGGTTTTCTCCATTCCATTTCACCCCCATAATCTGTCAGTCCAACGTATCATCATGTCCAACTGGCACATTCTGTCGAAGAGTTGCACAGTTGGACAGACCTTCCACACCCCACCTCTTGTTGCATACAAGAGGGACACCAACTTACGAGACCTTCTGGTTCGCGCCAATGTCAGGCCCCACCAACCCCTACCCCCTGGTACAACTCCATGCAAAAAACAAAATTGCAAAACCTGCTGTCATGTCTCAACAGTGACTTCTGTCAAGGGCCCCAAAGGAAAAATGACCATCAAACGCCACTTCACATGCGACAGTACAAACCTCATATACGCCATCATCTGTACCGCATGTCACAAACTGTATGTTGGGGAAACTGGACGTAGCCTGGCAACACGCTTTACTGAACATATCGCCGACACCAGACACAACAGAATAAAACCCGTTGCCGTGCATTTCAATTCTGCAGGCCACTCCATCTTAAATATGACTGTAACTGGCCTGTGGCTTATGCACGGTGACGCCACAGACAGACGCGACATGGAGTCGCACATTATTCAGCGCCTGGGAAGTCAGGCCCCGGGTGGTTTGAACGAAAAGCCGTAACATAACCCTCTGAACTTTTTTCACACACAATCCATGGTCCTGTGTCACCAAAGGATGGGTGTTGTGATTGCTAATTTTCACTATTCTTTTTTGTTCTTTTCTGCCCAACTTTTTTTTTTTTTTTTTTTTTTTTTTTTCACACACAGTCCATGGTCTTCTGTCACCTAAGGATGGGTGTTGTGATAATTTTGCTATTTTTTCTGGTCCTTTTCTCGCCCACCTTTTTTTTTTTTTTTTTTTTTCCCGCGCCGTGTATGTCAGTACGTCCGCAGAGTTACCTTTTGTTTGTTTGTTGAAGTTATGTCCTATTTGTTTATGTCCTGAAGAAGGCGTAAGCCGAAACGTCGACCTGTGCCGTCCTTTGTCAAAGTTAAGTGGTTTTCTGTCCCTTTTGTGTCGCTTTTATTTGTTTAACTTGTAACCACTTCGCAGTCATTACCGTTTCCGTTTCTATTTGATCTCATTCGACTGCTCCTACATGTGCTACCGTTTTGTCCGTTTCTACCCGTTGTTAACAGCTTGACTGTACCGTCTTTCTCACCTTACGCCATTGTTTTCTTCCATGTATGTTTTTATCTCCGGCTTCCTATTATTCTCTTTCATTCTTTTTTGTTTTGCAAGAGCTTTCATGTGTTTTCAAGCTCCTTTTGGTTAGTTTGGTCGTTTTTTCTATTACGCAGTTACCTCCCCTACTAATTATTTTTGTGGAACCGAAATTCATTCCCTCCTCATCAATCCTTTGTTTGTCAACTTAAGTAAATTTCAATTTCATTACATCGTTTACCTTCATTGTTTACATTGTTTTGCTATTTTCTTTCCCCCTTTTTTTGTTTTTTGGCAATATTGTTTTTGCAATTGTTTTAGTAACATTTTCAAGATGCCTGCGGCTTCTAACTTCTCAAACTTTACTTGTAGCGTTCTTCGCTGTTTCTTTTTCCTGATTCCCCTGATGCTAAGCCCGGCACTGGCGTACGCCAAAAACCGTGTTCTGCAAAAACAAAGACAGCAAGCCACCTGGCCTTTCTCCGAACATGTGTAAGAGATGATATAGTTCCCAAAGGCTTCCAGTTGACTCATCACCCTTCAGACCACTCCAACCAAAGGCTCGCTTCTATCACAAACCGCATATTGCGCAAAACTAGCTTTCAAATTATCAAGTCCCACATCCGTGACCTTCACCAGAAGATGCTAAATTTAGACAAGCAACTCATCCAAGTAAAGAATCAAATCTCACAGGTGTGTGACTACACTACTGCCCTTTTAATCAAACGTATAGTCTCCACGCATAACCAACTGCTTTATCAGCAACTGCAATACACAAAACAAAAAAAGTTACATTTCCTTTCACAACACAAGAAACCTGACCATACCTCCTGTATGTCTAAACAAGAGGATAGTTCTTCCGTTCTTGTTCGATGCATCCCTGATACTTTAACCATCACTGATCATGAGAAGTCGGTTCTAGGTAAGGGCCTGAAATTTGTGCCCCTTAAACCTACCACTAACAAATATGAAACAGTTCACCAGTGCGAGCGGTTTTTCCGTACCCTCCGCTGGATGGCCTGTCTAGGGGGAGTGCCTCGCAAGCCAGACGACTCACAGGAGGATATTTTCACTAAACTTTTCAAATCTCCTCCTAGACGAGAGCCCCCACACGGCAAATTCAGCGACGTGGAACTTTACATCTCCAAATGTCACAAAGAAGTCCTGAACCTAAAACATAAACCCCTCCCCAAATCAAACCTCACCAAAGAGGAACTCGCTGCGCTACGGTCCCTGCAGAAGAGAACTGACATTGTAATCAAACCTGCTGATAAGGGCGGAACAGTCGTCGTCTGGGACCGTTCCCTGTACCTCCAAGAAGCACACCGTCAGTTTTCTGACCCTGACTCATACGCTGCCCTTCCCGCTCCTACGTTAGCTGCAGACCAAAAACAGGTCTCAACAACGGTCCTCCATTCGATCAAGAAAGATGAACTGCCCAAGACAGCAAAACTCCTAATTAACAACAACATTAAACAACCAAAATTCTATCTGCTTCCAAAGATACATAAAGCCAACTCCCCAGGTCGCCCTATCGTCTCCGCCTGCAGCTGCCCTACGGAAAACATCTCACAATATCTTGATTATATCCTGCAACCCTTCGTCCAAAACCTGCCAACCTACGTCAAAGATACCAACCACGCCCTACAGATTATTGACACCATCAGTTTCAGTCCCACCCTGCTCTTCACTGTAGACGTCACTGCGCTATACACATGCATTCCACACACCGATGGGCTCAAAGCTCTGGAGTTCTTCTTGAACAAACGTCAAGTCAAAAACCCTCCAACCCATACCCTCCTCCGCCTGGCAGAACTGGTCCTCACCTTGAACACATTTGAGTTCAATGGTGAGATATTCTCACAGATCAGCGGTGTTGCCATGGGCACTAAAATGGGCCCATCCTACGCCTGCCTCTTCATGGGGTACCTGGAGTATAGAATGCAGTCTTTGTACACAGGCCCGGTCCCTGAGCTGTACAAGAGATATATTGACGACGGGTTTGGAGCGACCTCTCTTTCCGAAGAACAACTCCTGGAATACATCGATTTCTTGCGAAACTTCCACCCAGCCATCAAATACACGTACGCCATCTCAGCGACTGCAGTCAACTTCCTTGACATCTCCGTAAATCTTCAAAACGGTTCACTCTCCACCTCAGTGCACTACAAGCCTACAGACTCACATGCATACCTGCATTACGATTCATCACACAGTCCTGCCACTAAACACAGCCTCCCATATTCACAGTTCCTTCGCCTTAAGAGGCTTTGTTCAGATTTAGAGGATTTTCAAGAACGTTCAGTTGAAATGTCGCAGTTCTTTATAAAGAGGGGCTATCCCCAAACCACCATTGATGCAGCCCTTTTGAAAGTCACAACACACCACCATCCTAACACCTCTTCTAATACAGTTGCCCAGGAACGTCCGGTTTTCTCCATTCCATTTCACCCCCATAATCTGTCAGTCCAACGTATCATCATGTCCAACTGGCACATTCTGTCGAAGAGTTGCACAGTTGGACAGACCTTCCACACCCCACCTCTTGTTGCATACAAGAGGGACACCAACTTACGAGACCTTCTGGTTCGCGCCAATGTCAGGCCCCACCAACCCCTACCCCCTGGTACAACTCCATGCAAAAAACAAAATTGCAAAACCTGCTGTCATGTCTCAACAGTGACTTCTGTCAAGGGCCCCAAAGGAAAAATGACCATCAAACGCCACTTCACATGCGACAGTACAAACCTCATATACGCCATCATCTGTACCGCATGTCACAAACTGTATGTTGGGGAAACTGGACGTAGCCTGGCAACACGCTTTACTGAACATATCGCCGACACCAGACACAACAGAATAAAACCCGTTGCCGTGCATTTCAATTCTGCAGGCCACTCCATCTTAAATATGACTGTAACTGGCCTGTGGCTTATGCACGGTGACGCCACAGACAGACGCGACATGGAGTCGCACATTATTCAGCGCCTGGGAAGTCAGGCCCCGGGTGGTTTGAACGAAAAGCCGTAACATAACCCTCTGAACTTTTTTCACACACAATCCATGGTCCTGTGTCACCAAAGGATGGGTGTTGTGATTGCTAATTTTCACTATTCTTTTTTGTTCTTTTCTGCCCAACTTTTTTTTTTTTTTTTTTTTTCACACACAGTCCATGGTCTTCTGTCACCTAAGGATGGGTGTTGTGATAATTTTGCTATTTTTTCTGGTCCTTTTCTCGCCCACCTTTTTTTTTTTTTTTTTTCCCGCGCCGTGTATGTCAGTACGTCCCGCAGAGTTACCTTTTGCTTGTTTGTTGAAGTTATGTCCTATTTGTTTATGTCCTGAAGAAGGCGTAAGCCGAAACGTCGACCTGTGCCGTCCTTTGTCAAAGTTAAGTGGTTTCTGTCCCTTTTGTGTCGCTTTTATTCGGAATTAGAGTGAAACGCTGAAGCTTTTTCAGAGCCTCTTTTTAAACTTCAAAACATCCTATCCATTCGAGGGGAGCCGGGGTGGCCGAATGGTAAAGCGTTGGACTTCCAGTGCTCTGGTCAGTCGTGAGTTCGAATCCTGGCTGGGGCCAAATATTTGTGCTGGCTTTTTCATCGTTGCCCCCGTCTTTGATACCACTCGTATGTGGTGGAAAAGGACGTTAAACACCCAAACATCCATCCACCCGGAGAGTGTAAGTACTCTTCGCCGACAGTGCCCAACATCAAATCTTCTTCCTCTTTATCTGCTGTTTTTCTTCTTTCTCTCGGCTGTAAGTTTCTAAACACACAGTCACGAATGTTTCTCATTATGTGTGTGTCTGCGTTCGGCCGTGTGGGCCGTTCTTAACCGGGCAAACTTTTGGTTCGCGAACTAGGTTCGAGGAGTACGGCGAACTAGATTCGCGCACGTTGTTTCTTAACCGACCAAATACTTGTGCGCAAACCCTGGTTCGAAAGGTTCGCCGAACTAGGTTCGAGGACTGCACAGCGTGTTGTGGGAACCCTCGCGATCCTTTGGCCGATCCTGCGCTCTGATTGGTTGCTCGGGGACATGGACAAAGTTGAGGAAAATGGCGGACGGCATGGCGGCTATCGACTCACTTCACATTTCCCTCTCTTGCGCTCTTTTCCTCTTTTCTCCTCTTCCTCGGCTTCCAAGAGTTCACTCAAAACGAAAACTACCGCAAATGCCTGGTCGTCTCGATCTACGAAGGCGGCCATTTTGGTTGTTTACGATTGTCTCAACTTCCGAGTCCGCCTTGTTCGGGCCGGCGATGACGTATGCATATCATTAACGGTCGGTTAAGAAAGAGAACTAGTCCGGCCGAACCTCTGGAACTATGTACGTGTGCGCGCTTGCCCTGTTCGTATACAATACACAGTTCGCCGAACAAGTTCGTCAGACTGGTGGTTCGCCCTGTTAAGCGGATCGACACAAGGGCCCGCATGTAAAAGTCGGGGTTAGGGAGTTTAGCCCCGGGTTAGAGTCTAACCTCGAACTAAACTAGCTCTAGGGTTAATTTTTTTTTTTTTTTTAAATCAGGCAGCGGGTCCATTCTAGCAAGGTGCCTATGCCGTTATAGAAGGATTTTTGTTTTTCTTTCTTCGCTTCCTTTTTTTTTATTTAATTTTCTTTTGGGGCTTCTTTTGTCGTAGTCTGGGTTAGGCCCGTAGCCATGGGTTAAATTAACCTTGAGTTTTAGATAGGGGCCCAGACTGATTTGACCGCGAGCTCCTCGTCGCGGAGACTGGGCAGAACTCGCGTGTGTTTGGAAACTACGACGACGGGAAATGTGGAAGGGAAAAGGGTGCATGGGAAAGTCTGCGTGTCATACTGATCTGCACCGGGTTACTGCTGGCGATTTTTGTTGGGCAAATTTCAGCTGCTGGCTTCATGACTCTTATGTTCTTGCGCATAGCAGGGATGAAAGCGCGCAGGAAATCGCACGGAAATGTGAGCGCTCGGGCGAAAAAAGGGGAGTTTGGTGGTTTAAAAAAGAATTTAAAAAAAAAAGTGGTTCACAGCAGAGAGTAATTCCGTACAGCAGAAAGTATTTAACAAAATCTAATGAAAACTGCACCGGCTTTGCGCCATGCCGCATCAACTGTGTGTGGTAGAAAAGGGCGTTAACCTCCCCCCCCCCCCGCCCACCCCCCATACACCCACCCACCCTTGTGCCATGCCGCTAGGTCATCAGAAAGAGTTTAAACGGAAACTTACTCAGTTCAGTTTCCGGCCTCACAGAACTTCGCCATCAAGTTTGACTCAATTTAAGCGGTTTCCACTTAGGAAGTTGTCCGTAATGCCTTCACAAATGTGGTGGAAAATCGAAACTTGAGACAAACTAGCGTGTTTTCTTGCCGACGCTCTAAGTGTACCAGGGTTATTTCGATCAGGGATGCTGCTTGTCTCTGGACAGTCCGGGTATAATTGCTCTCTCTCTCTCTCTCTCTCTCCGGCTCTCTCTCTCTCTCTCTCTCTCTCACACACACACACACACACTGACACACACACACACACCAGGTCAAAATCAATGGATAATTTTCTGTCATTATTTCAGTTTGAGGACATCGTTTACATTTACAGCCTGACATCTTCTGTCAACAACAGACTTTCAAGGTTGCACAGGTTTATAACACGGTCTGTCTGGATTGAATCAGTTGTGATCCGAGTCTCCTGGATTGTTTAGATAGACACACACACACACACACACACACACACACACACACACACACACACACACACACACACACACACACACACACACACACACACACACACACACACACACACACACATCCCTTTTCCGACACAATGACGACATGGACGTACAGTGTTTTGCCAATACACGGCAGAGTAAAGGCGGGGCGGGGCCTTGACCTCCGTCGGGGTCTTCCCGAGTGGAGTCGTCTATTCAGTCTGACCGGACAAGAGCTGGTACAGACAATATAGTGATTGGTGCCACATTTACCATGGTTTCCGGCGTAACACCGAGTCCACGCTTACCTCTCCCAGAAACTCGAATTACGTAGCAGTACAGCGGACACCCTGAAGCAAGACAGGCTGCTGTCACAGAGGTTAGGCAGCCCAGACGTAACCCAAGGCCTCACTGGTACTAACCTAGACGGTTGGTTGGATAAGTGGTGGTGAGTTCGACGCTATTTATGTTACCAAATAAGAGTGATATGTTAATTATCAAAGACTGGGCAACGAGGGAAAACGGAGCAATGCAGCACGCGGCTTTTTTTTTTCTTTTTTTTTCGCCGCTACAATCCGGGGCATTTTTCAAATGAATTTCTCCGTCAGCAGGTGCAACTCCAAGGCACGTCAGTCCAGTTCAAAGTCCAACTAAAGGATTTAGTGAAATAAGCGGTGTTAAAAACAGCCCACGTTCTGTACACGTCGCTAGGCCTTTCCAGTCTTGTTCAGATCCCACCACGGAAAAAGCCGCCAGAGGCTGTTTTCGTCCGTTACAGCCGCTGAAAAAGTGCCCTGGATAAGCAGGTGATCGCCTACGTCCCTTGCACAGCTCTCGTTGACGGAAGTCAAGTTTGTTGATCTGCAGCAGCATTGAGTTTCTTATTATATCAGCTCAGTCGGGAAAAACAAACACATGATGGTCTTGTGTCTTCTTAGTTTTTAAGCGTGTGCTCTGGGCCATGCACAAACAGCTGCGATTCCGACAACCACAGTTTAGAAGGCATGGAGAGTAAACGAGTCGACAGGTCGGCCCGGAGCGAAGACTGCCGCTGCATAGTTAATTTGTGAGCGCAGAAACGAGTAAGAGGCTGTCCTGACTCCGGGACACGCTCCGCGTACGGTACGCAACTGGGATTTGAACCAGCTTACGGAATTAAGTTTCTGGGATTCTCCTGTTTCACTACGTGCTGTAAGTGCATGTGGAGTAGAGATCAGAATGCTCCTACGGTCGCTTGTCAGAATCAGGCCAGTTTAGGCTTATCGTAATAGACAAGTTTATCCTTTTTCAGGCCCCTCCCTTTGGAATACTCTTCCCCATGCCATCAAAATCAGCTGTTTCACTCGCTTGCCTTCACGGACAGTCTGTTCAAGTATTATTTTACCAAGATTAAGCCTATGCCTCCACTAACATGGCGTTGTTTGCTCATGTGAGCACCATATTATGCTATGTTGCGGTGTGTGTGTGTGTGTGTGTGTGTGTGTGTGTGTGTGTGTGTGTGTGTGTGTGTGTTTCTTTGGGTTTGAAATATGTCAGTTTTGCCTTCATATTTTTTTTCTTCTACTTTACTTTCCTGCAGTGTTTCGATTTTTTTTTCTTTTCTTCATATTTTCGTAGTTTAGCAACGGCTAGTTCGAACATGGTATTTATGCTCAAAAACTGTTACCGTTGGAAAATAAAGATCATTGTCATTGTCATAGTCATTGTCATACACCGGTAAAATGCTGCAGAGAGAAACTGCATCTCTACAACAAGACACTACCCTGGAGCGGAAAGGCTTCAGTGTGCGATGAAGTAGAATGTCCACTGTGCCTTGTAGCAAATAATGCTCTTTACGTATTTGCAAAGGCCTGATGCACTCACGGCGGAAGGGGGGGGGGGGGACTTGCAATTTCTTCAGGACAGAGACCTCAGGGTACTTTCTAGTTGATGAATAGGAATGCAGCGCGTGCCATCTATTCCTGGACTCTTTTCGTCAGGAAACGGTGTGAATTGGCGTGAGTGAAGTGCTGTTGTACAGCTCCGTGGAGAACAGTTTGTCAGTTCAAAGACTCATAACATTTCCGTAAAGATATGCAGTGTTTTAGCCGGCATAAATTAAAATATATGTCGACTCTCTCTCTTTCTCTAAGTGTGTGTGTGTGTGTGTGTGTGTGTGTGTGTTACTGCGTATAACTGTAAAATGCTGTTGTATAACTCCTTGGAGAACAGTATGCCAGTTCAAAAGACTCATAACATTTCCTAAAGATATGCCGTGTTTTGGCAAAAATTAAATTATGTGTCAACTCAGTCTGTGTGTGTGTGTGTGTTTAAAACGAGAGGATCTTTTCCATTCCATTCGATAGGCGTATTTCAGCTATCAGCATTTACACACACACACACACACACGCATACGTACACACACACTCTCTCTCCCCCCCCCCCCCCCCTAATTTTTTTCCCTTGTAAAATAAAGTTTCATTCGTTCGTCCGTTCTCTCTCTCTCTCTCTCTCTCTCTCTCTCTCTCTGACCCCACACTGGTAAACAAAAACAGAAAAGTAAAACAAAACCTCAAAAATTATATAGATAAAGCCCAGCTTTATTCAAACAACTCTCCCCGTTCAGACAAAAATCTGGCTTGGGAGCACCGGCCGAAACACAACATTCTGCACAGTACCTAGTACAATGACTTTCTTTTTCCACAAACACCGTAACATGAACAACAATTGCAGCTTTCAACACAGTCATTACATCACAGCACCACGATCTGAAATGCCAATGCTGACACAGATAATTATGTACAATTATAACGATTTTGGCTGACTTGGTTTTTAGCTAAAAACTAAAGCGTCACATTTCGCTACATGTAGGGAGGGGGTTAATCGAGACGGCGGGGGTGTTTCCGGTGCTGCTTCGAGTCGAAGTCAGTTTCTTGTCGCAATACATGTGGGAAAGTCTTCGGCCATCTCTGGTTTGATAAACGGCGCCCTTCGTTCACACACCGACAAACCGGAAATCCTAGCTGTGAACAGTCCTTCGGGTTTTCCAATATTCAAAATGTGAGTGTGAAATATTCCTTGGACTTCCGGGTTTGTCTGAAAGAAAGGGTCCGTTTATCCAACCAGACGACGACCATGTTTGACTAGCGCGTCACTACAATTCAAAGACGAGTCACGCGCATTCTCATATTTCAAACAGTATGGCTTTACCTGACAGAAAACCGTCTTCAAACTGTTTGAATTGAAGGTAGCACCCCCGCCATTTTGACTATCCCCCTGCGGCCGGGAATAACGATTTTTGGCGGACTCTTAACAATGTATTGAAACTAAAGCATCACGTAAATATATCACTACAGATCACTGTGAAGCAAGTACCAGCCCAACTGTCACACGATTGCTCAATATTCTGCACTGGTGGTTTTGGTCGCCGAGGGGAGGGGGGGGGGGGAGCGGGGGAAGGGGAACGTAGGGGGTGGTGTCGAATGTGAAGGCACGTTTTGTATGGGTTGAAAGCAGCGAACGGTAGATCCGAAAATGTATTGTTTATACATGCATGTATATACACTGACACGGAAGAAAGATACCGCTACTACTAATGGACGACAACCTTCGGTTAAAAACCGCTTTGATCTGATCAGGAAGCGCGCGCGCGCATACACACACACACACACACACACACACGCACGCACGCACGCACGCACGCACGCACGCACGCACACACACACACACACACACACACACACACACACACAGAGGTACACACCAGTAACAGCATGAAACTACATCCGTAACAAACAATTTGCGAAGACAACTGAATGCATAGGAAAGTTGGACACTGATTTTTTTTCCCCTGGGGGCGTGGGGTGGAGATGGGGATGGGGGGCGCATAATCTAATACGCCTACATGCCGCGTACTATTCATCAATCAAAGAAATATGCAAATGCCGACTGGAGGTATTATGAATGAATTATCACTTGCACAAATACCGATGTCATGAAAATGTCAATCACAAAATGTGGATACATACATACAGTACAGTCCGAATGTTTCTCAGCCAATCATAAATACGAATTCTCCAACCAGCGACAACGAAGACACAAGAACAAACCGATTAAAATAGTGTTTGCCCATGCTGTGGTTTTCTTTGACAACATAAACATAAAACATCGATCGCACTGATCAAGTTATCAAAACTCACCGACGATCTCAAAAGCCGCCAAAAAATTAAATCGATGGGGGGGGGGGGGGGGTCCTCGTTTTTTAACCAACAACGTTTACACACAAATGAAACATACTTGGTCAAGCACTGCAAGTGAAGAGAGCGGCAATTAATATTTATATGAAAAATAAAGGTTTAAGCTTCATTGATTTGACAGGCGCTTGTCCCCTTTTTCCAGATAAAAGCTGCATTCTTGACCGCACACTCTTGAACATCTCTTCACTCCATCAACAGTTACATCAAATTGAAAAAAAAAAATTAAAAAAAAACGTTCTGTGACGGAATGAACTTCTTAAAGTTTTTCTTTCTTTTCAAAGCAGAGGCTAAGCTCAATATTTTTCTTTCCGCTGCCCTCTCGGCCTAGCAAGCAGTGTTGAGAGTATGAGCGGGGGGCAACAAAGCCGTTCACACTCACCCAAGTGTCCCTGCATGCCCTTCCTACTTTCTATTACCGCTCAGGATAAGAGAGACAGAGACAGAGAGAGCGGCTGTAAAATCGAACACAAATTGGCGACACAGACAGCTATGGCAGCCGAAACAGCCCAACGCCATTACTTCCCGATCACGACCACTTTACGGCTGTCGTGAAAAGATCTCGCGTGTCAGTCAATCCAGACAACACAATTTCTCAGCTACGCTGACGTCAGCACAATGCTTTAATTCCATAAATTACCCTCCTACTTTTCCTTTCTTTAAACGGGCTAATTTCATCTCTGCTAAGCCAACTTGGTTTTTTTTTATCAGTTTCGCTCGTGAGTGCGCCTGCATGTACGCTCTAAACAGTTTACGGGGGAAACGAATGGTAGAGCGTTGGACTTCTAATGCTCGGGTCGTGAGTTCGTATCCCGGCTGGGGCCAAATATTTGTGCTGGCTTTTTCATCGTTCCCCGTCTTTGATATCACCCGTATGTGGTGGAGAAGGACGTTAAACCCCGAAACACCTACCCCACCCCCACGTTCTAAATACTCCATCTTGATGATCAGTACAGCTCTTGGTGCGGGCGGGTGAGCCGGGACAGCCGATCGGTAGAGCCTTTGGACTCTCAATGCTTGGGTCGTGAGTTCGAATCCCGGCTGGGGCCAAATATTTGTGCTGGCCTTTATCTCGTTGCCCCGTCTTTGATATCACCCTTATGTGGTGGAAAAGGACGTTAAACTTCCAAACACCCCCCCCCACCCCTCTTGATGCCGGCGATAAGATGTTGTGCACACTTTGCGCGAGCGGCGGTCGAACGTTCAAATTTTACGACTGTTGTTGCACTAAGTACTGAACGGCTCAGTGTTGTTGCCGCGTCATCGACGAGTACGCTGCTGTTGGCTCAGTGCCAGCATTACAGACGCTGTCCAGGTGACTGGTGTTATGATATATACCACGAAAACAGTCCAGAACGACATGTGACCATAAGAATGGCACCTTCAGCACCTTTAAGGAATTTCACTGCGACAGAATCACTGTGTCAGCTTTTGCATTTGTTGTCAGCACTGGTGACGTCCGCAAATTCCCTTGTCCTTTGTTCTGGTGAAACGTGACTGAAACCACCCACCAGCAAGGGACTATACATAAGTTCACATACACCCACACAGCACTAAAATAATCAATTGAAACACCACTTGGTCGGGTTCATCGCGATTGTGACAGCCGGGGGACTGTAGTGCGTGCTACATGATTGTCGAAAATGGACAAGTCACGCTTTCGAGAGAATATCTCTAAATCTGGCGACAAATTCACACAAGAAGATTCAAGATAAACTAGGAACTGCCATTAAAAACAGAGGCTTGCAAGTTAATATGGTTCAAGTTTTGCGTATTTGGGCGCCCGGCTAAGTAGAATGATGAACGTACAGACAATGACACTGTGACAAACGCGTACACTGACACACACTTGAAATGACAAAATCCCATGGGACTGATGGTGTTCAAAATGCCCTAAAAGGCTGTGCGTAATCAGACAAAGTTTTGAGTAACTGACAACCTTGCATTGTACAGAGATACGTCGGCTGGAGTCAAATTCGCAAAACGCGCATGCGATGTAACGTACCCTTAAGGGCGAGTCCCAGTATCCGTGTTTTTCATTGCCTCTGACAGCGTCTGAGCGATTGCCGTTCGCCAATGAAAGCCACGTACACGAAAACCCAATCCAAAACACTTATTTTTACATGCAACAACAGGAAGCAGTTTCGTCACGAATAAATTATGGCAATGTAAGCACTGATAATAGGTTGCTGATACAAAGCATCGTAGTGAAATGACACATGACGTTTCTCGTTCTAAACAGAGCAGTTACAGTAAACATTTCACAGTAACTTTATCACATCAGGATTCTAGAACGTCACTTTCGAAGAGTCTGTGAAGACAAGCAAAAAGTTAGGCCTACAGATGTCGCAAACAGTTCTGGTTGGTTGGGTAGTTAGCGTTTTAAGTCCACACCACACGTGTGATTGAAGACCGGCCCTAATGGACTTTTATGGGGGGAGGGACAGCTACCCTGACCAGCTGAACATGATTCAATCCAGCCAGACTGCGAACAGTTCTTCCGTGGGTTGCGTCTTTAACAAGACAGTGGGTCAGAACCACAACAGTAACGTCTCCTGTGAGGATATGGGCTCTGATATTGCCACTGCGTGCGCAAAATACGTCCAAGTGGCAAATTTACACAATGCAACCAGTACCAGCTAGGAACAACAAGCGTTGCAGCGCTAATATGTATTGGATAAATCCCGCAGGTAGTCCCCTAGGCGGCTACGAGCGGCTATCAGACCGTCCTTGCCCACCGGCGAGCTTTAAGAAAACAATGGCTGCATATGCTGCACGTGACCCGCATTAACCTGGGACTAAACTGGCAGGGATTTACCCTAAGTCTGATATACAGTACACGCACTTGGCTTCGTACGCGTCCTTCCGTGTCCTGCACGCCTCACGTTTAATCCACCGTAGAAACTACATCTACACAGAGTCTACATGATGATCAGTGCTTGAGCAAAGTTAGTCTCCGTGTCGTTCACGTGACCGGAGCACCTGTAGCCATGGCAAATCATGGAAGAATGGAGCTACAAGTACGTGGCAAAGTTCAGACCATCTTTGGCAAAGCCTTTCACGTCACAGAACACTGCGTACCAAAAACAGTACGTCACAATGGCCCCGTCACACCTCCCAGCTTGCCTCTTGCACAGGTTCGTGTCATAGCCGACTCCCGCAAGAGCTGTGAGGCTACAGTAAAATGTTGTTATGTGGGGATAATCTTCAGCCATGGTAAGATCCTAGCATGACAAAATAGACGACTCCACTCGGCAAACCCTGAGGCCAAAGCCCCGCACCTTTACGATGCCGTGTATTGGAAAAACACAGTACGTCCATGACGTCATTGTATGGAAAAAGGGGCGATTTCAAGATGAAAGAGATTGACGTAATGGTCTTTTTCCTCAAATGACGTCGACAGACTTACTGCTTTCTTTCCACGTTTCAGTCATATCAAACTACATGTGCTTCCCTCGTTGTAGTGTCTGGCAAAAAGTTTGCCAGACGATGCAATGTGTTGTGCTCATTATGCCGCGGGACGAGACTGGCTGAATTCTGGGGGCTCGACCCTTTTGATTGACAGGACTGGAGTCGTCCATTATCAGTCTGGGAGCTAAAATCCTCCCAAGTTATGGTGTGGCTGCCCAAGTGGCGTGGTACTTGAAAACGGACACACAGTACCAATCCTCTCATTCAAGGGAATGACACTGGAAGTGTTCAGCCAAAGAACGCCAGCAACAGGAAACATTGTGACAAGGCAGACGACGATGTCGTTGTTAAAAGTCTGCAATCTCAACAAAAATCCGCGAACACTGAGTGTTTTAAAACTGCGACTCTTGCCACTGTGCATACTGCAGACAACTCTGTCACAGTTGCAGAGTTCTCAGCGCTGCGGGGACCCTTGTAAGACGAGAGAGGGAGTTTGCAATGACTTCATTGTGCAATTGGTCGGTGAGCGAGACACATCGCTCCAGCGTCTGACGGGTGTTGTGTGCTGCACGAGAAGACTAGTCACTGCGATCTTTCTCGCTCAGTGTCAAAGCACAAAATGAGCTGTGAAATCAGGCTCCCATTGGCTTTTATAGCGGTTTCAGGGACGATGATAACTCTTTAACTGTGACAGAGTTAACTGTGCATTTGCACACTCGGATTTTTTTTTTTTGAGGGGGGGGGGGGGGGGGACACTTGTGGCTTTATGTTGAGACTGCAGACCTTTAAGAACCATGGTTATCATCCTTTGCACTCCTGGCTGTACTTCGACGCTAGAGAACAGACACCATACATCTTCCAGTTTCCAAGGAGGCAGGAGCAACGACGTAAAATGTCTGAGAAATGAAGTATTCTACAGCAAGTCTGCGCCAGCTTGACACATGGACATTGCACGATTCTGTTTGCTGGGCCCGCATGTTCCAATTTAGAAATTGCTGGGATACTTGGTGCCGTATTCAGCAAGGGAATGAAATGCTAGCAATAAACTAATCACGTGATGCGAGCTGACGAGCTACACGGCATGCAGAGATTTGCCAATGTATGCGGATGTGCGAGAAAGGCTGCACTTTTGCAAGAAGAAGAAGAAAAAGAAACAGCGATTAATCCCATGAAAGAGGCCAAGAGGACTGTGCACAGAACACCGGTCCTTTTTCAACAGATTAGAACCGAGTCCGTTTGGTCGGACACTCATGGGACAGGGATGAGTTCTTGAAAACATTGGAGGCGTTTTTGTTTTGGAAAAATAAGGTGGCGCCGATGGGAAGGGGGGGGGGGGGGATATCTGGTAATATGCGATACACTCGTTTGACACATACAGTGATTGCGACGGCATAAATTCATGATTAGTTTCCTTAACAGGATAAGAAATTCAGTCTGGCCATCATGTTCGAGTTGCAGTTACTCAGTCACAATAAAAGGATGGCTTAAAAGCTATTCCCCATATGTTTACTCAGTCATGATTTTAGTTTCTGCGTCAGTGACAGAACGCTGTCCATCTTATGACCAGTTCGGCCATCTCCATGTTAACAACGGCAGATCGGAGTAGACTGACGGCTCTGATCTAGCGGTCTAACATGGGCCTCCTCCTTTCCCCGAACAGACGACTCCACTCGCCAAGCCCCGAGGACAAAGTCCTGCCCCTTTATTCCAAAACACAGTAAATCCATGACGTCATTGTATGGGAAAAGGGGTGATTTCAAGAGGAAAGAGATTGACGTAATGGTCCTTTTCCTCAAACGACGTCAATGGACTTACTGCTTTCCATGTTTCAGTTGTATCAGACTAGATGACAGTGCTTCCCTCATTGCAATGTCTGGCAAAAAGTTGGCCAGACCATGCCACGTGTTGTGCTCATTTCATGCTGCTGGACGCGACTGGCTGAATTCTGGGGGCTCGGCCCATTTTGATAGACAGGAGAGTGGGGTCGTCCATTTTTCCTCATTTCCCGCCGGGAAAGACGCGAGCGCCGAAATGGCGGACACTCACACAATCAATCACAAAATAGTACACCTGTTGGCGGCTTGAGCTGTATAAGGATCTTGCACTTTGAGGACAGAAGCGATGGCGGAGTTGATAATCTTTCTCAGTTTCTTCTCCACTCCAGGGGAACACTCGATGTAGCAAGCGGCACCTATCCGCCGAGCTGCCGCGGACCCATGCGCCCATGAAATTGGGTCAAGTCCTCGCTCTCTCAACATTGCACAGATCTGGTCCGCTTCTCGCAGGTCCGCCTGAGTCCCGACGAGAATGAAAGGCGTCTTGGGCGCATGCGCGCGGATTTCCGGAAGCCAGATGTCCTCTACATGTCGCAGCGTTTCCGGTCTGACGACAGAGAAGCAGACGACAAAAATGTCCGTTCCCGGGTACTCGCTCAGCCGCACCGAGGGACTCTCGTCCTGAAACAGACGACAAAATCATCAATTTTCAAGGACAAATCAATTTGAAAAAAAATTCAAATCAAATACTGGGCGGGTGTTTGGGAATTTAACGTCTTTTTCCACCACGTATGGGTGATATCAAAGACGGGGCAACCAGAAAAAGGCCAGCACAGATATTTGGTCCAAACCGCGACTGAAACTCACGACCCATCCCTGTCCAATGCTCTACCATCCCGGCTGGGGCCAAATATTTGTGCTGGCTTTTTCATGGTTGCCATTGATATCACCAGTATGTGGTGGAAAAGGACGTTAAATCCCCAAACACCCACCCATCCCCAATGCTCTACCATACGGCTATCCCGGCTCCCCAATCCAAACACTGTAGGATTAAATCAAATTACTGTACTTATCAGTGGGGGCAAAGACCCTTGCCACTGTTGACTTCAACCAGAGCTGTCAGGTTAAAGCAAAGTCTTATTTTTAATCTTTGTTGTGTGGGAATTTTCTTCAGCCATGGTAAGCCCCTAAGATAACTGTTAACCTCTGGCAAGACAAATAAAACCTTCGGAAGACGCAATACACGTGACTGTCCTTATGGCGAGGTTCTGGAAAACTGTCACACACCGCAATCCCCTAATCCAAGGGGAACTGACCCTGGGAGTGCTCCGCTCAGGAACGCTAACAACAACAGCAATGACATACTTTCCTTTCCATCGATATGGGGCAGCTGGGATAGCCGAATGGCAGGGCGCTGGACTCTCAATGTTCGGGTCGTGAGTTCGAATCCCGGCTGGGCCCAAATATTTGTGCTGGCCTTTTCCTCGTTGTCCCGTCTTTGATATCACCCTTACCTGGTGGAAAAGGACGTTAAACTCCCAAACACCCACTTACCCACCCCCTTTCCATCAATATGTATGGAAGTTCGTTTGTCACGAATTGTTTTGTTCAAATCCTGGCTGCGGCCAAATTTTTGTACTGGCCTTTTCCTCGTTGGCCCGTCTTTGATATCACCCTTTTGTGGTGAAAAAGGACGTTAAACTCCCGAACATCCACCCACCCACTCACCCTCACGAAATGTTGGTGACATTACTACGCCGGCAATTAAAAACATAACATTTGAAGCTGTCACTGTGACAAACCCATCCCAGGGCTCGTCACCACACACCGTGAAAAATATTTACCACAGTTCGGTGAAAACTGAGTCAGTACAGGAACCTACAAGCACTTAATGCAAGGACAAACAGACACATCTACGTAATTATCGTTACCATCAACCTTTAAACAAAGCCCCCATAACAAAACACGCCCATCTTGCGAACAACAAAGTGATTACCGCACCCAAAACTGCGACCGTCATCGACCGAAAAAACTGTGGCTCATTTTGCAGTGACCTTGCCCTTCCGCACAAACACAGCTGAGAGCTGACCTGCATCGTATGGTAAACACGACCTAATTTTATATATATATACGAACAAGCTAGGGACGGCGATAAATGCCCAACCGCATACCTCGGCGCCTTAGCTTCACCTTTCACAAATTTTTTTGTTTTTTTTTTTTTGTTTGTTTTTTGTTTTATATCTCCCATGTAAGAACTGTAGCTTGCGCGGCGTTAAGCCGCCAAAACTCACTCACTCACTCTCCATGTAAGAACCACAGCTAAGCAGGCCGTTTCTCGGGTACGCAGCACTGACCACAGCTCAGTCATCGTGGAATTAGCCGGTCAGGGCCCGTATGTAAAAGTCGAGGTTAATTTAACCCACGGCTACGGGCCTAACCCAGACTGACTAGGACAAAAGAAACCCAAAAGCAAAATTAAATAAAAAAGGAAGCGAAGAAAGAAAGAAAACATTCCTTCCGGTTTAGGCACCTTACTGGAATGGACCCGCTTCTTGATTTAAAATAAACAAACAACAGCAAAAAACAAAAAACAAACCAACAACAACCCCCAGAAAATTTAACCTTAGAGCTAGTTTAGTTCGAGGTTAGACTCTAACCCAGGGCTAAAAGCCCTACTTGAACCTCGACCATTACATACGGGCCCTGAACACGCGCAAGAGCAAGTCTATAATCAGAAGGTAAAAATAGGGCCTGTGCAAGTGCTCGAATCCATGGCGCCCCGTTAGGCTACACACCACAGATGCAGATTTCATAGAAAACGCTATACATATATTCCTATAAAACATAACACTGCGTACGGCACCCTAGAAATGCTTTAAAATTCACCCCAAACATCACAAAAATCCAGCAGCTAAAGACTCATGTGTAGAATAAATTTCAACTAAGTCAACTTCCGTTTTTTCGCAACGCTAGCAGCTACCACATACCCTCTCATTCCGCAGTCATCTGATTGATAGCTCTTGTGCCAGCCGCGCATGAATACAAACAGTCCAAATGCCAGGCTCACTTTTCAGTGTTTTTACTATTATCTGGCACGAAACTTAGTTACAAAGCCAGAAAAAGCCCCCTATTGCCATTTTTTTTACTCTGCAAATATAAAAAGGGGCACTTTGAAAAATTCTGTACTATATTTAGCGTAATTCTGTACTATATTTCGCGTAAATCTGTACTATATTTAGCGTAAATCTGTACTATATTTAGCGTAATTCTGAACTATACTTAGCGTAATTCTGTACTATATTTAGCGTAATCGTTACTACACGCCCAGGAAGCTATTAGTGTTAGGTAGCCGTTAGGCGCTCTTACCAAAATTAGTTACAGTAAACGCATTGGCATAATGGCGATAATATGCGTGTGAAAGACTGAAACTTTTGCCTGCAATACTGCTCCAGTATTTTGGAGACTACGGGCTTAAGCTTAATTTTTCAGTAAGCAAAGCATGGAGACACTGCATCATCACTGCACGTCTTGTTCGAATCATGCGTGCATTTGGAAACGACCCTTGACTTCTTGTGATGAATATAGCACGAAGCCAATACAGCCGGGGAGTCGGGGTGGCCGAATGGTAGAGCGTTGGACTTCTAATGCTCGGGTCGTGAGTTCGCATCCCGGCTGGGGCCAAATATTTGTGCTGGCGCGGCTTTTTCATCGTTGCCCCGTCTTTGATATCACCCGTATGTGGTGAAAAAGGACGTTAAACCTCCAAACACCCACCCATCCACCGAAAACAGCCGTTGACGCGCGATCATAGGGAGTCTCATTACACCGCCGCTCCATCGTCATGGTTATGAATCAAAATGGACGGTCGTTTTGCCGGTGCTATGTCGCTCCAAATCAAAGCATCCTCACTCACCGTGTTCCCACGCTATATAGCACAGCGTTTTGCCAAACTCAAAACGCCAGGCACTGCAAAAACGCTTTGAATTCAGTTTTCAGTCGTCGGTTAGAAGGACTAAAACTGATGGAGCGTTTATCAACCTGAATCCCATTTGTACTAATACATTACTACATTCTAAAAACGTGTATATATGCTCGTGTTTCAAAATAACAGATTTCGATAAGAGCAATCGTTGTCGAAACATTTGCAGCGGCATAGCAACGGATAAAGGTCGACCACTCTGATTTGACATCCCCCCCCCCCCTCTCGTGATGGTCCCTACCTCTCGAGAAAAACGGTCACTAAAAACAGAAGCAAATAGGAGAAATCAGTCTGACAGGTTTACGACCAAACGTGAGGTGGCTGAAGCAGAAATAGACCGCTGCCCGACAAAACACCGCTTGGTGCCGAGCAAAAACAGGTGCGCGTGGCGGACTTTTGATAAATTTGACGTGACAATGAGCGACCCAGCACCTGAGGCTGGCAGGAGTCAAGGCCGTTCGGTGTGGTATTTTACTTCGTTGCCGGGAAATTCATAAACATTGCGTCTGCTTCTCGGGCTTCTTTTGTTTCGTGCAAGAGACAAAGGATTTCTCTCTCTCTCTCTCTCTCTCTCTCTCTCTCTCTCTCAGAGAGAGAGAGAGAGAGAGAGAGAGAGAGAGACTCAGACTCCGTTATTTTACTGATCGGACATACGTCCATACAATGGAAGTGAGTTGTTTATAAATACACCAAGATATATCGAGGGAAAAAAAAACCTAATCGATTCGGAATATTTATACCAGCTATAGAGGTTCACACGTACACACACACACACACACACACACACACGTCACACACACACACACACACGCCGGCTCGCTCGCACGCACACAGTCACAGACACAGTCACACACACACACACACACGTCACACACACACGTCACACACACACACACACACACACACAGAGAATCAGCAGCCTACGCGTGACCATAAATGACCAGTTGAACAGACCATACACACTCGGACGTGACTAGTATACTGTGTTACAGAATACAGGCCAAACGCCCGTGTACGTAGACAGACGCGCATAAAGCACAAGTTGCACGTGAACTACACTACGTAAGCGTACTACTGCGGAGCTTGAATGAATTTTGCCAGGTCGAGAGAGAGAGAGACAGAGACTAGGTGGGGGTTGCTGTATGTAAACAAGCCTTGGAGACTATTCTGGGATTATCGGACACGGTAGTTTCAGTGCAGGAATGTCGGCCAACGCGTAAGCTCGTCAGCTGACAGTTAACAGCGCTTCAAGCGGGACAGTGTCCGCATTTACCAGCCTCTTTGTGTGACAAGACATTTTAACCACCACCAGATAACAACTGATAATCTTAATACGCAGTAGCTGAGGCGGGCTGATGAATGAAGAATTTAGAAATTAAATTACGTCGTCGCCAACTTGAAAACGACAACAAGACGTATACTGAAGTTTATCGTTTAGATGCAAAGTGAACACAGACACAGACACACACACACACACACACACACACACACACACACACACACACACACACACACACACACACACACACACACACTTCTCATGCACCGTAAGTATTTAAGAAAATCTCATGGCTTGATAGCGCCTGCCCAAAGCCCCTCGTCTGTCACAGATATTCTCTGGTAAATAAAATGATACATGTGGTTTAGACACGCACATGAACGAGTATATCAGTGTCTTTTGATAACACTGCCGCAGACATTGGGAGATAGCTTTTGGGCGAGTAAACAAATTATGTCATTTATTTCTGGAAACGAAGGAGACAGCCGTCGAATTTCACCCCGAAAGCTCTTTGCTGCGTAAACATTTACTCCTGAGTTACAAGATCAGACGCTCTGGAATTCTGCTATTTTCAGAGTACATATACCCCATCTTCTCCACTTTTTGCTTTCAACCAAGGACTCCGCTATAGCGTAGCGGGTATGTAGAGTTCTTGCGACTTGCCGCTAGACAGTGCTGAACGGAAATGCATCATGGAAGCGGCTGAAGTTTATAATAATAATAATAATTGAGTATTGTATAGGCGCTTTACCCAATTTCTTGAATCAGTTCAAAGCGCCGCGAACTGAACCTAACACGCACGCTCACGTAAATCAAACGCATTTTCTCACACGTTGGACATAAACACATTATAATCACGAATTGCTTGCGAAGGGTCAGCTCAGCTATTTAATTTTCGGATGTTTGAATTGCATTTATTTTCAAATTTTGTGGGCTGAAGTCCAAAGCGGAGGGGGAGGAAGCCGGAGTACCCGGAGAGAACCCCCGACGATGGGCCCAAATGAACGGTGCCACGTACGAGAAGGAAAAATTCTTTAGCCCGAGTGGAACTCGAACCTGACCTCTCGCGTTGGTGACAGAGTCGCTTAACCACTAGACCACCTACCACCCCGGTACATGTATTGCTAACGTATCTTATGCACAATCAAAGGTTACCATCCTGAGCGGCGTTTGAATGCCTCATGTAGTTTCAAACAGACTTGTGGAGAAAAATCATAACAGACGAGTGTATATACAAGTGTACATACACAAACGACACCTATCCCGGCGGCTGTCGGTATCAGACAGAGCAAGATCAAAATACATTCATACACAGTAACATGCCGCAGGAACAGGAGGTGTGTGTGTGTGTGTGTGTGTGTGTGTGTGTGTGTGTGTGTGTGTGTGTGTGTGTGTGTGTGTGTGTGTGTGAGGTGGGGGGTGGGGGGGGGCGGAGAGTAGACCAAAAGACATACAGACACAATAACACGCTGCAGGAACAGGAGCGGTGTGTGTGTGTGTGTGTGTGTGTGTGTGTGTGTGTGTGTGTGTGTGTGTGTGTGTGTGTGTGTGTGTGTGTGTGTGTGTGTGTGTGTGTGTGTGTGTGTGTGTGTGTGTGTGTGCGCGCGGCTGAGGGGGGGGGAGAGGGGGGTTGGGTTAGTAGATCTATATATAAAAAAAATTCACACATCACTGGACCTACCAGGGGAGTCGGTGGTTCAACGGTTTGAGCGGCGTTGGACTCGAGATCGAAGGGTCCGGGTTCGAATCCCGACGGGGCCGAAAATTTGTACAGGCCTTTTTCACGTTACCCCTCTGACTGTTTGTGTTTGGATCTTGTCCATTACAGTCAAGGATACTTCAAATGTGGCCGACCCAGCAGTCTGACTGGATTGAATGAGTGTTCAGCTGGACTGTTCAGTTAGGCTAGCTATCCCCTCCCTAATCACCTACCCCTTACGACCGTCTCCAATCACCTCGTTGTGGCGTGGGACGATAAATCCCCCGCTAACCAACCAACCAACCAGCCAAATAGACCTACTATTACTGCAGTACTGTGGTAAAGCTTTTGGTGCACGGATACCGACAGAGACAAATCAATGATGCTCATTAAAGATCTAAGCTCCCAACAGAAAGCTTTCCGAAGTGTGAATTTTACAGAGTGGACCGTGCAAGCACAGTCAACTCATGTCACAGCTGCAGAGTTTTCAGCGCTTCGGGGACCCTTATAAAACCAGGGCACGAGTTTGCCGTGACATTACTTGGCTTTTGGTCAGTGAGCGAGACACATCGCTGCAGTGGATGTTGAGTGCTGCACGATCTTTCTCGCTCAGTGTCAAAACGCAAACTGAGCTGTGAAATCAGGCTGCCCTTGGCTTATATTGGGGTTTCAGGGTTTCAGAAAACTCTGCAACTGTGACAGAGTTGACTGTGCTTGCACGGTCGACTCTGTAATTTTTTTTTCACACTTCGGAAAGCTTTTTGTTGGGAGCTTAGATCTTTAAGGAGCTGGGGAAATGGCTTGTGTACTTCAGCGCTCACTCGTACCCAAGGCGGAGGGACGCTTCGCAGTGTAGCATCTGGTCTTTGTGGCAATTTATCTACGCCATTTGTTCTGGGCCGTCTACATCCACCTGATAACACTATCCAAAACAGGGATAACTGGTTTGTTTAAAAATAGTAAATAAATCAAACAGAATCCTACAAGTGTCGGACTTGCTGCTGTTAGGCGAAAGGCAATGCCGGCGAAAAGCGAGGTGTCGGCTACAGTGTTGCTGTCACTCGCTGACTGGTAGAGCCGTATTCTCTCAAGTTTGCGCGGCCACCACATGCTAGTGTTTTTCATTCAGAGCTCTATTTATGTATTTTAACACTCACAAGCACAACCGTGCTATTACAAAAAAAAAACAACTTCTTCTCTAAAATCTAGTAATCTTACAATAAAAATCTTTAATTTGGTTTAGTGGTTAAGGTATCCGACTACGGATTCGAAGATGCCTGGTTCGATTCCCTGGTGGGCGGGAATCTGGCCGTTGGACTTTTCCGTCCTTTCCAAATCGAGTAAAAATCACGTGCAGACTCGTGTCTCCCCCTCGCGTACACAGGCACGCACGAACTCCAGAGACGGGACGGGCCGCAGAAAGGAAATCAATCAACGTTATGCATGCAGGAAAACAAACGGGTGGCGCTGCACTGTGGCGACACGCTCCCCCCTCCCTCCCCACCCCCTACCCCCAGAAGGAGAAACTCGAATTTCCCTTACTCAGGTATAGGAGTACATAAATTATACCAATAACCAGTCATCACATTTGTAAAAACATTCAAGTGTGTTCCATTACCAATCACCATTAGTTTGAATGCACTCAAAACGCACAAACGTCTGAACACATTTCTCCCTCCCCCCTTTCTTTTTTTCTGGGAAATGCGCCAAGTCAGTTTCACCGACACAACGCATTCAGAATGCGCGCCGCCCGTCGGATTCTTGACATGTTTCTCTGTACTGTTTTTGCGGGTAATTACGACGCTCGTAAAAGGCGATGCATGCCGACTGTACGATTGCGCAAGGCGAGCGTGTTTCGTGGTGTCGTGTTAACACTGTGAGTGGTTACATTCGACACGCTTTCAGGCAATTATGCCAGGTGATGTCAGCTGTAAGGTGTTGATGACATACCAACGTCAAGTAAAAGCCTGCTGTTTTATGACTGTCTGCGCAATCATGAGCACTGTTTTCGTTAAAAGAATGAAACTGAAGAAATTGTAATGACATTAAAAAAAAAAACAAAAAAAAAAATAAAAAAAAATCAGCCTGCGTGAGAGTAAAACTCAGTTTATATCAAAGGCCACCATCCGACATATCTTCGGCTCATGACACACGGGAGACGTGAAAAGCACAGCGCCTGCCAAAGCAGTGACAGCACGACTGACTATATCAGCTTCGGGCCGTTGCATTTCTTCTTCGCACGACCAGCAGACGTCGGCGTACTGCATTCAGAACTGTACTTATAAACTTGTTCGAGCGTACGGCGCATATAGTGGTACAGCGCAAGTATTCCAAAGCAAAAGAGTGAGTGAGTGGGTGTTCGGGAGTTTAACGTCCTTTTCCACCACATCAAAGACGGGGCAACGACGAAAAAGCCAGCACAAATATTTGGCCCCAGCCGGGATTCGAACTCACGACCCGAGCATTAGAAGTCCAACGCTCTACCATTCGACCACCCCGGCTCCCCATTCCAAAGCAAAAGCTGTCGATTGTGAAGCCTGATAATATTAGAACTGTAGGAGTTAAAACGATCCCCCTTAACTCCCCCCCCCCCCCCCCACTTTCCCTGCCGCCCCCTGCAGCAGCAACAGCACGTACGCTAGAACAACAACGGAAATAAACACAACACACACTGAGTCGGTGCATTTAAACTTTCTAATGGCACACTCTCCCCAAAACCACTGTTCTTACCGCAGTTTCACTTGCGCTTCCATCAGTACTGGTGCACCTATCCCCCCCCCCCATCCTCCCGCTGCCCCCTCCTCCACCCCTCCTTCCCTCCCCTCCGCCACGACTGAAGATGTACGGCCTGCCACGTGTAAAACAGAGTAGCGGAGTGACAGATCTTCAGGCAGAATACCTGTGCACTGGAAAAACAGGTAAGTAACCTGAAAGTGCCGAAGAAGCGTTTACCAGTACATGTAGTAGCGGGCCTACTTTACTCTACAGTTTTAGCCTGTCCGCAAGGGGTGTTGTCTTCCCCAACTTTTGTTTTATGTCAGTGACAAGGGAGTATCTTTTAAAGCTGAAATCCCCTTCCTTCCTCAAATACACTTTCCATCCCTACTCTCTCCAGCCCCTTTTCCTCATTGGTGTGTGTGTGGGTGGGGGGGGGGGGGGGGAGGGGAGGGGGGGAGGAGGGAGGGTCCTAGGCACAGCCGAGGTGGTCAGAGAGGTGAATGTTTGTAATCTCCCTAGTCGCACTTAGTTTTGCTAAATTTCTAAAAGAATGAAATGTTGTGTAGAACAAAGTTCTCATTGCTTAACACTTGTTTTTCCTAGTCTCTGTAATTGCTGTAAGTGTATGTTAGCTTTATTTCGTGTACTTGGAACTTGGAAATCTTTATTTCGTGTAGTCTGTGATAACAATAAATGATCAGCATTTTTGTTTATTGACCCTCACAGTGATTGTTGTTGCTAACATTTACTTTTTACCTTACATTACTTTGTCATTTGCATTTCTTGTTTGTTTATATTGTTCCTCCATGCCCCAGTCAAAGGAAATAAAATCTTTGAATCTTTGACTCAATGCTTGGGATGCGAGTTCGAATCCCGGCTGAGTTCCAAGAATTTGTGTTGATTTAACAGCAGATTTATTTCGAATTCAGTATGGAGATACAGGAAATAAAGTTTTGAATATTGACAACACAAACTTATAGTATGCTCAGTACACATTCATTTATAGTAACCTTGCCATGGCAGACCATAAAGTGATTACAACTTACGAGAGAGAGAGAGAGGGGGGGGGAGGGGGGCAGGAGGGACTCAGTTGGTGAGCATTCTGTTTCTTCAGCGGTCAGCTGCTAAAGTCGTTCTTGATATAATTATGTATGCATATGGCTAGGAAAAATGCGCCGAAAGTGTGAAAAAGCGCTGGATAATACACTAAGAGCGGTAGCGCGCGGTCAGCGGCGATTGGCTGGCGTGGCGAGGAAGAAAATGGCGAGCCGACGGCGTCGTGCTTCAGTGCCCCCGGGGAGAGCCGATTTGATTGGCTGGGAGTGCTTTTTTGCCGCTAGCATACGTGCAAAACCGCCACGTCTGCTCCTAACTGTCCACACACGAATCACATCTGATCCTGAATCAAAGTCGTCACAACACAAGACAGCACTAGACAGCACTATTATGCAACCTCGAGGCCAGAAGTCTGCCCGAGAGACAGCGTAGCGTGCCACGTCATGCTGCATCACACTCCGGCGAGCGGTCAGCACTAGCCAGACAGCTCAGCGATTTCGCACCCTCTTATGAATACACCGCGGTCACTCCTAGTTGGGGTATTGGCCACGTAATAGCTAACGGCACACTTAGTCGGGACCCCTTACAACTTGCACCAAGCACTTCCCACTGGTGTGAGGGCGGTAGACAACAAGAGACAAGTCCCGTTACAACGAGCATGAAACCACATGTGAGCCATGCACAAGACTGCCCTGAGCAGGCAAAGGGATTATGAGAGATTATGCAATCTACTGCCGGCTGTGCGTCGTCGGGGGAGGGAAACGGGCCTCCCTGAGAGTGGCCACGCCTTGCGTAATAGTGCTATGGAGCGCTGTCTAGTGCTGTTTAGTGGTTCCGTGAGGTTTGGTAAGGCCCGATGCACACGAGCGTCGGCGTCAGCACCATGAAGCAAGCAGCGAAGGCTGCCTCGCATCATACGCCTCGCGTGAGCGCGCGGTGTGCGCCGTTTGCATGCACACTTGGCTTCGGCGTCATTCGCCTGCACGGCCTGTTCGCTGAGCCCACACTGCACGCGCTGACCCACACTGCTTTCTGATTGGCTGAAACCAAGTCTGCAGCGCGGCGTCAGCAGCAGAAATAGGACATGTTCTATACGCGGCGTCAAAGGATTCCGCCGCCTGGCATCATTGATGCCGTTGCCTGTCGGCAGGCGCCGATGTCATGCACACGTGGCGGCGCCTTGAAACTGTCGCCGGGAGTCAGATCCGCCGCTCGGCATCATGACGCTGACGCTCGTGTGCATCGGGCCTAAGCCTTGTCATATAGTGTGGGCAGCGGGATAGGGCTGTGGACAGTTAGGAGTTATAGAAACTGGCACGCAACAAACACCGATAACAAACCTCTATCCATGTGGACTGGTTCCGCTCCCCCCTCCCCTCCACTTTCACCCCCCTCCCCCACCCCCTCCCAAGGTGCACGTGTACTCGAGCAGTTTGTTTTACCAAGCATGCTGGCCTTTTGATTTCCAGAGGTTTATAAACGAAAATGGGAAGTACTAGAAGGAACATTTCCTGTTGACTCGACGCACCGCGTGTTACGTGAAAAGTGCAAAGGCCGTACAGCGGCTGATGTGTGCGTGCTAGTCCTGAATACTGAACATTGTTTGCACCGAGTGCCATGTATTGTTTACGTGTGACTCAACTGCCGTCGAAAGGAAAGCGATTGTAACTGTTTTTTTTCCTTCTTCTTTCTTTCATTTTTTTTTTTCATGCACCTACTCAGTTGAACTCTGGCGGGATTTCGTAATTTGACGGGTCAGTACTCATTCGGAGCGGGCACCTGACGTAAATTCACATGGAGGTGATTCAGCCAAGAAGGTGGCGAAGACAAATTCAAAATGCTGCTGGAAAACCGGCTTTGAGGTGATTGTAAAGCAGAAACAAAAACAACAACGACGAATTGAAGAGTGCAAGGAAACAGTGTGTGTGTGTGTGTGTGTGTGTGTGTGTGTGTGTGCGTGTGTGTGTGCGTGTGTGCGTGCATGCATGCATGCGTTCGTGTGTGTGTGTGTGTGTGTGTGTGTGTGTGTGTGTGTGTGTGTGTGTGTGTGTGTGTGTGTGTGCACGTGCGTGCGTGCATGCATGCGTTCGTGTGTGTGTGTGTGTGTGTGTGTGTGTGTGTGTGTGTGTGTGTGTGTGTGTGTGTGAGAGAGAGAGAGAGAGAGAGAGAGCCACGATGTGTGTGTGTGAGCCACGTGGTGTGTGTGTGTGTGTGTGTGTGTGTGTGTGCGTGCGTGTGTGTGTACGTGCGTGCGTGCATGCGTTCGTGTGTGTGTGTGTGTGTCACGCTCTGTGTGTGTGTGTGTGTGCGTGCGTGCGTGCGTGCGTGCGTGCGTGCGTGCGTGCGTGATGAAAGACCCACACTAGCAACGCCGACACTAGGCATACTTTGTACACGTTACAGGTATCAGCGTGTATACTAAAACAACATTTTCCTACGTAGAACTTCGAGCAAGGACGCCAAGAGGTATTTTCCGTAACACAAGCCGTTGCTATGTGTAGGTTTGCGAGAGTTTACCGATTTTCTGCCTTTTTCTGGCCAACATGTCAGACGAACCGTAGTGTCAATTTCACACACGTTTTGTCTAGCATCGACCCAACAGCTATTCGACGAATCTAGCCTCTGGGTTACACATCGCTTGTTTTGTGAGCAGGCGGAAGGCTTTCTATACATGTATCCGCAAATTAGCTTGGAGGAACATCAGTATTTAATTTGTCTCAGTGGGTAAGTACACTTCAGTGATGAATTGGTACCTGAAAATTTGTTGGACGCGATAGGGAAGCGTATTTTTTCTTATTGTTGTTTTTTTATCTATAGGCGTGGAATACGGGGTCAAGCGGCACCTCACTACAGGTAGTCTGACGATTTGGATGTTTTAGGACTGATCTTGCTTTTCAACTTTGGCGTATCAAGTCACAATACTTCAAGTTAGAGACTGCACGTTTCTTGCTTAGAACTTACGCGGTGGAAAAGGACATTAAACTCCCACTACCCACTCACCCACTGTTGCTAAGGACGGCTGTCTGACTTACCCTTCAAAAACGAACTACCTAAACCAGAGCCGGACTACATCGTCGGATCGCCATCGCATCTCGCCAAACTGATGAAAAAAAAAAAAAAAGCAGCTTACAGAGGTCTTAATCTATTGCCTTTTATCTTCGACCAGATTCATTACGCTTGGCAATTCACCAGCGAAAAGATCCGATAGAGACAAGATGGAGAGTCGGTTTAGGGGAATGTACAACAACGCTCAAAAATAAAAGAAGAAAAAAAATGCACTCAGCAGCTTTCCGCCTACAAGATCGATCCAAGAGACGTCGCTGGTTCTTGGCCGTCAGGTAGACAGATGGAGGGATCATTACAGGTAATTCGACACTGATAGAGCTGAGATGCAGTCTGATGTACACATCAGCGTATGCCGGGGAGAAAGTGGGTCACGCTGAAAGGTTCAGCGTGGGGGTCTAACCCGGGTGAGACTGACGGGTGGTTCAACCGGTTGAGAGCTGGTCGGGTGGGTAGGTGGGGGTTTGGGGGTTTAACGTCATTTTCCACCACATACGGGTGACTAGTATCAAAAACGGGGCAACGATGAAATGAGAGTTGGTCGGACTCGAGATGGGAAGTCCGACCGTGGGTTCAAAACCCGACAAGCCGAAAATCGTAGATTGTGTCCCTTTGCCTCAGAATAAAGCAGGGGCGGGAACCCACTACGGAAAATTAGTTGGTATGAAGAAAGTTAAACACGAATCACAGTACCTATATACTAGAAGCCTTTTTTTTCACAGTGACGTGTGTACTGACGCGCGCCGCTGACTGATTTCAGACCGCCGACAATACACACCTGTGTTTTTGTAGACCTTGATGTACACGTCGCAAAGTGTGTTTAGTACCGATCATAATAAAATCCGCGTTCACCGACAGTTACTTCACCGTGTTAGGACACGTGGGCAAATATACATACCTACCTTCATCAACACTCCACCTGCCGCTAACATCAGCCGGTGTGAGTGGCTGAAACGTGTGCCACCTGATGCCCAGGTGTCTGTGAGAGAGAGAGAGAGAGAGAGAGAGAGAGAGAGGGGATGACGACGATGAAACGTTTATTTCAGCCGGATAAAGCTTTTAGGCAGGTGCTTTCTTACAAACTGTACAGAGAGAGAGAGAGAGAGAGAGAGAGAGCAAGACAGACAGGCAGAAGCCAGACAGACGGACAGACAGGCACACAGACAGGAAGCTAGACAGACAGACAGACAGGAGGCCAGACGGACAGAAAGGCAGGCAGGCAGGAAGCCAGACAGACAGAAAGCCAGACAGACGGACAGACAGGCAGGCAGGCAGACAGACAGGAAGCCAAACAGACTGACAGACAGACAGACACGAAGCCAGCCAGCCAGCCAGCCAGACAGGAAGCCAGACAGACGGACAAACAGGCACACAGACAAGCAGACAGACAGACAGGAAGCCATACAGGAAGCTAGCCAGCCACACAGACAGACAGACAGACAGACAGACAGGCAGATCACAGTGTAGTACAGACAGACAGACAGACAGACAGACAGACAGACAGACAGGAAGCCGGACGGACAGACAGACAGACAGGCAGGCAGGCAGGCAGGCAGGCAGACAGACAGACAGGCAGGCAGGCAGGCAGACAGGCAGGAAGACAGACAGACAGATGTAGTTACCGGTGCCACCTGAATGCATTTTTAATTTCGTTGTGCAGTGGGGCTGCCGCATGTGTATGCTCTCTATGCTCTCGCCGGAAAACGAGTGAGCTTTTTTTTTTCTTTTTTCTGAAATTAATCACAAGACCTCGCATCGATCAAACGTCGTCCTTCGTCGGATGCCCAGACCACATTGTTTTAACGAGAGAGAGAGAGAGAGAGAGAGAGAGAGAGGGAGAGATTTTCTAACCATAATAGATTAGGTACAGAGATCTTTTCCCCTCCCTTCTCTCTCTCTCTCTCTCACACACACACACACACACACACACACACACACACACACACACACACACACACACACACACACACACAGGGCGCACGCAATCGCAAGAACAGAGAGAGAGATGGGGGGTGGGGGGACGGGGAGAATTTATGTTCTCAACCAACATCAGTCTGGACGGAAGGAGGAAACTCGATGACCTGGTCCGAGCGAGCAAAAGATCATTCGATACGCGGCTGGCACACACAACATGACAAAACGTATCGCCTCCTGTCTCTTGTTCGGCACACAGATCTGTCTTGAAAATCCCTTCTGCCGATGCTGTCCTGTCATTTTGACGCAACATGCAAATCTCTCTCTCCCCTTTATCTTTTAGTGTTTCTAGATTTGCAGGACAGCTTGTAAGACAGGCAGACCATGCCTACAAGTCTTTATCCTGAAATAAACGTTTCAGTCAGTCAGTCGCTCTCTGTCTCTGTCTCTCTCTCTCTCTCCCCCCCCTCTCTAGTTCAGTGTAGAACAACTGAAGACATATCTAAAGACCGGACTTACATCTCGTCTTTGCTAAACTACTGCCCAGATTAAACACACACACACACACACACACACACACACACACACACACACACACACCACCACCACCACCACCACCACCAACAACAACAACAACAACAACAACAACAACAACAAACACACAACAACAAAAAACCAAACTAACCAAAGAAAGACCAGTGTACCTTTAAGTCTGGGCAGGAACGGCCTATGAAGTGAGTGACTGATGATTTAAAGGCCCAGGTGAAAGTTACAAGTACACGTATCACCTTGCCCAGTCAACGCTTACAAGTACCGCCTTGCCCAGTCAACGCTATTCAACATAAATTACTACACTCTAAACGTGAAGCGGCTGGCTGGAGATGTGTCACATCGACACCGGACCTGTGTACAAGAAAACTTCATTGAAGTATCGAGTTACAAGGACTGTAGTTAAGATCGGTTTCAAGCGCGAGTATATATATATATATATGGCTTACATTTCTGGAGGTCTATTTTCAGGTCCCTGCACTTGCAGGCCGTAAGGACACAAATTGAACGCGGGGTCATGTTTTGCCGTTTATGTGGAGAACCCTGTTTAGGGAGTGTGCTAGTTTGTAGTGATTTTTGTTGTCACGAAGAAACATTATTTTCGTGATTTTTGTAGGGAAAGGCGAATGCCAGAAGGCCGCAACAAGAGGCAAGCTGCCAGTGAAGCTGCTAGTGAAGCTGAGACTTTTTGCACAGAAGAGAGACAAAGGTGACGTGAGCGGATTTGGATGAAGCGGCTTTCTGGTCTAAATAGAAAGCAGACTAGCATTACCTCAGTGAGGCCTGAACGGAAAGGAGACATTCATATTGTTTTAAAACTCCTGTCAGGTGCGTGCCCTTGAATGGTCTGTGCATGGTAATTTTTGTTTCTGGATTGAAGCATTTTTAGGGGTGACTCTGAAGCCTGAAGCTAGTAGGAAATAAATTTACATAGGCATTTTTGAGACCTTGTGCATTTGTGTTCTTTGACCTGCAGACTATGAACAAGTTTCAACAGCGTCTAATTTTGAAACTGACCCCCCCCCCCCCCCCCCATATTTCATATCGGCGCTGTGAGCATGCAGCAGGCATGGAAGTTTCTTGCTGCGCCCAAGAAATGGCCACTCATCATCACACCTAATTACAAAAGTTTCCCATCCGATTAAAATCCCTCAGCAAGCGATGAAAACGGATCTAGAAAACAGCTGACGTCGCAAAATCCTGCCAGATTACGAACGCAGAAAATAACCGGGAACACATTTAGATTTCCAGTGCATGGATGCGCATCAACAGCGTCTCATTTCGAAACTGACCTTACGCCATTAGAAAAGTGTCCAATTCGGCTGCTGCCTCACATTCACTCAGCGAGCGACGAAAACTCATCAAGAAAACAGCTGAGCAGGCAAAATTCTACCAAGCCACGAACACACAAAAAATATCATTCAGATTACCAATGGATACATACGAACCAGTTCAGTTATACGAAGACCCTAGAAAGGCCAAACCGTGATGTATTTTTGAGTTTATAGAACAGAGCTAGTTTTTACAGACTTGATGGAAACTGACCCTCTCTTCTGATCTACTTCCCCCCCCCCCCTCTCCTCAGTAAACAATCGAGGGGAAAAAAAAGAAAAAAAAAAGAACGGCTCGGGGACAGAACCGGGGACTCTTTTCCAGGAGTTTGGCGTTGACGTGAAATTCGCAACCCTTACCCTTCATGCCTGTCTCGTCTCTCTGGCAAGCTCTCTCCAAGATATCACTTTCATCAGGGACGGATCCATTTCTTGCAGGTAAAAAACAAAAAGTGGACGACAAATCCAGACTTCAATGGAGACAAGCCTGCGGCCATCTCTAAGTTTCTGAGCGAAAACTGTTGTAGAAACACGAGGTCAGTAGTGCATTTTGTGGGGCGGGCGCGCACGCGCGCACGCACGCACGCACGCACGCACGCACGCACACACACACACACACACACACACACACACACACACACACACACACACACACACACACACACACACTCTGATCTGATCTGTTTCTTATCAGGCATGCAGCTCAAGTAATTCAACAACAGTCATAGTCCCACGCACTCAATGAAACATTAAAAACAAACAAACAAACAATTAATTATTTAGGGCTTAACGCGGCGCAAGCAAGCAAGCACACAAACAAACAAGCAAACTTCCATCACCGTTCCACGGAAGGCCGCGTCAGTGTGTTGCCATTCAAAAGCACCACTATAATCCAGCAAACCGAGATAAGCTCTCACAGCTGTTTTCGTTGTTTGACTGAGATCGGAAGCCGGAGAAAGTGGTTCAAAACAACGTCACTTCCTGGATGTTCAATAAACAAGAGAAGAAGCCGGTGTAACGTGCCTGCCAGATGAAGTCTCCAGCACCACTTACCACTCGGAGCACTTCCAGCTTGGAGCTGGATTAAGCTGCATTGACTCGGGGCGCTTTATAAATGCGTATGCCAATGCCTGATGTCATTCTTGCCCGGGTGTGGGTGAATGGGTGTTTGGGAGTTTAACATCCTTTTCCACCAGGTAAGAGTGATAGCGAAGGCGGGGCAACGAGAAAAAAAGAAAACAACAACAACAACAACAACAACAAAAACAAAAAACGCCAGCACAAATATCTGGCACCAGTCGTGATTCGAACTCACGACCCGAGCATTGAGAGTCCAATGCTGTCTCACCATTCTTGCCGGGGAGTTCATCTGGTATGTTACACCGGCGCCGCTTATGGGCCCTCGCAATTATTACTTCGTGCTCTCTGAGAAGTCCACTGAATTCTGCACCCGGCACCTTTTTTCTTTGCTCCATGTCATGTGTACACCAGATATAATTCCACCAATTAACACCCTCCCCACTCGACAACTGAAATGCAACCTCCTCCTTCCTCCCATCCCCACCTCCCCGTCTCTTTCCACGAAATACCCGCTTGAAATGCGTCATGACATCATGTGTACACCCCGACATAATTCCACCCCCACACACATTTCTTCCTTCCCCACCCGACAAGTGCAACCTCCTCCTCCCCCCCTCCCCTACTTCCGTTGCCCACTTACCCGTCTCTATCCAGGAAATACCCGCTTGAAATGCGTTATGACATCATGTGTACACCCCGATATAATTCCACCAACTAACACATTGATTCCCTCCATCCCCATCCGACAAATGCAACCTCCTCCCCTCCTCCTCCTCCTCCTCCCCCCCCCCCCACCTCGCCGACTTCCCTGTCTCTATCCAGGAAATATCCGCCTGAAATGCGTTATGAAAACCTGGGTAGGGATGCTGTGTTTTTAGCGTGAAGATCTGCAGGGAACTACTTAGGTGTGCGCGGGGGAAAAAAATCTTGTTAACGTCTTCAGCATCTGGTGGAAAGGCGGCTTTGAGAACGGGTTGAGACGCACTCCAATCTCACAGACTCAACCGATATTTCAGGCCCGGCCACGCCGACGTTTGCGAATCGCGTTTGGCACTGACGGTGCGGATGATAAGTGTGCTTTTGGGAGAAATGAATAATGCTGGCATGTTTCTAAATATAACTTATTCTCCGGAATTGGAAAAACAAACTGACATGAAAACACTCACGCACACACGCACGCACGGACACACACATGCACGCACGCACTGGCACGCACGCACACCCTGCACACGTTAAGAATGAAGACATCATATCGTAACTTGAAGTCAGCTACCAAGGTAACTGTTTGGAGGGGGATTCAGAAGCTGGCCTGTGTGTGTGTGTGTGTGTGTGTGTGTGTGTGTGTGTGTGTGTGTGTGTGTGTGTGTGTGTGTGTGTGTGATGATGATGATGATGAAACGTTTTTCATTCAGGATAGAGCATTTAGGCATTGCTGCCTATCTTACATGCTGTCCTGAGAGAGAGAGAGAGAGAGATCACAACATCGGATCATATCAGATCAAATCAGACTAAGTCGCAGCTTTACATATCAATTCCTCGTTTTCAGCTGTTGTCCATAAAATGGATCGCTGTTAAGATTTTCGTCACATAAAAAATCTCTCTTTGTACAAGCCCGATCATTGGTCCCTTTCTCCTTTCTCTCAACAATGCGGACAACAGCTCCGTCAATTTTCCCTTCACCCAAAAGGTTGATGCTCTTAACAACATCTGATCAAGTTCACAGAACATAAAAGCTTGCGGTGTAGAGGTTGCCTTGGAGGCAGCAAAACGTCTTCCCCTTTTTCTTCACTTTAATGGTCGACACGTGACCTGCTCTTGCCTCCAAATGTCGTTTGAGTGATGTCTGAACTGCCGCTTCTCACGGAACGCACTGATTCGTTTTGTCAGCGCGAAGGGGAACGATAAAAACATTTAGTTCTCTGTATCTCTTGCGGGGGAATCTTGTAGTCGCAAGAGAGAGAGAGAGAGAAGGACGTAGTGCACGTGCACAGAACATCTTAGTCATCTGTCGGCACCCAGTAAGTTCACGCCGAGAGAAATAAGTGAAAAATCTTCACACACACACACACACACACACACACACACACACACACACACACACACACACACACACACACACACACACACACGTCGTCGTCATCATCATAATCACCGTCGTCGTCATCTTGGATGGGGCCAAATATTTGTGCTGGTCTTTTCTCGTTGTCCCGTCTTTGATATCACCCGTACGTGGTGGAAAAGGACGTCAAACTCCCAAACACCCACTCACCCACCCATCCCTCATTGTCGTCGTCATCATCATCAACGTCGTCGTCGTCATAATCATCATCAAATCCATGACTACATGTACATCTCTCACCTCTTCCAGTGTGTCGATGATCTCCAGGTGCAGAACACGGCCAGCCACTTTCACTGTCCCTGAAACACACAGACAAACACAGCGATAACAGCGAGAACACTCTGTCATAACAAACACTGAAATCACTGTCATGTTGAGTTTCTACGTAAACAGTCGCGAACACACGTGCACTACTCGTGAGAGAAATCTGCACACAGTTCAAAGTTCATACAAAACAGCAAATACAGTTTTCAACAAAACAAAACTGGCATGTGGGATTTTTCGACTTTTCCTTCTCTCCCTTCTCTCCCCCCTCCCCTTCCCTCCTCATTCCCCCGTCCCCTCTCCCCTTCCTCCATAAAAAAATGTTCACACATATATGTTCACCTGATACAACTGATACAAAAGCGTGAACAAATTGCAAACCAGTGCACCGTCAAACAACTGATCACCTTTCGTTTCCTCACTGATTCGAATTCCCTAAACAAAGAATGAAATGTTTGCAAAAAAGATAGCCTAGTTTTCAAGAAGTTCTATCGGCAGGAAATGCTGTAAAACCAGGAAAACATTTCCAACAAAGACACGTTCTTGTAGATGTAAGGCTTCAAGGGCAAAGTTCATCAAACGCTGGCCTTAATGGCCCCCCTCCCTCCCCCCCACCTCCTCCCCGCGTCACAAACTGTTTTAATAATGTGCATGTTGTCACCGTGAATTAAGGACACAGATGTTAATAAGTGTGCGAATTGTAAATTTATAAAAACACTTACAATTAACAGAGTTTTCCAATCTTAAAGATCTAAGCTCCCACCAAAAAGCTTTCCGCAGTGTGAAAAAAATTAATGTTTACAGAGTCGACCGTGCAAGCACAGTCAACTCTGTCACAGTTGCAGAGTTTTCAGCGTCCCTGAAACCCCAATAAAAGCCAAGGGCAGCCTGATTTCACAGCTCAGTTTGCGTTTTGACACTTAGCGAGAAAGATCGTGCGGCACTCAACATTCGCTAGACACTGTAGCTATGTGACTCGCTCACTGACCAAAAGCATAATAATGTCACGGCAAACTCGTGCTCTGGTTTTATAAGGGTCCCCGAAGCGCTGAAAACTCTGCAACTGTGACGGAGTTGACTGTGCTTGCACGGTCGACTCTGTACATTTTTTTCACACTTCGGAAAGCTTGTTGTTGGGAGCTTAGATCTTTAAGTGTAGTTGTGTTGTGTGTTGTTGCGCGGGTGTATTAACTTTACTCTTCAGTATGTGAGTTGTTTGTTGTTGTTGTTTGTTGTGTTTAGGTGTGCGCGTACACAAGAATTTCATTTGTGTGTGTGTGTTTGTGAGAGAGAGTAAGTTTTATTTATGAATGTGCGAATGTTTCAGATATAATCATGTTTGTAAGTGGTTTTATACTTTAAGAGCGTGAAAGCTTTGGACTTATACGGATTTGCGTCTGTGTGTGTGTGTGTGTGTGTGTGTGTGTGTGTGTGTGTGTGTGTGTGTGTGTGTGTGCACTTGCGTGCAAGATTTACTTGTGTGCGTGGCTGAGGCTTCTGTTAGTGCAAGTTTCATTTGTTGTTATTATGTCTAATTATTTTTTTTTGTGTGTGGCCTATAATTTCCCTTCTGGGATTAATTAAGTAATTTGAATTTGGAGCGATTGTGATTCTGTTTGTGATGTTCACCACACCACAAGACCCTTCGCTTTTGAAATGAATTAATATCTACCGATCTGAACAGAACTGTATTTAATCGTGATGTCTCCATCAAGCCTTGAAAATTTACTGCGAAGAAAACTCAGTGCAAAACATCACGGTCAAGTACCGTTAATGTTGCTGTGCAGTGGTCGTGGTTCTGGCAACGCCGGTTATGTCGATTGCAAGTAATTAACGCTGCAGTTTAAAGTCTGCAATCTCAGCAAAAAGCCGAAAACATTGCGTTTTTTTTTTAAACTGCGACTCCTTCGACTGTGCATAATGCAGGCAACTCTTTCACAGTTGCAGAGTTTTCAGCGCCTCGGGGACCCTTATAAATACAGAGCACGAGTTTGCCGTGACATTATTTGGCTTTTGGTCAGTGAACGAGACACATCGCTACATTTGTCTAGCGGACGTTGAGTGCTGCACGATCTTTCTCGCTCAGTGACAAAACGCAAACTGAGCTGTGAAATCAGGCTGCCCTTGGCTTTTATTGAGGTTTCAGGGACGCTGAAAACTCTGCATCTGTGACAGGGTAGACTGTGCTTGCACGGTCGACTCTGTAAATTTTTTTCACACTTCGGAAAGCTATTTGTTGGGAACTTAGATCTTGAAGCGGACAGGAGCATGTAAAACTAATAGCTACACGCTCAGCGTTCACAGCTCGTGGTTTTACTGCCCAGTAAATTTCCGGAATGGACAGAGGATTCATTAAAGGTCTGCAACCTCAACAAAAAGCCGCAAACATCGTGTTCTTCAAAAACTGCCACTGTGCATAATGCAAGCAACTCTGTCACAGTTGGCAGAGTTGTCAGCGCTTCGGAGACCCTTATAAAACCAGAGCGTGAGTTTGCGGCGGTGACTTTATTGTGATTTTGATCAGTGAGCAAAACACATCGCTACTGCGTCTAACGGGTGTTGTGTGCTGCACGAGAAGACCAGTCACTGCGATCTTTCTCGTTCAGTGTCAAAACGCAAACTGAGCTGTGAAATCAGGCTGCCCGTGGCTTTTACAGGGGTATTGGAGACGCTGTAAACTCTGTAACTGTGACAGAGTCGACCTTTTTTGTCTTTTTTTTTTTTTTTTTTTTTTTTGAAACACACTTTTTGTGTTTTTTTCGTTGAGATTGCAGAGCTTTAAAGCGGGTTCAACCGCGTGATTTCTGCCGCACGCCGAAGGAAAGGCGATGCAAGGTGAAGTTACTCATGCGTGAAGCTAGACATGAGTTTGCACTTTATGTACGAAGAGAAACTTACATCGTGTTTTAAAAAAAAAGTAAAAAAAAAAGAAGTATTTCAAACGTTTGATGTGACTGTTGCGACAGTTTCGTTACATATAATTCTATCCATCTTTTCGCAATCTTTTTTATCTTTAATTATTATTATAATTATTATCATTATTAGTTGTTGTTGTTGTTGTTGTTGTTGCATTTTTACACATAATTTCAGTGGTAGAGCATCCTAACCATATGTGGTCCAGGGTTCGTATCCCTTCAGAGGCAAGCTTGTATCTACAGCCCTTCCCGCTTATGTCCCGCTATGGAAGGGACCCATTCGCCCACTGCACCTGCAGGCACCTGTCTGATTGTAGTGTTGGTATGTTGTGTGTTTTGTGAAGGTGTACTGTATTGTTTGTATTTATGTGATATGCTTTGTTCATATGTGACTGTATTGTTCCAATGTTTTTCTTTTCTTTTCATTGTAAAGTGCTGTGAGCTCCCTGCGAGAAAGAGCGCTATATAAGTATCAATTATTATTATTATTATTAGTATTACACAGGACTAGAAGACATACATGTACATCAACGAAAACGGTGACATTCACAATATGCAAGCAGTGTGTCACGTGTTAGGAATGTGTTGCCTTAGAATGCTCGGTACTTGTGACGTAAGACCAGCATGTAGATGTGACGAACATTCCGTGACGTACATTTTAAAGGTGGAGATAAAGCTAACTATAATAATCCCATTGCTGGGAAATTTCTTTGGTCCATGCCATAAACCAAGAGCGTTTACGCACCCTGGTCAAGTTCCTACGAGGCCGTTTGTGCGGTGCTCACTACGCAAAGACGAGATTCTCTCGTCAGACGTGAATGTGGCCTTCAAAAGAACAGCTACAGGCAATCGCTGACATTTCGTTTACGGGCCCTGCACCTCGGGGAGGCTTGGGGTAACCGCGGCGGATTTGGGCATCACTGCTGCGTGCACGGTGGTTGTTAGGAAACTGGCAGTGTTGTCACATTCAATCGCTATTCAATTTGTTGTTGGCCCCGAATATTCAGCCGAAACAGATCTGTTTCGTGTGGATGCCCGAACGTAGAAATCAAAGCGGAGAGAGAGAGAGAGTGTGGGGGGGGGGGGGGATTTTGAATACTGATTTTGAGGCAGATTATTTGTTTCAAATCGTCAGATCATTGAATCTCTCTCTCTCTCTCTCTCTCTCTCTCTCTCTCTCTCTCTCTCTCTCTCTCGGGGAGCCGGGATAGCCGAATGGTAGAGCGTTGGACTCTCGGTGATCAGGTCATGAGTTCGAATCCCGGTTGAGGCCAAATATTTGTGCTGGCCTTTTTCTCGTCTTTGATATCACCCTCACGTGGTGGAAAAGGACGTTGAACTCCCAAACAGACACCGACCCCACCCTCTCTCTCTCTCTCTTTCTCTCCGTGTGTGTGTGTGTGTGTGTGTGTGTGTGTGTGTGCGTGCGTGCGTGCGTGCGTGTGCGTGCGTGCGTGCGTGCGTGTGCGTGTGCGTGTGCGTGTGCGTGTGTGATTCGATTGATAACCGTGCGTTTCTCGGAAACCTGCCACATCCAATCAACAACAGTCTTACAAAAAAGAAAAAGCAAACTCAGACTCCCCCAGTCGACTTCCGCATGAGATAATCATCTTGACGTCCAAAACACTCAGCCAATAATCAAAACGTTTCATCGACCAGGACTCCTTGTTCAAAGACAATCAAGATACTGCACCAGCAGAGGCATGCCCACTGGCCGCTTTTTCCAAGTGTTCCACGAGTGACGCAGGTCAGCAGACATGGCATGGCGGTTTCAAACCAACCACAGCCTGGCTCTGGAACGTTCTACGAGACACGCAAAGCAATGCAAAGTTCTGCAGATCTTACGGGAAAGCTATGCAAGCAGGGGTCTATAAGAAGAAACTTTCTAAGACGAGGGTGGGTGGGTGGGTGTTTAGGAGTTTAACCTCCGATGGACTCTCGTCCTGAAGCAGACGACAAAATCATCAATTTTCAATGACAAATCAGTTTGAGAGAGAAAAAAAAAATCAAACCAAATACAGGGTGGGTGTTTGGGAGTTTAACGTCTTTTCCCACCACGTAAGGGTGATATCAAAGACGGGGCAACGAGAAAAAAAGGCCAACACAAATATTTGGCCCTAGTCGGGATTCGAACTCACGACCCGAGCATTAGAAGTCCAACGCTTTACCGCGCTGCTATGCCCGAATACTATCGGATAACAGCGTATCATTGCTGATGTCAGCCGATGACTCCGCGTGTTCACGACGCTTCTGTGATGACAACATTCTTGGTGAGGATTACGTAAGATTCACTTTGGTTGTAACAGGATATGAGTGTTCGTGTACTATTACTTGTAAGTGTGCTAATAGACGACTCCACTCGACAAGCCCCGAGGTCAAGGCCACGCTCCTTTGCATTGGCAAACACACAGTGCGTCCATGACGTAATTTTGTGTACGTTATGTAAAAAGCAAAAATATGAATAATTATTAAATAAAAATAAAAAAACAGAAGATGACAGCGATTGACGTAATGGTCTTCCTGAAATGACGTCAATGAACTTACTGCGTTTCATTGATATCAAACTACATGTACTTCCTTCTTTTTAGCGTCTGGTAAAAAGGTTTGCCAGACCATACCATGTGTTGTGGTCATTACATCGCGGTACGAAATTGACTGAATTGTTGGGTCTCGCCCCATTGATTGACAAGATTGGAGTCGTCTATTCTGGATTAGCCCCCCCCCCCCCCACACACACACCACTGAGCCAGTAAGTGTAACAGTCGGGTAGAATTTCTCATTTGCATAACTGCCCTATAATGAGTATAACTGCCAGCGAGAGAAGACGTTTTAACAGCGGCTAGCAAAGGTGCCTTTTTCTGAAACCAGAATGACTGTAATACAACAGAACAGAGAGCTGTCTTCCTGTCAACCAGAAAAAAAGAGAAAGAAATTGCCCGAACTTTGCTAGCTGTCAAACAGAAACCAAAGTAAATCGGCCTGCTGTTTGAGATTTGTCTTTTGAGTGACAGAACTATGGACACGACAGTTTTCTATCAAATTTCTATCATTTTCACACACACACACACACACACACACACACACACACACACACACACACACACACACACACACAGAGCCTGAGAGAGAGAGAGAGAGAGAGAGAGAGATTACATTCCGTTTCGAAAAACGTCACTTGAAAAATCTTATCTAGGAATCAAAGGGTTGAGAATGATGTTTCTTCTGAAGCAACCGGCAGGCCGCAACCTCTCTCTCTCTCTCTCTCTCTCTCTCTGGCTTCAGAAATTTGATTGCGTGCTTCAATGCACCTAGTGCCACACTGATTATGTTTGTACCATTGTTTCCCTTTGGCGTAATTCTAGCACACGGACGGGCAATGCTGTTGACACTGACGAAACAAAGCCAGCCTAGGTCAATTCTAATCTCGGACATGAGGTCAGGACTAGGCCGGTCACTGTATGGGGACACCCTAGGTCAGGCCCAACTTCGGACATGAGGTCACGGACAGGCCGGTCAACAATGCTCACCTGCCAACACAGCCTTCTCGGCCAGAACTTTTCGAATCCTGGCTGGGGCGAAATATTTGCACTGGCCTTTTTTTTTTTTTTCCTCAATGCCCCGTCTTTTAATATCACCCTTACGTGGTGGAAAAGAACGTTAAACACCCACCCACTCACCCTCTCCAGATTTAATCACCCACCCACCCACCCTCTCCAGAACTTTCCGCGTACTCGCCAACATATGCATGTCGTGACTGATCTTCTGTGTGTTATAATTGTATACCTATCGGAAGAGGCCAAACTGTGGGCCGAGTTTACCACCTGAGGCGCTTGTCAGGCTTCAGATAAGGTCGACGCTGGAAGCAAACAAACCAAAGCCAGGCACGAGTGTTATTGCTGACTTCTCACTAGGGCCAATTTGGTTCGAGTTAATGGACGACCCTGTCGAGTGTTTTCAAGGATGTGACAATAACATTGACAATGGCTGTTGGCCCTTTAATGCTTTCTGAAGAGGTCCGTTGATTGAGTTTTGATGTGTTGCAGATACGGTACAAGGTCCAAGTGGCTAGCACTGACAGAACCGGATGATTCGTGAGGCCGGATACGAACGGTTTTCAATGTATCACATCCGCTGGATTTGTAGAAGTTCTGACAACCACCTTCCGCCCCCCCCCCCTCTCCTCCGTCCCCCCAACCTTCAATTAAACATAGCCAAAGTGTACGTTATCTAGACAGTCGATTGTATGGAGACACAAAAAGAAACAGAGGGAGCAGGTGGCCTTGCCATCGTCTCAGTCCGAAATGGTTGAGTTTTGCAACAATTGTTTAGGGTCAAAATGCTGAGTCATTCAATACGACTAATGTTCCCAACTGACAAGGTTGATGGCGGTGGTGATGATGATGATGATGGTGATGACGATGAGGACGAAAAGTCTATGCTCAGCATACTCACGCCGGGGGAGTGGCCGGGAAAGGAATATTGATAAAACGACATGAAACAAGAGAGGGAGGCAGCAGCAGTACAGGGGGTAGGGTCAGGAGAGGGTATGCCGGTGTAATGGTGAAGAAAAAGGGCGCGAAGTGTGTGTGTGTGTGTGTGTGTGTGTGTGTGTGTGTGTGGGGAGGGTTGGGGGTATGGGTGGGGGGCTGCCTTAGAATCAGTTGGGAGAAAAGATGGGTTGTCATGGGACTGACCACTCACGCAACCACGGCGCTAAATTGCAAATTGTCTTTCGCGACATTGAGAAACATGCAAAGAACGATCGCATGGATTCAGCTGAAAACCGGTAGCGACCAACAAATGGGAATCTAGATTTCCCAAGCAGGGTACGTGTGGTACGCAACCCCCCCCCCCCCCCACAACGTGTTGGAATTTGAGCGCCAACACGTGTAAACACGGGGACAGGTGCGGTCGGTTGGGACGTGCTGAGAAAGAGACCAGACGAAAACTGTCCCCAGACACTAAAGAGTTGACGGGTAGATAACCCCATTCCTTGAGGTGTCGTCTGATTGGGGACGAGGTGGGAGTGCGGGGGATCACAGGTATGCTTAAAGGTCTGCAACCTCAAGAAAAAGCCACAAACAGTGCGTTTTAAAGAACTACCCGACTGTGCAAAATGCACAGTCAACGCTGTCACAGTTACCGTGACAGAGTTTTCAGCGTCTCTGAGACCCGTACAGAAGCCAAGGGCAGCCTGATTTCACAGCTCAGTTTGCGTTTTGACACTGAGCGAGAAAGATCGTGCAGCACTCAACACCCGCTAGACACTGTAGCGATGTCTCGCGCTCACTTACCAAAAGCACAATGATGTCACGGAAAACTCGCGCGCTGGTTTTATAAGGGTCTCCAAAGCGCTGAAAAATGATGCGGAAGAGGAGAAAAAAGATGACTTCTACCAACAACTGCAGACAGTGATAGATAGAGGAGGAGCCAAGGACATGACCATACTTATGGGAGACTTCAACGCCAAGATTGGATCAGACAACACAGGCTATGAGAACACCATGGGAACACACGGACTGGGACAGATGAACGAAAATGGCGAGCGCTTTGCAGACTTTTGTGCCCTGAACCAGCTAGTGATAGGAGGCAGCATCTTCCCACACAAGCGCATCCACAAGGCCACATGGAGATCGCCGGACCATGTCACGGAGAACCAGATTGATCACATCTGCATCAGCCGGAAGTTCAGGAGATCGTGGCGAGATGTGCGCGTGATGAGGGGTGCCGATGTATCATCAGACCACCACCTTCTTGCAACAACACTGAGACTTCGGCTTAAGAGACACACCAACGCCAACAACACACGGACCAGGTACAACGTTGGCCTACTCAGGAACACAGAGACACAAGCAGCATTCCGGATCAGCCTTTCCAACAGGTTCCAGCCACTGCAAGACCTGATAGAAGACAGTGGAATGGATATCGAGACACAGTGGGAACACAGCAAGAAACTCTGGCACGACACATGCGAAGAGGTCCTTGGCAAGAGAAAGACCCAACACAAGGAATGGATCTCTGCTGATACCATCCAGAAGCTGGAAGTTAGGAAAAAGAAGAAAACTGCACTGAACACGAGCCGAACAAGAAGAGCTAAGGCAAAGGCACAGGAAGAATACACAGCAGCTGACAGAGAAGTGAAGAGGAGCACCAGAAAGGACAAGAGGGACTACATCGACGACCTGGCCAATCAAGCAGAGGAAGCAGCTGGACAAGGGAACCTAAAAGACCTGTACCAGGTGACCAAGAAGCTCGCGGGCAAATTTCAGCAGACAGACAAACCAGTGAAGGACAAGAACGGGCACCCACTGACAACAACTGAGGAACAGCTGAAGCGATGGGCAGAACACTTCAGGGAGCTGTTAAATCGCCCCATCCCTGAAACACCACCAGACATCCCGCCAGCTGAGACAGAACTACCCATCAACTGCGACAAGCCCTCTAAGGCGGAGATCAGGAAAGCCATCATGACACTGAGAAATGGGAAAGCTGCAGGGCCGGACGAGATACCAGCAGAAGCCATCAAAGCAGACACAGAGACAGCCGTCAACATGCTGCACAGCCTATTCAGCAAGATCTGGGAGAAGGAAGAGGTGCCAGCCCAGTGGAAAGAAGGGATCGTCATCAAGCTGCCAAAGAAAGGGGACCTCAGGGACTGCAGCAACTACCGAGGGATCATGCTCCTGTCAGTGCCAGGCAAGGTTCTCAACAGAATTCTACTGGAGAGGATGAGGGAGGCAGTCGACCCTATGCTCCGAGACCAGCAGGCGGGCTTTCGCAGGAACAGGTCCTGCGCTGACCAGATCGCCAGCCTACGCATCATCGTTGAGCAGTCACTGGAGTGGAACTCCCCCCTCTACATCAACTTCATAGACTATGAGAAGGCCTTCGACAGTGTAGACAGAGAGGCGCTGTGGAAGCTGCTAAGGCACTATGGAGTTCCCGGGAAGATCATCTCCCTGATCCAGTGCACCTACAAAGACATGAGCTGCAGGATTGCCCATGCCGGCCAGTTGTCAGAAAGCTTTGAGGTGAAGACCGGAGTCCGCCAGGGATGCCTGTTGTCCCCGTTCCTCTTCCTCCTGGTCATCGACTGGATCATGAAGACCACCACAACAGGCAGGAAAAACGGGATACAGTGGACACTCTGGACGCAGCTGGATGACCTCGACTTTGCGGACGACCTGGCGCTCCTGTCTCATAGCCACAGCCAGATGCAGGACAAGACTACATGCCTGGAAGCCACATCAGCCGGAACAGGGCTCAAGATCAACAGGAGGAAAACCGAGCTGATGAAGATCAACACCACTGCCAACACACCAGTCACAGTCGGTGGAGAGTCCATCAGGGAGGTAGAGTCCTTTGTCTACCTGGGAAGTGTGGTTGATGGACAGGGAGGCACAGACCGAGACGTCACAGCCAGAATCGGCAAGGCAAGAGCAGCAATGGTCATGCTGAAGAACATCTGGGCATCCAAAGTTGTCAGCATAAGAACCAAACTTCGCATCTTCAACTCCAACGTGAAGTCAGTTCTGCTCTACGGATGCGAAACATGGAGGACAACGAAGACGATGCAGCAGAAGATCCAGTCATTTCTCAACACCTGTCTGAGGCGCATCTTCAACATCCGATGGCCAGAGAAGATCCGGAACGAAGAGCTGTGGGAGCGAGCAGGGCAGGAACCAGCGGCCAAGCAGATCCTGCGGAGGAAGTGGGGCTGGATTGGACACACCCTCAGGAAGCCAGCATCCAGCACCACACGCCAAGCCCTGACATGGAACCCACAGGGGAAAAGGAAGAGAGGCCGGCCTCGCAACAGCTGGAGGCGGGACACTGAGGCAGAGTTATATAAGCAGGGGACCAACTGGACTGGAGTGGCAAGAATAGCCCAGAACAGAGTGCGATGGCGAAGGGTTGTCGATGGCCTATGCTCCACGTGGAGCCAGGGGCCTAAGTAAAGCGCTGAAAACTCTGTAACTGTGACAGAGTTGCCTGGATTATGCACAGTCGAAGGAGTCGCAGTTTACACACACACACACACACACACACACACACACACACACACACACACAGTGTTTGCGACTTTTTGCTTAGATTGCAGACCATTAACAGTAAAGTTAAGCAAAACATATCTTCGGTGATATTTGAACTGAAACAATCTGCTGGTACTATACACAAGGGCTTCACACGGACACTGTATGTGCTGAATTATGAAAGGCCAGGGTGAGTGGGTGGTTGTTTGGGGGTTTAACGTCCTTTTCCACCACATGGGGTGATATCAAAGGCGGGGCAACGATGAAAAAGCCAGCACAAAATTTGACCCCATCCGGGATCGAACTCACGACCCGAGCGTTAGAAGTCCAACGCTCTACATGAAAGGCCAGGAAAGAGGAAAACAACACGCACAATAAAAACCGTGCCCTGAAAGTACAGTGCACCCTCTAGAACGTAACCAGACATGACAGACTTGATGAGAGCACGTCGGTTATTCAACGGGAGGACAATGCACTCGGGTGTACGTTGCAAGACGCGTCGCAGTAGGATTACATCGTAAAACGATACCTAAAGAGTCAGATAACGGTCAGTGAGAGTATCTCCGCCAGTCTTCCTCCCTAAGCCCCCACCGAAACAACACCCTACTACCTCAGACAACGCTCCAGCGAGGTCTTTGCGTGCCAGCGAGGTCTTTGCGTACCAGCGAGATTCGAAACTAAAGCGGGGAGCGGATTCAAAAGAAACTGTGTTGGAAACTTGATCCGTCGTTTCGTATCACCTTTCACTGAAATACGACTCGCTTCGGCAGTCTCCAGTTTGTCCTGTAAAAATAGTACTCCCTTGGTACTCGGAAATAGGATCCTAGCTGACCTTGAGGCGGTGTGTGTCTTTCGTACTGAGTAGATCACATGCAGGCGTAAGGACACAAACTGAACTGAGCTTGGGGTCGCATGCAGTGTTGGGTTCAGTTCGCGGCGCTTGGAGCCAGTTCATGAAATTGGGTAAAAAGCCAACACCGCAATATACGATTCTTCTTCTTCTTCTTCTTATTTATTACCAAACTGCTCAAAACAGGGGGTGAGCGGTGGTCTAATAGGCATCGCGTCGGATTCAGCCGCTGCGCAACTGAACGACCGTCACTAATGTCTTGGCGATGAAGCGTGGGGTCGAGCCCAGGTCGAACTTGATATATGCAGCTACATGTACCGGGTTGCTCCTCGGGGGTTTCTCTCCGGGTTATCCGGCTTTCCTCCCCCCAGCAAAATTAAAAAAAAAAAATATATATATATATATATATATAGGATAGGTACTGGGTAGCGCCGCTGCACCGCGGCCACGCGCTTCTCCCGGAGGAAGCAGCCCGAATTTCCCGAAAGGGATAATAAAGTAGTAAAAAAAATTATGCGCCTAGATATGTCGGGTGGGTGGGTGGGTGGGGGTTTAACGTCCTTTTCCACCACATAGGGTGATATCAAAGACGGGGCAACGATGAAAAAGCCAGCACACATATTTGGCCCCAGCCGGGATACGAACTCACGACCCGAGCATTAGAAGTCCAACGCTCTACCATTCGACCACCCCGGCTCCCCTAGATAAGTCGGAGAAACGTTTATCCATTACACGGGTGAAAGAAGTCTGCGATGAGTTCTGCTGGGACAGCAAAGAGAAGCAACAGAACAAATAACATCATTATAGTGACAACAGTGCAACAGCTGCAGTGACACATAATGTACAATACATGTCATGTCGATCTGACCTTCCTGTAGTGTAAGAAAAGCTGTTGCTGCATATAACATCAGTGTCATGTGACTATGACGAGGCGGTAAACATCAGATTATATCGCTAGTCTGACGTTGTTGTTTTTTGGTGTGCGGGTAGAGATCGATAAAACCTTGACACATTTTGCAAGAGAGAGAGAGAGAGAGAGAGAACTTGCATTTAGAAACCGCAGAAGTTTCTTGTCTTCCGACCAGTTTTCAAAAAGTCAAAATTCAAAATTCAAACATATTTCATTATAAGACATTAAAATTCATAGAAACACTGCACACACACACACACACACACACACACACACACACACACACACACACACACACACAGAGGGGGGGGGGGGGTAGGCCAGATGTTGCTTCACAGAATCCTGCTAGAGGCTTTCAGGCTGCCAGATCATGAAGACTATGTTGTTTCACTGACGTAGCCTAACTCGAAAATCGAAACCTCCCCTGTCTCCCTTATGACTCAGAATAAAATAATTATTTTGAAAAGTCCCGGTTGGTGTTATCTGAGCACACGAAAACCTCTTTGCACCAGGAAATTGGCCAAGGCCAAGGTCGCATCTGTGACCCAATTAGCCGGTTATCAAGATCACAGCTCGGTACAGAACTACTTGATCCGGATCCCAGCAGGTCATCGTGACCAGAGATATTGCCCCCCGTTAAAGAAGCCAATTTAGATTACCAGGCTCCACAGGTCACAGTTTTGGAACAGTTGCGCTCGTGCCAGGTTGTGGTGGTCTAGTGGTTAAGAGGCTTTGTCACCGATGCGAGAGGGTCAGGTTCGAGTCCCACTCGGGAGCAAAGAAATATTCCTTCTCGTGCGTGGCACCGTTGATTCGGGCCGATCGTCGGGGGTGTCTCTCCGGGTACTCCGGCTTCCTCCCCGTTTGCTTTAGAAATGTTTAACTCCCCCCCCCCCCAATAGAAAATTAAAAAAAATAAAAATCTGAAACTTTAAATAGCTGAGCACCACGTGACTGTAATGTGTTTGTGTCCAGTGTGTGAGAGAATGCGTGTGATTCACGTGAGCGTGCGTGTTGGGTTCAGCTCGCGGCGCTTTGAGCCAATTCAAGAGATTGGATAAAGCGTCCACAGACTGCCGCACTGCACAGAAACGAGGTATTCACAAGCGCAAGAGACAAACGTCAAAATGCCTGACACTATTAATCTGCAAGAAATGTAAACAACCCAGCAAAAGAAGCATGAGCTTAAAGGGGCTGATACCACCACTATCATGCTCACAGACCGTCTCGAGCTGTTTTCGGGTAGCCGGGGTGGTCGGATGGTAGAGCGTTGGACTTCTAATGCTCGGGTCGTGAGTTCGTATCCCAGCTGGGGCCAAATATTTGTGCTGGCTTTTTCATCGTCGCCCCGCCTTTGATATCACCCCATGTGGTGGAAAAGGACGTTAAACACCCAAACAACCACCCACCGAGCTGTTTTCGTGGTATCTATCATCACGACACTCAGACACCTGGACAGTGACAGCGTCTGTAATGCTGGCACTGAGCCAGCACTGAGAAGCGTACTCGATGACTGGACGCAGCGACCGCACTGAGCGCTCCAGAATGTTCGTCCGCTCGCGCAAAGTGTAAACAACACTGTCACGCATTAAGAGCTGTACTAATCATCAAGATAGAGTATTTCGAGCGTACAGGCGAACTTAAGAGCGAAACTGTTCAAAAACATTGGCTTAGCAAAGATGGAATTCGCCCGTCTAAACGTCACAAAAGCAGTCATAACCCTCAGAATCATAAGAGAAAAGGAAATTGTCTTTTCTTCCTTCCAAATAATCTTACGCCGGGCTTATCGCAGGGAAGCAGGATCGAGCTTCAAGGCAGAGACAAGACCCATAATGCACCAACTCAAAGCGCTTTCTTCCCAAAATACTTGGCTGGGTGCGTTTTGATGAAGATGGACGCTGCTTGGCTGTGAGTCTCCAGGGAGAAATATTTTTGGCTGGGCATTTTTTTTTTTTTTTTTTTGGTTTTGTGGCGCGTAAGTGCAGAGGGAGGCTTTCTGAACAGGTGAGCTTGTCGCGTGTAATGTTGGTGTACTGAGCCATTTCGAAATAAACCACTGGCCTCGAGTTAGCGCGGTTGGTTGGTTGGCGTTTGGGAGTTTAACGTCTTTTTCCAACACGGAAGGGTGATATCAAAGGCGGTTCAACGAGAAAAAGGCCAGCACAAATATTTGGCCCCAAGCGGGATTCGAACTCGCGACCCGAGCATTGAGAGTCCGACCAACGCTCTACCATTCGGCTTCCACGGCTCCCCTCGAGTTAGCGCGGAGTAAAACTGGTCTGTAACGCCACTTGTCGCGTACTGGGACAGTAGCACTATTGGTGAGAACATTAGGCTGTCGCGTCGATAGCCTGTGTTCAAATCCAGCAGGGTTGGGATTTTCCTCATCGGGTCAGATTCATGTGCAGACTCGATCACTGCTGCCTGTTTCGCCATTGTTTACTCAGCATGTTTGTATCCGTCAAGCGTGCACGTTAAAGAATCCATGTCCATCTTTCGATAATAGTTGATTAACTAAAGCCTGGTTAATTGTTAGCATAATTTGTCTCTTCGCAGGGTTTGCTCAAATGCACTGAAGCCGACAGCCAATATCTAGCAGAAGTAGATGATCAGTCTTGGATTAAGAAAGTAATTTATTCGTTTCTTGAAAACAAAGAAAAGTCATCAAAATACCACCCAAAACAACAACAACAACAACAACAACAACAACAACACACACACACACACACACACACACACACACACACACACACACACACACACACACACATTCAACAACAACAACAAAAAAAACCCAGCTCGTGTGTACAAGAATAAGAATACAATTGTATTTTCAATTTGTTTTGGTCCCAACTTGGAAATCTCCTTTGTAACGTTGGCACGCCGTAACCTCGCACTAAAGCTTGCTCTTAACAGGGCACAGCGCGCGAAACACTGTGACACATGTGCACATCACAGTCGTTGCGCTCGGTGTGTCTGCTAACTACAAAACTGAACACAACTGTGCTCGGTGACAAACCGATTGAAGATGCACTGTCCGCCATGTTTGCGCGCCGAGTGACGCAGTACAGCCAATCAGAATGACAATCTGTTGTGGAAACCACAGTCACAGTTGTGGCTATTTGAAATCCAGGTTGCTGTGATGACGCCACAGCGGCGGAAACCCCCAAAATCACAACTGTGTCGCAACTGTGGCGCTCCGCAGTGCCCAGTTCTGACGCGGCCGGCTTAACACGTTCCTGTAGGCCAACGTGACGCCACACTGAAATATTTCGAAATAGACCACACTTGCAAACCCGCACACTACTCGACGGGGCCGAGCTGATTACTGGTGTGTAAGTGAGCGAGCCAATCACTGATCTCATCAGTTTCAGGGGGGCGCAACCCCGGGCCCCCCAAACCTGGCTCCACATCAAACGGTCTGCTAGAAAATAGAAGATCGGGTGCTCAAACAGGCGGCAACGGTGCAACTAAAGAGTTTTTCTAAGAGTTTATGAGTCTTCCCAGCGCGCAAAATGAGCAGTTACTTCTTCCAGCACGTTAAATTATTATGGTGTTAGCAGCCTTGTTCGGATGAAGAAGCTATTTTTAGACAACCTTAGGAGTGCAATCTGCGTCAGTCAGTGGGGTGATTTAGCTCTATGGCTCTAGATAGCGCTGTGGTGCACTTCACTCCCGCCAGAACTGCGGTTAAGCGATTGGAATCTCTGTTTGAGGTCACCTGGAGCTCGATGGAGCTAATTGCCAGACCGAGGCTTTGGGCACCAAATCGAGGCTGATTAGGTGGGTTTAACTATCACCCCCCCCCACTCCCCCCCCCCCCCCCGCCGCCCAGCCCCCGACAAAACAAAACAAAACAGTACAAAAAAGTTTTTCGCAAGACGGAAGGACACCGGCATCCGACGGCAACACTGAAATTCTCAGTCCATGACCGCGTGTTTGCTGGGCGTCAGATGACTCAAACCACGTGCCCTCCTTCCGTCCTCCGCCTTCCCATGCACCCCCCCCCCTCCCACCACCCCTTCCATCCCCCCCCCCCCTCCTTGCTATCCCTCTTCGACCAAGGCTGGGTGATTGTGTGCGATGTTATGTCTTTTGTCGACGAAGAGGATTTCAAAGACCGGGGCACGGGGTACGTGCTATTTTTACAATGCCGGGGATTTGAACTTATTAGATTTGAACGGGCGTTTAACGATCAGTAGTAATTTGTCATTCTTTAGCTATCGCCCGTTTAGATTTAAACGCGTTATTCCTAGCTGAACGCGCTTCATGAATACCAGGCCAGGTCTGTTGTTGGGTCGTCTTGCCCCCCCCCCCCCCCCCCCGTTTCCTTACTTACAACGTTTACACACGGAACACGGAAAAAAAGAACTACACCTCGCGAAAAAAAAAAAAAAACCACCCAAAAACAACTCGGGGCAGGTATGCGAAGGAACTTGACGAGTAATTGTAGAAAACAACAAAAATGACCAACCCCCCACCCCACTTCCCCCACCCCCCGTGAAAACAAATCCTCGCAGAGGATGAATTCATACAGAAAACGTCAGCATGTGCACAGACAGAAGATGCGATAAGGGAGGGGGGGGGGGGGATAAGAGTGATGAGATGTGCTGCTGTTACGAGGCATCACGTGACGATGCTATAGAAACAGAAGTCATGAGGTACTGCATATGAAGAGGCGCGACTCGACCTTGGAAGTTCAAGGGCGCACATACAGCCGAGCCTCGGAAAAGATGCATGACGGTCTGACAAAAAACAACACACACACACACACACACACACACACACACACACACACACACACACACACACACACACACACACACAAACTTGAAGGATATTTTCTTGCTGACTCAGCCGTCAAGCGCCCAGTATATGTGGTACAATGAAGTTTCCATTCCGACCTTGTTGCTGCGGCCGCTGACACTTGAAATCACAAATTGAAATCGAAATTGTGCCAGTGCTGGTAATCTTCGAGAGTCCTCAGGGAAATCGAAGATATTTTCGTCCGGCTTAACAGTTGTCGGTCTCTCTTACGTCGTCGTTATCAAGACTGAAGCTTCAGAAATTGTCGCCTGCGGTCACTGCACCTGAGGCAGGCAGTGCGCGACCCTTCGACGTATACAGTTTTCCGAAACAAGTTCGATTCAATCTTCATTACCCCAGAACGGGAAATTGTGGGGAAATGTGGTTTGTAACCTTGCTTTGTTCCAACGCATATGACTGATTTTGTTACGATGCCATCAAAATGTGAACAACACGAGCCAAAATTTCGTAACCACCTTTTCTTTTTGGGGTGAGCGGTGGTCTAATACGGAGCGCGTCGGACTTAGTCGTTGCGATACTGAACGGCCGTCACCGATGTCACGGCGATGAAGCGTGGGTTCGAGCCCAGGTCGAGCTTGTGATATGTGATACCGGTTTTTCCTGGCTGCCGGGCTGCTCATCGGGGGTTTCTCTCCGGGCTATCCAGCTTTCCTCCCCAAGAAAAATTGAAAAAGGGATGTGTAAAAAGGGATGGTGGTTGGTCGGGGACAAGCATTCCGCATACAGTAAATGTTCCTTATAATTGAAATTCCTTGTCTTTACTTCCTCTTTGAGATAGAACTAGACTACAGAGAGAGAGAGAGAGAGAGAGAGAGAGAGAGAGAGAGAGAGAGAGAGTGTGTGTGTGTGTGTGTGTGTGTGTGTGTGTGTGTGTGTGTGTGTGTGTGTGTGTGTGTGTGTGTGTTGGTCGGCGCCAAGGATTCCGAATACAGTAAATGTTCCTCATAATTGAAATTCTTTGTCTTTACATCCTCCGAACTAGACTCTGTGTGTGTGTGTGTGTGTGTGTGTGTGTGCGTGTGCGTGCAGTGCGTGCGTGCAGTGCGTGCGTGCAGTGCGTGCGTGCGTGCGTGCCGTGCGTACGTGCATTTATCCCCTGCACGTGGGCGAGCGTGTACATGTCACTGCCGCTTTGAACTTCCTTAATTAAACTCGTCACCAAATCCTGCAGACTTTGCCAGACTCACAAGACGCAGGGCGACACGAAAATCAAAGCCGGTAAGTGAAATCCCTGTTTACCAAAAGCTACGAGCAAAACAACACTGACAACGTAATCCGACTTCCAACAACTGAGACAAAGAAGCTAATCTTGTTTGATGTGTATGGGGAGGCCGGAGGGATGGCCCATCTGACAGGAGGACAGACAGTTTCCAGGAAAAGGGTGTGGTATTCCTTGGAGACGTCACGTGACTGGGCTGGGGATCAGGAAGGTATCTATTCAATTTGATCTGCTCAGACAAGCGCGCTTCAAACAAGCATGCACGACATAACGAGAATCAGATACCGAATGCTGTGTATGCTAGTATTTGCTAGATATCTGTACATACTTTTTGTTTCTGTTTTTTTTTTGTTTTTTTGTTTTTTGTATCACACAGTGACAAAGACAAGTAAACATGCATTATATGCTTGAATATATATATTTACGACTACTGCTTCATGCATGAGGTAATTTGTGCGTGCGTGCGTGCGTGTGTGTGTGTGTGTGTGTGTGTGTGTGTGTGTGTGTGTGTGTGTGTGTGTGTGTGTGTGTGTGTGTGACTAGTTAAGCAAAGGTGAGATTTAATCTTTTATCCTTGGAAAATAAACTCTGGTTCCTGGTGGGCAGGATTTTGGTGGAGTTTTCCTTTCCAAATCGAGTCAAAATCGCGTGCAGACTCGTTTACGGTGCGCCTGCCTCTCTCTCTCTCTCTCACCAAGAAATGATCAGATCGATACAAGAAACTTTATGCTGGTACAAAGCCTGCAACTATTGACCAATACGCACATTAGACTACTGGCCAGCATTGACCGGGTCTTGCGGATTGTCTCCCCTGTTCTATTTCTGACCTCGTCCGGTCAGATTTATTGGGTTGTGCGAGTTCTACTCTTTACGCGGGGTGCAAGCAAAACGGGCCCGAGTGTTTTTGGTGCTACTCCGATTCACGCGAAGCGGTTTCATCGTGTGAAATAGGAGCGCGCACACGTGTTTGTGTTGTAGTAACGCGTTTGTCAAAATCGTTGTCTGGGCTGATAAACGAGCCCCTTTCTCAGTCTCAAGCCGACAGGCCGAAGTCCGTTGGAAACACTCGGTGCTAATCAGCTTTGAAAATGGAAACACTCTGCGCAAAACATTCAGCCGGAATTAGTGAAAGTTGTAAGTAAAATTAAATTTTTCGATCGTGCTTCATGTGACTGGGAAGAATAAGCCAGATTCATTTGCCATAAGCGTTTGTTACGTATATTATGACTTGGTCTTTAAAAAAATGTAATCTTGTGGCTATTTCTCGCGTAAAGTGCCAAAAAAAATTGTCTAGTTTATTTTCGATGAGACTGTACAATGTTGTACCTGTTTTCTTTATTTCATTGCTCAAGGGAATTAATAAACATGGTTAATCTTTAAAAGAGAGAGAGAGAGAGAGAGAGAGAGAGAGAGAGAGAGAGGAAACACTCTGTAATATTGGTTACACAACGGTAATAGCTACCGTGGCACGTAGTGAGAATTCCGCTAAAGACAGTATAGAATTTTCGTCTCTTTTTTTTAAGTTTGTGTGCAGAGTACAAAATTGCAGCCTGGCGCTGTTTGTTGGCTTTCTTAGTAAGTTGCATGCCAGGCAATAGTGAAAACAGTGAAAAATGAGCCTGGTATGTGGACTGTTTGTGCTCATGCGCGGCTGGTTGGAGCTGGCAGACGACAGAGGAATGAGGGGGGTAGATGGTCGCTGCTAGCACTGCGATAAAACGGAATACTGGAATTTGTTGAAATTTACTCTACACAAGTCATGCGTCTTTGGCTGCTGGGTTTTTTTGTGATTTTTGGGGTGAATTTTAAATCACTTCTAGGTGTCATACGCAGCTCATAGGCAGTGTCATACTCAGTTTCATAGTAATACTACTACTAATAACAATAGTAATGAGTATTGTATAAGCGCTTTACCCAATTTCATGAATCGGCACAAAGCGCCGCTCAAGTGAATCACACGCATTCGCTCAAACACTAATGAACACATTACCATCACGTGGTGCGAAGTGTCAGCTCAGCTACTGAAGCTTCGGAATTTAGAATTGCATTTGTTTTTCAAAGTTTAAAACATTGCGCATGAGCTGAACATTTCCAAATCAGAGCGGAATAGGAATATATAGCATTCTGTTTAAAATCCGTATCTACGTTGTGTAACCTGTATAGGAAACACTGTTCTGGCGGTGTTACTCTTGAAACGTAGTTGCACCGGAAACACTCGAGTCCATTTTGACTGCACCCCGTGGCGCGATTATAGGGTTGTGAGTTCAATCCTTTATATCTCTCACAGCGCTCCCTAGTTCGCGGGCTATGGCCCTATTTTGGTAATTAGGGCGGAGCAGGAGGGTAATTTGCGTGTGATCACCAATAAAAGAGGGGACAGGCAGGGTATCGATTTTGGGAAATAAGCCATTTTGTGTTGTCGATCTCATTACTCTTACAATGCAGATTGGCTCCTCTTTCAAAGTTTCCCTCCTGCTGCCAGACTCTCTCTCTCTCTCTCTCTCTCTCTCTGTGTGTGTGTGTGTGTGTGTGTGTGTGTGTGTGTGTGTGTGTGTGTGTGTGTGTGTGTGTGTGTGTGTGTGTGTGTGAGAGAGAGAGAGAGAGAGAGAGAGAGGGGCAGGCGCACCGTAAACGAGTCTGCACGCGATTCTGACTCGATTTGGAAAGGAAAACTCCCACCAAAATCCTGCCCACCAGGAACTCGAACCAGGCAGCTCAGGATCAGAAGTCGGATATATATCTACGTAAAAACAATCACTGATTTAATAGAAACTTCTCTGTTCCTCTGAAATACTGAAGAAAATAAGACACTCTGCAAACAACACACACCAAAAATACAAAAGACACTGATATAGGCGAGCAGACGAAATTAATTCTGCAGCGTCCCTAGAAATGAAAACAGAAACACCCTCAGTAGCCTACTACCGACTAATTCTGGTACCAAAATGAAGGATCAGACTTTTGCGCATCCAGGGCCCGTATGTAGAACTCGAGGTTAATTTAACTCACGGCTACGGGCCTAACCCAGACTAGGACAAAAGAAACCCCAAAACAAAATTAAAAAAGAAGCGAAGAAAGAAAGACAAAAATCCTTCTATAACGGCATAGAAACCTTGCTGAAATGGACCCGCTTCCTGATTTAAACAACAGAAAATTTAACCCTAGAGCTAGTTTAGTTCGAGGTTAGACTCTAACCCGGGGCTAAACTCCCTAACCCCGACTTTTACCTGCGGGCCCAGGGTTATAGTTTGTCCGGTGACTGAATGCATGCAGGCAAACGTGACGATACATATACGGAGAGAGAGAGAGAGAGAGAGAGAGAGAGAGAGAGAGAGAATCAGAATCAGAATTGTTTATTGATAGGCCTTAGGCCCATTCAAAGTTGAGAGCGACATCCAGACATTCTTATACACATCAATACGTGTACATGAAATAACCAAAGTGCAAAATAAAGTATATCAACTCAGCTGAGCAACTGTTGTCTTTTTCTTAACGCTAGAGAGAGAGAGAGAGAGAGAGAGAGAGAGTAACAGGACACCTCCAACATCTCGCAAGGTCTCGGCTTCACTGAGAAGAAGGTTCGTTGGCAACACACGACGCCCACCTTGCCAAGGTGTATGTCGCAAGACACAGTGGAATACAGTAGGCTACGGATTTCGCAAAAAAAAAAACCAAAAACAAACCACCGCACAGCCACTATTTCAGTATTGTGCCTTCTGCGGATGGAAGTTTTCAAGGTTTATTGATTTTTCGAGTTCGTGGGTGCAAGACTGAAGCTAATGGTAAAGGGTGGGAGACTTAAAAAGTGAAGTGTGCTATCTATCGGCTGAAGCAGCGATTGGTTTAGTCATTTGAAACTGCCGCAGATGAAAGGAAAACAATATGGGCAAGTGAGTGCGCGCGCGCAGTCACACACACACACACACACACACACACACACACACACACACACACACACACACACACACACACACACACACAGCCACACACTGTCACAGAGAATGACTGAACGAACGAACTTTTCAACGGATTTGGCCGTACACTGGCCATTTTCAATCTGCCGTTGCTTAAAAAAAGGCAGGGAATCATAAAGCGGAAAAGAGGACAAAATTACACACACACACACACACACACACACACACACACACACACACACACACACACACACACACACACACACACACAAGGACTGGAGAAACAGAAACAAAGTGCATGTAATCTGACTTCCATGTCATTCTTAACGGCAGGATCAAACGGTTGTTTTTTTTGTGCCTCAGCAGGTGGATGAGAGCCCCAACAAATCGTGAGACGGTTTCTGTACAGTCAGCTCAACTCACAGTTGATCCAAAGGATTTAGGAGAGAACATACACATATTACTGCGGGCATTCACCTGCTGATGATAAAAGACGGAGTGCAGACAGACACGCTGTGTGGCGTGACAATGTTCTATTTGTATGAAATGTTCTATCTTCCCTACAGTAAGTGTTCAGCGATAAGTCTCAGCAGACGTCGATAGCGGTGGGGTCAAACACCTCGCATTCTTACTAGGAGTGAGGTCGTCAGTACCGCAATGGTAAATCGACCACGGTGGTCCTAAGACACAGGTACGAAAACAGCCAAGCCCCTAGCCCCCGCCACCCCCCACCCCCCTTCCAAACAGAAAGACAGACAGACAGACAGACAGACAGACACACACACACACACACACACACACACACACACACACACACACACACACACACACACACACACAAACAACAACAACAACAAACACCCCCAAAACAACAAACAAACAAACCCCAAAACAAACAAACAAACAAGAAAAAACAAAAACAAAAAACAACCAAACAAAAAAACAAGAAACAAAATACAAACAAACAAACAAACAAACAAGAAAACCCCTGCCCCCCCCCCCCAAAAAAAAAAAAAAAAAAAAAAAGAAGAAGAAAAAAACAAACAAATCCCAAAATAAAAACAAACAGAAAAACAATTAAAAAACAAACAAACATACGCACAAACAAACAAAACAATAAAAACCGGTAGAAAAACAAAACAACAACAACAACAAAGAAACAAAAAATCCGACAAAAACCAACATCCAAACCTAAAACCAAATCAAACTAAAACAAACCAGGGTCAGAAACAACAACAGCTATGCAACAGGAGAAACGATTTTGTAATCAGCACTTTTAGAAAGTACCAAATTACGAGCTACGTATTACGTATGTACGTATTCGATTTCCCTCAGTACACCTAGTGTCATTGTTTCTGCTGAAATCACGTCCGCCACATTTCATCACGCCACATTTCATCACGCTTTTCAAAAGCTTGGTAGCTACGGATTTTCCTGGCCCCAACACCCACCGTCAATTTCATCATAGCTGCTGCGTCATTGTCGTGTTACAACTGGTGGCACACATTGTACTGCCCACTCGAGACCCGTGCGTCATAGATCGTTACAGGTAAATCCGACACCAGGGGCCGTATGTAAAAGTCAGGGTTAGGGAGTTTAGCCCCGGGTTAGAGTCTAACCTCGAACTAAAGTAGCTCAGGTTTAAATTTTCTGTTGTTTTTTTGTTTTAAATCAGGAAGCCACCAGGGTGCCTAAGCCGTTATAGCAGGATTTTTGTCTTCCTTTCTTCGCTTCTTTTTTAATTTAATTTTGTTTTGGGGGTTTCTTTTGTCCTAGACTGGGTTAGGCCCGTAGCGGTGAGTTAAATAAACCTCGAATTCTACATACGGGCCCAGCACGTCACGTCTGATAAAAGATATTTAGCGTGTGCGAGTTCTGATTTCACGTAGCCGCAAGATTGCCAAGCACATAATTACGGCCGAAGACTGAGAACAGCTTGCATAGACATATATAAAACGTGCCCAACACAACTGGTTTGCGACGCTATATTGTGTCCCAAGTATCTGATTCTGGTGCACGGGTGAAACGCATTTAATGAAAGGCTCTCCACAGCTTTGTTGTATACTTGACAAACATATTCAGACTAGACCTACTACGCGCAACGTTTTTCACGTGTAGGACATATACAGCTGTACACTTGGAAGTTGCGTTTTTTCTTTTGGAAAGCTGTTGCACGCTTTCGTTCCGAACAGGTGACTAAGTTTCAACAGGTGCCGTAATTGATATCTTCTGTTCGTGTTAGAAACTGGCTGTTTTGTGTCAACTGAAACATTACAATCTGTTACCAACAGCACCACAGGTGTTACATGTTACATTAGTTGATTTTTATTGGTCGCCATTCAATCTTACATGCATGAGGAAGTTAGACATGTGTTCGCGAATAAAGCTTGACAAGCTGGATAATATTCCTGCAGTGCTGTACAGGAGACAACATAGTGTTTCGAATCAAGAGTTCGCGCGTGCAGACACACACACACACACACACACACACACACACACACACACACACACACACACACAGAGGAATGCACACACACACGCACGCACGCACGCACGCGCGCGCACGCACGCACGCTCACACACAGTCCCCCCCCTCCTCTCTCTCTCTCTCTCTCTCACACACACACACACACACACACACACACACACACACACACACACACACACACACACACTGATAACACTGACACCTACACAGTCCCTCTCTCTCTCTCTCTCACACACACACACACACACACACACACATACACACACACACTCCCTCATCACCACCACCCCTGCTCCCCCCCCCCCCCCCAAACAACACCACCAACAACAAAAAGACAGGCACAAGTTCGATTAATTGCCAAATCATGTTGGGACAGGCGGCCTGTCTGTTTCAAAAAAAAGAAAAGAAAAAGAAAACAAGTTTAAAGTGGGGATGAACCGCAGGGCCACAGAACTCAACCGCTAAACTCCGCTCATCTGATTTGCCAGCGCCGGCAAGTCTTTCATCACGCGCTAAAAGCATAATGAAGGGGTAACAAGCTTGCAGCCATCTGGGAATTCTCAGAGACCGAGCGTGAACAAAGATCGTGTAGAATTTCGCCGAAACATTTTTGTGTAAAGCAAGATCGAACTACATCATGTCAGTATTGGATTTCGCAAAGTGGTATTTTAATAAGAGACGACTCCACTCGGCAAACCCTCAGGCCAAAGCCCCGCCCCCTTTACTCTGCCGCGTACTGGCCAAAAAACAGTGCGTCTATGACGTCATTTTATTCATAAAGGCGGGGTGATTTCAAGAAGAAAGAGACTGACGTAATCGTGTTTTCCCTCTAATGACGTCAATGGACTTACGCTGCTTTCTTTCCATGTTTCAGTCATATCGGACAACATGATTGTGCTTCCCTCGTTGTGGGGAGCCGGGGTGGCCGAATGGTAGAGCGTTGGACTCTCAATGCTCCGGTCGTGAGTTCGAATCCCGGCTGTGGCCAAATATTTGTACTTGCCTTATTCTCGTTGCCCCCCGTCTTTGATATCACCCTCACGTTGTGGAAAAGGACGTTAAACTCATAAACACCCACCCACCCACCCACCCGCTTCCCTCGCTGTCGTGTCTGGCAAACACACACACACACACACACACACACACACACACACACACACACACACACACACACACACACACACACAAAACCGGTCGAACGGAATGGCATAACCATGATTTATTATATATGACCGTCGTACCCTGCAGTACAGGCGTAAGCCGGTAAGGACACAAATATTACGCGTGGGGGTCAAATGCAGTGCTTGTGTTAAGTACTCTCTTTTGAGAGTATGCTAGTCTGTAGTGATTTTTGTTGTCACGAAAAAGCGTGATTTTCGTTTATTTGGATAGGGCAAGGTGCATGCCAGGGGGTAGCTCAAAAAGGCAAGCTGCCAGTGAAGCCGGGACGTTTCGCGAGAGAGAGAGAGAGAGAGAGAGAGAGAGAGAGAGAGAGAGAGAGAGGGCAAAGGTGACGTGAGTGGATTTAGGTGAAGTGGCTTTCTGACCTAAACAGAAAGTAGACGCGCATTACTCCAGTGAGGCCTGAGCGGAAAGGAGACACTCAATTTCTTTTTAACTCCAGTCAGGTGCGTGCCCTCGAAAGGTCTATGCATGGTAATTTTTTTGTTTCTAGATTGAAGCAATTTTTAGGGGTGACTACGACGCCTGAGGCTAACTGGGAATATAACAGCCATTTGGAGGCTTTCTGCATTTGTATGGTTTGACCCAAGGCTACAGCTGTCGGTGTGAAGGTAGAAATGAAATGGAACAGCTCTGGGGAGACATCCGTGACCAGTGAGAAATGGCGCCGTGTCGTCACGTATGTCTTGTGTCAGGCACATTGTCTTACATTGAACCCTTGTCAGCGTCAACCTGACTATCGCCTGGGCACGTAGCGCAGAATGACAGAATAGAATCGCAATGCTACAGGGTTTTATTGTGTAGAGGCTGTGCGTGCGTACGTACTTGTGTGTGTGTGTGTGTGTGTGTGTGTGTGTGTGTGTGTGTGGGGGGGGGGGGGGGTAGCTGTGTGTTTACGGTACAGAAGCTTATATGGATGAAAAGCAAATAGAAAGGGTTAAAATTACAACACTTTGGACTAAACGGACTCATTCCATCTTTGCTAAGTCAACTGTTCGTGACTGCGCCTGTACGCTCGAAATACTCTATCTCGATAATTAGTACAGCTCTTAATGCGATACAAGCGGCCCAGCGATCGGCTTTCAAATTCCACGACTGGTGTTACACTACTGGAGCGCTCGGTGTGGTCGCCGCGCCATCGACTGAGTACGCTTCTGTTGGCTTAGTGCCGGCATTAGAGACACTGTCACTGTCCATATGTCTAAGTGGTGTGATGACAGATACCACGAAAGCAGCTCAAAACGATCTGTGACCATAAAAATGGCAGCAATAGCCCCTTTAACTCTTTACCTGCCAAGTACATTTTCTCCAACACCCTCAGGAAACCAGCATCCAGCACCACACGCCAAGCCCCTGACCCGCACGGGAAAAAGGAAGAGAGGCCGGCCTCGCAACAGCTGGAGGCGGGACACTGAGGTAGAGCTATGTAAGCAGGGGACCAACTGGACTGGAGTGGCAAGACTAGCCCAGAACAGAGTGCGATGGCGAAGGGTTGTCGATGGCCTATGCTCCACTTGGAGCCAGGGGCTTAAGTAAGTAAGTAAGTAAGTACATTTTCTCAAAAGTGTAGCTCTTCCTTCCTGAAGCCAGAACAAGGGGGCATAACTATCGAAAATAATAAATTGATAAAAATGGTAGCATTAGTCCCTTTAACTCTTTCCATGCCATGCAAGTACATTTTCCCACCGTTTAGCCCTTATTCCCCCTCCTGAAGCCAAAACAAGGGGCATTACTATCGAAATGGGATTGAAGACAGTCTGGAAATTTCAATACTGTCTCCTTTTTGTATTTAGGAAATAAATCAGTAGTAGTAGTAGTAGCAGCAGAAATAGAGTTGTTCTAGTCTGCCAGAAACGGACTTTCACCAGATGATGGACGCGAATCAGTCACCGCCAATGGTAAGGAAAGAGTTAAAGTCTCTAGAACAAATGCGAGACGCCGGGTGACGCAACACGGAAGGAAGTAGCCTACTGACTGCCAACAGCATCGGTAATAAAGCGAGAACAACCGACAGCTGCGCGTGTCCCAGTTGTCTATCAGCCTTTGTCAGTTTCACTGACTGCTGACGAAGTCCTGATTGGTTCCGACATAGTCAATTATGCACAGAACACAACTGAAAATGCTGATGATGTCAGAGAGGGAGAGAGGGAGGGAGGGAGGGAGAGAGAGAGAGAGAGAGAGAGAGAGAGAGAGAGAGAGACAGACAGACAGACAGACAGACAGAATGAACGAACGAACGAACGAACGAACGAACGAACTTTATTTTCCAACGGAAGTGAATTAGAAACAATGATTAATTTTCAATCCGCCGTTGCTACAACAATAAAAAAGACTACAATAGCAAAATGAAAAGAAATACAGAGAGAGAGAGAGAGAGAGAGAGAGAGAGAGAGATGAAATGAAACTTTACTTTCCAAAGCTAAAAAGATACTGGTACAAAGACCTGTCTTCTGTCTTGTCCTTGCTAAACTAAAAGAAGTACACTGAGAGAGAGAGAGAGAGAGAGAGAGAGAGAGAGAGAGAGAGAGAGAGAGACTTCCGAAGGGCCTTTTTGCAAATGGGACACAGCGGGAGGGGGGCAAAATCGAGTGTGGGACATTGAATGGAAACCATATCAAACATTCAACACGGTGATTAACCTTTAACATGGACATCCGATGTTAGGAATTGGAGAGAGAGAGAGAGAGAGAGAGAGAGAGAGAGAGAGACAGACAGACAGACAGACAGACAGAGCGGGCCTACACATCCTGGGGGAGCCGGGGTGGCCGAATGGTAGAGCGTCGGACTTCTAATGCTCGGATCGTGAGTTTGTATCTCGGCTGGGGCCAAATATTTGTGCTGGCTTGTTCATCGTTGCCCCGTCTTTGACGGATATCACGCGTATGTGGTGGAAAAGGATGTTAAACCCCCAAACACCCACCAACCCACCCGCCTACACATCCTTGACTGGAACTGACGATCCAACCTAATAATACAGTCACAAGTATATGCTAACACCCGCCAAAGCGTTCGACCACAGCGCGTTCCGCACAGTGCGCCGCCCGGGTTTTGGTACAATCAGATCATAAATCGTCTACAATACCCAGACATGCACAAGGGCCACTAAGGGACCTTCTGGCAATTTCTCTTACAAACCGCTAAGCATTCTGTAAAACACTCACATAGACGCCAAACGCCTGGCATTTAAAGCGGCACCTGGCAGGTGAACACTGAACTCCCACCCGTGTCAAAACCGTGTTTCAATAATAATAATAATAATAATGAGGATTTTCATGGCGCCTAATCTCCAAAGTCGGGACTCTAGGCGCTTTACAAATGTATATAAAAAGGGGATACCTAAATACATGAATATTAGATAAAAATAATCACATAAATAAATACGAAAAAAAAACCCCACCCAACAACATACATACATATACGGATACGTACATACATACATGCATACATATAGTCATACATACAGTCAGACATACATACAAGCACGCCTACATACATACCAACATGCAATACACACCTATATACCAACACAGCGCAAAACAACAGGCCGGGCTTGGTAACAGGGCTGAACGAATTATCTGAAGGCTGATATGAATAGATGCTGCCAGTATTGAGTCAGGGGTTGTCAGAGAGTCAGGGGCGTGCCCATGAATGGTCTGTGCATTGGCATGGTATTTTATGGTTCTAGATTGAAGCATTTTTAGGGGGTGACTATGATGCCTGAGGCTGGTAGGGAATATACAGGCATTTTTAGGCCTCGTGTATTTGTGTTCTTTGGCCTGCAGGGCGTTACAACTGTATTATTATTATTATCATTATCATTATTATTATTACTATCTTCAAATGCTGTCCGTTTCTCTCGTTGCCCCGTCTTCGATATCACCCACGCGTGGTGGAAAAGGGCGTTAAACTCCTAAAACACCCACCCAACCTACCCGTTAGCCCTTTCATTCCAGCAACGCCGTAGACCAAAAGCTGCACACTGCCAGTAGGTCCCTCATGTGCAGGAATGCAGGGGGGGGGGGGGGGGAGTTCAACTCATGATACGTGAGGTTTGCACAGCGGGTGGAGTGTGTAATGATCCACCATTAACCAGCCAACAACCTCACACCTAACATGCACGCCTCGGCTCCAGGTATTAACGTCAGTTTCAGGTACAGACTCTCTCACTGAGAGAGAGAGAGAGAGAGAGAGAGAGAGAGAGAGAGAGAGAGTCAATGAATCTTTATTTTACAACGGTAGAGGCAGTTAACATAAACAGTCAATTTTCACACCTGCCGTTGCTAAGTACTATGAGAGAGAAAGAGAGAGAGAGAGAGAGAGAGAGAGAGAGTCGCAGTTTTACATAATTATCAATTCCTCGTTTTCAGCTCTTGTCAAAAATGGATCGCTGCTGAGATTTTCGTCACATAAAAATCTCTCTTTGTACAAGCCTGGTCATTGTGGTCCCTTTCGTCTTTCCTTCAACAATAAGGACTACAGCTCCGTCTACAGCTCTATTTCCCCCTCACCCCAACGCCCCAGACAGACAGACAAGCAGGCAGGCAAGAAGGCAGACAGACAGACAGACAGGCAGACAGTGACAACATAAATTATGTAGTTTGGGTGAATGATATCAAAAACGGGGCAACTGACGGGAAAAAGGCCAGTACAAATATACGGCCCCCGCCGAGAGAGAGAAAGGCAGACAGGAAGACAAAAGGATAGAGAGACAGAAACAGAGGCGAAGACAGAGAAAATAACAACAATAATAATAATAATTATTATCATAATAATTACATTAATGTACATTAATGGGTAGATGTAACCCATTAATAAATAACAGTTCTAAGCGCGTTAAAACAAAATAACAAGTGAAAAGGAAGCAAAATATACAGAGCCGTAAGGTCAGGGCCTAGGCACGACGACACACACACACACACACACACACACACACACACACACACACACACACACACACACACACACACACACACGCGCGCGCGCGCACACACGGTAATGAAGGAACGCACAAATGAATTCTATTTTACAACTGAAATGAAGTGATTTTTTTAAAGTACGTATATACAGAGGAACACTAAGAGAAAAAAAATAAGAAACTACTCTTTCTACAAGCTATATGGTTATCGTAGTATGTATCATGTTATGTCGTTAATGTTAGTGATTAATTTCCCGGTGTTGCCCTACATTGTCAACTGGGTTCAAGGAGGCCGGAAATTAACGAAGTATTACGATATAATACGAAACCCGGATCCATGTAAGTGGTGTTACATAATTAAGTGCGGACACCAAGACATTTATCAGGAAGGTTTGCTGTAGATTCAGGACATGCCTGCTCTCTCTCTCTCTCTCTCTCTCTCTCTCTCTCTCTCTCTCTCTCTCACGGTAGTGTAGCAACGGCAAGTTTGAAAATGGTCTTTGTATGTGTATAACTTCTTCCGTTGTAAAATAAAGCATCGTTATCGTTCTCTCTCTCTCTCTCTCTCTCTCTCATGCAATCACGCACGCACACGCACGCACGCACCCCCCCCTCCTCCCCCCCCCCACTCAATCACCCTAAATATAAACATCACTCCTGTGCGGGGTTGATTCCAGGCGATATTAAACACGATGACGCGTCAACGTCAAACATAGCAAGCCTAGTATAATTATACAGTGTTTCCGTCTATGTCACAGGTTTTTGCTCATCTTGAGAGTTACCGAGAAACTTTCAACGGCTTCTGCGAATAGTCTGGTAATCATTTATTTATTTTTTTTATTTTTTTTTGACAAAAATCCTTCTATAACGGCAAAGGCGCCTTTCAGCAATGGACCCGCTTCCTGATTAAAAAAAAAATTAACCCTAGAGCTAGTTTAGTTCGAGGTTAGACTCTAACCCGGGGGCTAACCTCCCTAAACCCGACTTTTACACGGGCCCTGGTCGAGGCAGTCACATGTCCTCACTAGTGTAATGTAAGTCAGTTTACACATTCCGCACCTGTACGGTACCTTTTGTACTGAGGGGGACCTACACTCAGTGACACCGGCATGGCATGTGTATATATACACACCCCCACACTTTCAGCATACTTTAAAGGTCTGCAGTCTTAACAAAAAGCCGTAAAATCGTGTGTGTGTGTGTGTGTGTGTGTGTGTGTGTGTGTGTGTGTGTGTGTGTTTTAAACTGCGACTCCTGCGACTATGCATGATGCAGGCAACTCTCAGTGTCACAGCTGCGGAGTTTTCAGCGCTTCGGAGACCCTTATAAAACCAGCGCGTGAGTTTGCAGTGACTTGACTGTGCTTTTGATCAGTGAGCGCGACACATCGCTACAGCGTCTAGCGGGTGTTGTGTGCTGCACGAGAAGACTAGTCACTGCGATCTTTCTCGCTCAGTGTCAAAGCGCTAGCTGAGCTTTGAAATCAGGCTGCCCTTGGCTTTTCTCGGGATTTCAGGGACGCTGAAAACTCTGTAACTGGGACAGAGTTGACTGTGCATTTTTCGGATAGTTGTTTGTGTGTGTGTGTGTGTGTGTGTGTGTGTGTGTGTGTGTGTGTGTGTGTGTGTGTGTGTGTGTGTGCTTTAAACACGCTGTTTGTGGCTTTTTGTTGAGATTGCAGACATTTAAATAGGCCTGAGGTTAAGCCTCTGGCTTGTCTGTTCCCCTCCCTGGCTACTATCACCCCCCATCTGGCCCCGCCTCCAATTCCTAGCTATCTCCTTCCTTTTCAGCCCGAAAACAGTTCAAATTTTGTCTCTGGTCATACTTACTATACGATTGACATGACTTAAATGTTTGTGAAAATTGCAAATCGGTTGAAGTTTTGTTTGGATGAGGAAATGATTTTTGTTCTGGTTTGAAGATCAGTCCATGCTGCTTCAGAACCCGTATTCTACTGTCAAATAGTAAAAAAAAAAAAAAAAAAAAGGTTTCTCAAACCCATGGTCGGTAAATATTCATACCTGATACGGTCAGTTTCTGGATTTCGCGGCGTTTAGAACAGCAGTCAAACACGGTGGAATTAAATGTCAGGCAAAGCAAAGTTAATCCCCTGGGCCCGTATGTAGAACTCGAGGTTAATTTAACCTATGGCTATGGGCCTAACCCAGACTAGGACAAAAGAAACCCCAAAACAAAATTAAATAAAAAAAAAAAGGAAGCGAAGAAAGAAAGACACAAATCCTTCTATAACGGCATAGGCACCTTGCTGGAATGGACCCGCTTCCTGATTTAAAACAAACAAACAAGCAACAACAACAACAACAACAACAACAACAACAACAACAACAACAAACAGAAAATTTAACCCTAGATCTAGTTTAGTTCGAGGTTAGACTCTAACCCGGAGCTAAACTCCCTAACCCCGACTTTTACATGAGGGCCCAGGCTTGCGTGACTTACCTGCATAGTTGTCGAAGACGGCTGGCACGTGCTGGGTGGGGTAGCGGTTCGTAGCGTAGCCCATCAACATGCTGGTCTTGCCCACCGCGTCGTCCCCGACCACCACACACCGTACGTCCACTTCGCGCCCCATGCACCTTACTTCCAAGTCGCCTCCGCGCAGCACCATCGTCATTTTCTTTTTTTTTAATCGTCGCTATCCTCTGTGATGATGATGACTTGAGCACCACTTTTGTTCGTTTCTAGAAGAAACTACTACACACTACTACAGATCTTTCGCTGCAGTAGCTGGCCCCGAGCAGATTTGTTAAATGTTACGGATTTGTATGTCGTGGGTCAGTTCTGACCCACACGGCAATAAGGCCGAGTAGAGTTTCTCTCCGGGACGAATGGCTGAGATGATGATGCGACTGAACTGGACAGTAAAATGTTCAGTTGTTCAATGTTTCCTCAGTGAATCTACCTTCGCTGTTGTTACTGACCACGAAGGCAAACACGATGCACCGACAATTATTGGTCCGAATATTCAGCACTCGATCTGAAGGACAGGATACTTCTTGCAACCTTCTGACCCTCAAACGGGCCCTGACCACATACCACAAAGGATCTAAATGCTAATTTGTCACAGTATTCGGTCGCTCCGGACAGAGTCCACTTCAGTCCGGCGCGTGCAGCATATGGCTCCTAACTGGTCCCTTAGTGTCACCGGACACGTATCGATACGGGCCGGTCGCTGATGCAGGCGATAAAGTGGCCGGCGACCGTCGTTCTTCCAGCGATAAGAGACACGTGTGCCACACCCGATCTCCTGGCCGGGGTCGTGTGCAGGCTGATAATAACCTGATGACCACAAGAGGAATGTATCAGAGTCAGCGATGGTGATAATGGACAGCTAATATACCACAGGAATACTTTGTCTGCAAGGCCAACAGACACGTGACTGCGTGCAAGTGTCCGCGCACGTGAGGTACGTTAAAATAACACTACACGCGTTGAATGGAATGGGAAGTGTGCACAGACGTATAGAGATAGACGCACCACGGTGCCGGAAAAGTGACGCCGCCGCGCGCCATGTTGCTAGTACCTGGAAGTGCCAGCTGTTTACATAGCGCGCATAGCATTGGCCAGACGCTATCAGCTGTTTACATAGCGTGCATAGCATTGGTCCGCTTTATCTTACGTCAAATTTCTGATGACGTCTTTCTAAAGAACTTTGTATTTCGAACGAGGCGTCCTATACACAGAGCCTCTGAGTTCTGGTATTAGTAAGATGGCCGCGATAGCGACACTCGCAAGCAGCGGTGGCAGCGTGCGGCGGTGCGTCTATCTCTTTACGTCTGTGGAAGTGTGTCACAAAGCTGTAAGGCTGTCTGCCGAAAGAAATGATCTTCTATGTGAACTATGTACCTTTTCCTTTAACTTTACGGCTTCCGATACTAGAAAATATACGCCTTTCTTTGAACGCGCGGTACTTTCCCTGACCATGAATATTTCTATAAGCAGGCCAGCCAGCCAGCCCCTTCGCTGCAAAGCAAGCCTTTAGGGCACTATTTCTCTGACGCGTCTTCCCGATTGTCTCTTGTATCTTGACTCGAGTGACTGTTCTGATGCACAGGTTAAGCACACTCGATGAAAACTCTTCCACAAAGTTGTGCGCCAGACAAGCGTATTGAGTCTTTAACTGCTGCATAAACATGCTGCTTTGAGGAACAGACACGTGATGAAATGCCAGCGTCAGTGCACAAGATATGTATTAACTTTTTTTCTTTTTTTTTTAAAGACCATATTTCGTCCGTAAGACGACCATACACATGCTTGATGTAAGCTAACTTCTTTAAAAATGCTTTGAAAAAAATCTAGCTGTTCATTGAGACTAGATTTTAACCCCTGCCTCAAAATACTTTGAGGAATAGACACGTAACTGCACGCCAGCGGCAGTGCACATGATATACGTTCACTTCTTTTTTCAAAAAAAGGCAATACTTTGTCTGCAAGACGACCACACACGTGCTTGGTGTAGCTTAACGTCTTTAGAAATGCTTTGAAAAAAAATTCAGCTGCTCATCGGAATCTCGAGACTGGATTGGCCTACTTCTTTAAAAAAAAAAATGCTTTGACGAAAAGACACGCGCGTCCTTGTCAAAGTTTGCGAGTGATGTAGGTTAACGTTAAAACTTTTTTTTTCAAAGGCGATTAAAGTTCACCCGTCACCGAGACAGACCAGAATCTGAGACTGGATTGACCTACTTTCTTTGTTGTAATGCACGTGATATATGTTCAGTAACTTCTTTAAGACATTACTTTGAAACTGCGTTCAGTTATTTACTGAGACTGGACCTGACAGACCAGAATCTCTCGAAGACTGGATTGACCTTCTTTCCTCGCTGTAATGCACGTGATATATGTTAAACTTTTACTTTGAAAGAAGGGTTCAGCTGTGAAATGTGACTGACACTTTGACCCACTTTGTTTCTTGTAATCCGCTAAGTTGGTGTTTTATTACCGAAACTCCGAAACTTTCACGGCCGGCAAATGTCTCAGGTTTCAAGCACACCTTTCGCTGAAAATAATTAGTCGGTCAAGCTTAGACAGAAACCTAGGCAAACACGGACCAAGTAAGTATACTCACCAGAGTGATATATGTTCCTTCACTCTGAGCCGTAACCGAGCGTCAGTGGCCACCTGTTCGCTCTGCGGTACAGCAGACGAAATCAAATCACAACTCCTCTCTTCCTTGGGCTGTTCCGCTGTACACTGGCACGCGAAGCTGTCAATGAATTTCGCTTGTGAGAAATTCAGTTAGTCGGCACACATATAGTATAACAGGCAGACGATGTTATTTGTGAAGAGGTACTAGTTAAGCTAGTTACCACCACCACTACACTGCTGGGTTTTGTTAACTTGAAAAAGTCGGACGGGGGAATCTTGGCAGCGGACAACAGTACAGTCCTTTACTCGAGCTTTGTCGATTTTTCGCTAAAAAGCTGTTGCAACGACCGTTCACTACACATGTCATACAGCTTGTCTGGCTTTAAGGTGTTTCGACAGCTGGTGCTATTGTACAGTTTTATCCGGCAATAGATTGGGTTTCAAGTACACGTACAATTTACGCAAATGCCTTCACATCAGAAACTAGTTATGCGCAGCTGGCCAAGATGTGGTTAGCTGCCACTAATAGCACAAAATAATCAGCTTCAGTGGATCGTGTGAAGTCATGTTTTCCGAAAGCCGGAATCCAATGTTCAGCCATTGAACCGCCGGCCGAAACTGACGCAGACCGTGCAACTTTCAGACTTCAAAGCTGGTGCCCCGTTCACACCGGCACGTTCATTGATTGATTGATATCCACTTGCGTCGTCAGTTTCATTCATAACATCCTGCCGCCGATTCCCAACTGCATCCGAACCGGCGCAGTTACTGAACCTGATAAAATCGCGGACACTGACAACGTGTCCAACCGTTTGGTTTTCTGTTTTGTAGAGCAAAGAGTGCGGCCTCAGTTTTGTGTTCACTAATAACTTGTGTTCACAACTCTCAGTGTTGGCGGATTGATCAGATCAATCCCTCCCGCAGTACCTCACAGAGAAGCTCACTACGTATGCAACCTCCCGTTCACTTCGCTCATCTTCTGAGAAACTATTGAAAATACCCCGTGCCAGTCTGAAAACGTACGGCCAATGTTCCTTCAGTTACTCTGCTCCCCAAATCTGGAACTCACTGCCCGCCTCCCTTAGAAGCCTCCCTACTCTGTCACAGTTCAAGGCACACCTTAAAACCTATCTGTTTCGGCAAGCTTTCCACTAACATTTTTACTGTATCCTCCCCTGTATCCCACGTCCGCCGCGTGTGTGTGTGTGTGTGTGTGTGTGTGTGTGTGTGTGTGTGTGTGTGTGTGTGTGTGTGTGTGTGTGTAGCGCGCACTGAGTGCTCTCTTGGGCAGATTGTCTGCGCTATATAAGAACAAATTATTATTATTATTATTATTATTAACAGTTACCACACTAACTGATCATCCACTGCCTATGGTGTTTCAGTCACACACGCAACGAATCAGTCCAAACGTTACCGTTCAACTTTGCAGAGCTACTTAAAGGGGGTAAATAGTCTCTTTTGTAATACAACTTACGTTCACAACTCTGTTGCCAGATTAATTTCAGTGAACAGTTCCACACTTACCGGTCATCAGCTGTCCAGGGTACATCAATCAATCGCAGCCTTCACGTCCAAACGCTGGTGTTCACTTTGCTGAGCTACACCACAGAGTGTAGTCTCGTCAGTGGTCACTATTTACGTCCGCAACACAGCAATGATTTGAACAGTTCCACCACAACCACTGGTCAGCCACTGTTTAGGATCGGAGCACCAGTCACAGGCTCGACGAATTATTTGCAGAGCCACATCAGAAAATGCAGTCTCCAAGTCTGATGTGACTACACAACACTCAGCACCAGTGTCATCTCAGTAGCGAGAAGCAGCAGTCACACCGACTATCGACGCCGGAATCAGCTCCCTGGAACCTTGACTTCCAGGCTTTCATTCACAAATTCTCACTCCCCTGGGCCAGTCATTCACCGATCGTTCCTTTGATTCGGTTTGCGGGACACGGAAAAAGGACCGTCTGATAGTTCAGCCCGGCGCGTGCTGTCAGTCACGATCAATCGGCCAGCGCCGCCGTTGGTGACTAATTTCTTTAGTGAGAGACAGATCTCCAAAGTGGATCGGACGCTTCACTTTTCACTTCCCTGTCGGCTGTCGCGTTTGCCGCCCGATGCTAACCCGGTGGTGGAGAAGCCGCGAAACAGCTGATCTGGCGTGCTACTGCATCGATCAATCAGCCAGGCAAAGCCTGTAGGAAAAGACTCAAGCGGATAGTGTCTTTGCCTTTACCCACCCCGCCTGGGTCTACACACAACACACGTGAGACTGGCACAAGATTTCCTAAAGCTACAAAGCCAGAGAGTCAGATCTCTCCCCTCACTCACTCTCTCTCTCCCTCTCTCTTCTCCTAGCGAAGCGCTCGCGTTTGGCAACTGTGGGGTCCTCGTGGCAATGTTTATACTGCTGGCGGAGACGTCATGCGTCGGGAATCCCCGCCTCTGGCGCGCGCGTCCTCGTTTGGCTGCGCTGTTGCGCGCGCTGAACTTGACCTTACAGGTCGGGTGATGAATGACGGAAGAGCCGCCCGAGGTTGCAAAGCTTGTCAGTTTCTTTATGCGTGAGGTGCTGATAGGGATCAGGGTAAGCGTGACGAAGCATAATGTGATTTCGCTGCTGTCTGAGCTAGAAATTGTGGTCAGTTGTGGCATCAGTGTATGAACGGGAGTATTGGTGGTGGTTGATTCACTGAGGGGCCGCGTCAGTGACAGATTGAGTCTGTGTGCCGTGTGCCGTCGGTGTGTGCCGTCGGTGTGTGCCGGCGGCGGTGTCAGTCATGTCAGTGTGTGTGTGTGTGTGTGTGTGTGTGTGTATGAAGTCGTGGTCAGTTACTGTGATGGCATCAGCCGACGAACAGGCCGGAATGTTGGTTATGTTTGGGTTGGCCGTTCAGTTCAGGGTGTGTATCAGTGTGCAGTCAGTGTGTGGGCGGCCGGTGTGCGTGCTCGGTCGCTCGCCCGGTGTGTGTGAGTAACACTGTGTGTGTGTGTGTGTGTGTGTGTGTGTGTGTGTGAGTAACAGTGTGTGTGTGTGTGTGTGTGTGTGAGTAACTCTGTGTGTGTGTGTGTGTGTGTGTGAGTAACACTGACTCTGTGTGTGTGTGTGTGTGTGTGTGTGTGTGTGTGTGTGTGTGTGAGTAACAGTGTGTGTGTGTGTGTGTGAGTAACTCTGTGTGTGTGTGTGTGTGTGTGTGTGTGTGTGTGAGTAACAGTGTGTGTGTGTGTGTGAGTAACTCTGTGTGTGTGTGTGTGTGTGTGTGTGTGTGTGTGTGTGTGTGTGTGTGTGTGTGTGTGTGTGACACGCCATATTTAGAATGACTAGTTTCTAATTGTTCATTTACTTGTAAGTAATAACTTGATATTGATCGTTCTTGTCAGTGTTCAGGTGTAATGGCGTAGGAACGTACATTTGCATACTATCCCTGCCGGACAGCCCGGCGTTTGATCAGGTGTACCTGCTGTGAAACATATTGTCAGTACGTCAGTGACACGTGACAGATGTTTAGCTTCGTGACTTCTCCCATCAATAATAACCTTTGTACAGGCTTAACATGCAAGCCTGTAGGTTTGTGCGTTTCAGTCAGTCAGTCATTCCGTCTGGAGTTAGTCGACGTAAGTGTTAGTCGTTGTATGGTATGGTAGACTTCTCCTCGTAGCACATATCCATCTAATAATAATAATACTAATAATAATAAAATGGGTACTTAAGGGACGCCCTCCATCTCTTCTGAAATGCTCAGGGCGCCGCAGGGCTGAAGGACGAAGCAGTGAAAGCCTGCTGCCGCCAAGCGCTACTTTATGTGCAAACCTACACCCTGCTATTCACTCTAGTGCGTGCGACAGTATTTCTGTTTTCCACGCCACCGTCCACAGCCTACTCCTCTTCGAAACTGAAGATGGGCGTGGGGTTTTTAGCGTGCACACTTGATATTTGTGCGTGTGTGTGTACACGAGGGCGGGACAGGCACCGTAAACCGTAAAGTCTGCACTCGATTTGGAAAGGAAAATCCATCCAGATTCCTGCCCAATAGGGGATGGAACCGGGCAGCTCAGGATCCGAAGTCGTATACCTTAACCACTAGACCAAATCCCCTTGTAGCCTCGCATATTATTAAATGGGGTGTTATATGAATGAACTTGACTTTTTTTTTTTTTTTAGAACTAGGGGCGATGTGTAGAAATTGTTTCACCTACGTTATGTACGAAACCAGTCTCCGAGTTCCTTGCACCAGCATTCCTGCATGGGTGTCTAGGTTTCAAAACTGGACGCTATTCCGAAATAGGTTACAACTCTTTGATTGACGTGAAGTGGGCAAGAGCTGCACCCCTTCCGCTGCATTGACGGAGTGTTCGATAAATTCTAGTCGTGCACGAGCCCGGACGATGTCCAGATAGCGTTGTTCTAAAACTGACAGACGGCATAAGATCGATCGGCTGAGGTCGGGTTGAATAAACTGCACCACTGTGTATTTCCTTATTCCGCCCGCCCACCCCCCCCCCCTCAACACACACACACACACACACACACACACACACACACACACACACACGCACGCACGCACGCACGCACGCACGCACGCACGCACGCCCCTTCCCTCGGTTCAGATTTGAAAACGATTATTGGTGTCCTTGTGTCCTGAAACACTCATAAATTATTTGGGGAAGAAAGGGCTGTGAAGGAAGGGAGGGTGGGGTGGAGGCTGCCCTTGTGTGAAGAGAGCATGAAATACTGTCCATGAAATAACGCCACCACGACCCACTCACCTACTTTTCAAAGGGGGTTGGGGGGGGGAGGGGGGAGGATAGGTAGAGAGAGTTACTGGACAGAAATTTGGTCGGCTTCCGAGATTCTTTTCTTCTACTTATCTATCGTCCTCTCTATATCTGACGTGACGCAATCGATACTGTCTCCCCCCCTCCCCCGACAAAATGAATACTTCATATAAAAACAGACTGAGGTAACGTGGTGTCATAAATTAATTAAGAACTGAATACATTTATACACAAAGAGTAATAACTGAACAAAGAAATAAATAATGAAATACGCAAGTATGAAAAAAAATCCTGTGTAGAGTTTTTAATAATAATAATAATAATCGCATTAATATAGGCGCTTTATCCCAAATATTTTGGCTCAAAGCGCCGCGAGCTAAACCCAACACGCACGCTCACGTGAATCACACGCATTCTCTCACACACAGGACATAAACGTATTACAATCACGTGGTGCGAAGGGTCAGCTCAGCTATTTAAATTTCGGAATTAAGATATGCATTTATTTTTCAAACTTGGTGGGCTGAACATTTCCAAAGCAGAGGGGGAGGAAGCCGGAGTACCCGGAGAGAACCCCCGACGATCGGCCCGAATTGCATTTAACATGCAATTGACTGTCGACTGTCTCGACTTTTTTTTTTTTTAACTGAGCAAGGAGACTTATCTGAAAGAAAACATTGCTCGTATTGTGTAACATGTCTACAGCACTATGTACATTTTGTCTACAGTCTATATGTAAATGTGTGTGTGTGTGTGTGTGTGTGTGTGTGTGTGTGTGTGTGTGTGTGTGTGTGTGTGTGTGTGTGTGTGTGTGTGTGCGCGCGCGCGCGCGCGCGCGTGTGTGTCTTCTAGCTTTTGTCTTTATAGTGCGAGATCCTGTGTGTGTGTGTGTGTGTGTGTGTGTGTGTGTGTGCGCGCGCGCGTGTGTGTCTTCTAGCTTTTGTCTTGTGTATATGTATTAATGCGAGATCCTGAGAACTCTTGACTGGACTATATTTACGAATGTACCTGATGTATGCAAAGTTGTCCTGAATGTTTTGAAATACCAAAAAGACGAAGAAATAGCCAACAACATTTCCCTGGACTTCTCGGGTCGTGAGTTCGTATCCCGGTTGGGGCCAAATGTTTGAGCTGGCTTCTTCATCGTTGCCCCGTCTTTGATATAACTCGTATTTGGTGGAATAGGACGTTAAACCCCCAAACACCCACCCACCCACCCACCCTCCCTGTCGGCCGCTGTTCACACCGCCGCAACGCTGGACAGAGCAAACATACCGACCCCAGATGTAGTGGCAATTGGTCGGCGGCGGATAAAGAAAGTGGGGGCGGGGACCGGAGTCACCGGACCGCTCAACGTGAGAACGGACGCTCCTATATGTATCCAGTGACGGCCGGCCACTCGAAGCACACCTTGGGAGGAAACAATCTGCCGGTGACTCGTTCGATGAGGGAACAAAAGTGCGACAGACCAGCGTGACTTGAGTGTGTCCCTTGACGGTGCTACGTGGCATACTGCACGTCGATCGCGGTCCCATGGCCCAGTGCTGTGGTAAATTTGTGGACGCGTCAGTGTTAGTGCATGTGAGCGCAAGCAGGTAGGCAGGTACGGAATATCCCGGCTGGATTTGATAATGTGGTGTGAATGGGTTCAGATTTGCACTGAACAGTCGCATAGCTCTGTTGTGACACTTGTCGGAAATGACGCTGAGGTAGGAAGGTCTGTGTGTGTGTGTGTGTGTGTGTGTGTGAGAGAGAGAGAGAGAGAGAGAGAGAGAGAGAGAGAGCGCTCGCGAGAGATGACGACGATGATGAGAAGAACGATGATGATAACGATGGTGATGATGATGGTGATGAGGATGAAACTTTGTTTTCCACCAGTAAGGTCGGGGTGGGTGTTTCGGAGTTTAAAGTCCTTTTCCACCACGTACGGGGCAACGAGAAAAAGGCCACACGAATATTTGGCCCCAGCCGGGATTCGAACTCACGACCCGAGCATGGAAAGTCCAAAGCTCTACCATTCGGCTATCCCGGCTCTCTTCCACCAGTAAATGTTTGATATAGGAATGTGACACTTCATAAACTTATTCCTGAAAATCAAAAACAAACACGCTTGCGAACGCTCACAACGATGATGATAACGGTGATGATGATGATGATGGTGATGAGGACGAAACTATATTTTCCACCAGTGAACGTTTTGACATAGGAATGTGTCACTCCATAAACTTGTCGTTCCGGCTGAAAATCAAAAACAAAGTATAATTTCCAAGAGAAACAAGAGCAAGTGAATTAATATCGACCTTGAACACGCACGTCCACACACACACACACACACACACACACACACGGCGAGAGAGAGAGAGAGAGAGAGAGGTAGGTACTGTCAGGTGTACTTTTCATCATGTGACGCCGTTATTGAGCAATCCATCGTCTAGCGCCACATTGCTCTTTAACATTCGCGCCTCGCGATACCTGATGCTAGAAAAGCTACAAACATTAACCCAAGAAGAACCAGTTTCCAGCGGCCTCCGTGAACTGTTCACCTACATTGTTTCTCCCAACCATCACTCGAAATCTGAGAGATTTGACACGCGATAGGGTGGACCTGAATGTCAGGAAAAAGTTGCACGCAAGAACTGAAGTTAGCTGTCACACGCGGGGTCTATGACATTTTGCCAGGGTTGATTGAAAATGTCAAGAGAAGACGATCTTTAAGTGGTCTAGTTGTTGCAAACGTCTCCGCCGTCTCCGTGTCGGGTCACTGACCTACATTCTACAGACTGTCACGGGTCTACAACAAAAGTTAAAGGCCCTATGTTCCTCACGCCGCTGAGATGGAAAACTGCCGCTTTTGAAGCTGTAAGACTGTTGGCCAGGTAGACAGATGTTTCGTTTGGCCATCGCGACCGTTTCATGACTTTGTTGCTTCTAATACTAGAGAAATGCGGCTTTCCTTGAGCCTACGGGCCATTCCTGAACAGACTTGGACTCGACAAAGCTTCTAATAATAGCCACCAATGGGCGCCGTCTAGCTGGCCTGGGCACACTGCACGCGCTGATCATTTCGCCTCTCGTCCTCACAGTTGGTAATTACTACGCGCAACTAGGTCGATCCGCAAATATCCGTGCGCTGCGTGTTCGACTCGTAAGCAGCCAAAACCTCTCCGCCACACAGATCTACGATCTGAAACCGTGTTTCTTCAGGCGCTTCCTAGAATTCGTTTACGCGGACGGGGGTCGGGGGGGGGGGGGGGGAGGGGTTTTCTTTGAGACACGTGAACAGCCAGGAGCTTTCCCCATTACTGGAACCGAAACACTATGTCGATAATAGATCACATCCGCCTTGACCGCAAAGTAGTTCCCCGGAAACGTGAGCATCGTCTGAATATCGCCGGTTTAGCTGTATATCTTTAGCTTCTTGTTAACAGATTTCATCAGCAGCTTAGACACCGATCTTGCCAACTACGTGGAAAAGGACACCGCGAGATGAATGTTGCTTTTTCGTCAATTTTCCCCAACGGTGGCAGGGACTAGATGGTGGCCGGTGACGTCAGAGTCGAAGCGATTTGTGTGACGCAGGGCAACCTGGATAACTGAGCTGGCAAGTCGTTTGTTGTTGTTGTTGTTGTTGTTGTTGTTTTTAATGTACGATATTCATCACAGATACTGAAGTACTTGGGTTGATGTTCAGTGCAGTTGGCCGACTTTTCGACCCAAGTCGTTGAACTTTCAATCCGGCTTGGGTCGAAAAGTCCGGCTAGATGCACCGACGATCAACCCAAACACTCCAGCATCTGTGATGAATATCAGTCGTACGTTAAAAAAAAAAAAAAAAAAATCTACACCGAGAGACTGTAGTCCCTAGCAATATTTCTCAACAATAAGCTTTATCTGCGTTATTTTGCAGCAACACTGCAGGCGTAAGGACACAAAATGACCGCGCGGTCATGGTTAGTGGTTATTTGAGGTACCCTGTTTGGCGAGTGTGCTAGTTTGTAGTGACTTTTGTTGTCATGAAAAAGCGTGATTTTCGTGATTTTTGTGTTATGTAGGTCAAGGTGCGTGGCAGGCGGTCACAAAAAGGGGCAAGCTGCCAGTGAAGCAGGGACGTTTTGCACAGAGGTCGAGCACTAGTGAGACACGCGGATTTGTGTGAACTGGCTCTCTTGCCTAAAGAGAAAGTAGACGTGCATTACTCCAGTGTGGCCTGAGCGGAAAGGAGACATTCAATTTTTTTAAACTCCTGTCAGGTGCGTGTCTTTGAATGGTCTGTTCATGGTAGTAATTGTTTCTAGATTGAAGCCTTTTTAGGGATGACTATAGGAAATATACAGGCATTTTGAGGCCCTGTGTGTTTGTGTCCTTCGGCCTGCAGCAAAACTGCACAGACGCTCCAACAGTACTCAAGATAGCCAACGTTCTAATCGTGCCGTTACTGTCAAGGTTAGATCTGCCGACACAAAGCATTCTTTGTTGTCAGTGCAAGGCGATAATAATCATCTTGACCCACATCCCGTGTCCTTGTACCCCAGGCTGATGCAAGCAACGTGCAGCTTATAATCATACGATTATCACTTCCGTGCCAGCCTGGATATGTACCGGTTTTGTGTTTATCTTATCTTGTGTACTTTGTACGGGGGTGGGTGGGTGGGTGTTTGGGGGTTTAACGTCCTTTTCCACCACACACGGGTGATATCAAAGACTGGGCAACGATGAAAAAGCCAGCACAAATATTTGTCCCCAGCCGGGATACGAACTCACGCCCCGAGCATTAGAAGTCCCACGCTCTACCATTCGGCCAGCCCCGGCTCCCCACTACTTTGTGCGGTAAAACTTCAAACGACAGCATGAATAATAATGGTAAAAATAATGCAAAGCTAAGAACAGCATCAGCAGCAACAACAGCCGCAGCACTGAGCAGCAGCAACAGCAACAACATCAACGTCAACAACAACAAAACCACCTTAATGAAACGTACAATATGCCAGTGAACAATCACACCAACATCCAAACTACCAACCAACAAATATAAAAACAAAGGATCAAGAAATCTGTGCTGTAAAACCTCGTTAGTCCACCTCACCTATTATTAAGGCGAGGATACCGAAAAGACCCAAGCCCCCCCCCTCCCCCCCCCCAAGAAAAAGGAAAAAGCTCCCCCCCAAAACAAACAAACAAACAAACAAACAAACAAAAAACAACAAAAACAACAACAAAAAACAACACCCAACCCCCCCCCCCAAAAAAAAAAAAAACACAAAAAAAACAACAACAACAACAACAAAACAACAACAACAAAACAACAACCCAAAACAACAACAAAAACAAAACCAAAACAACAACAAAAAACAAACAAACACAAAACAAAACACAAAAACACACAAAATTCACAAAAGACATTAACAACAACAACAACAAAAACCTAAACAAAACAAAACAGAACAACTTGAACAAACAAACAAACAACAAGAAGAAAAGAAAAGCACACTGACAAGAAAAAAACAGGCAGGCTTTTCGCGCTCCTGTCTTTCACACACTGAAGTCTACCCCAGATTTCCAGCCCCGACGCTAAATCACGGGAAACCTCTCCCGACTTCCCCCATCAGGACCATAAAACACACTAAGCTAGACTACCTGACCGCTCCCCTCACTCTTCCCCCAGGACACAGAGGACTTCTCTGACCCTGGTCCGTAACCAGCAAAAACGAACTTTCACCGGGGGGCGGTTTTCACTGATACCAGCTGGTCAACTGAGCGCATCGTGTCTACGTGAGCGAAGTGCACCGTTAGACGTGGCAGTGGTCAGGTTGTCAAGTAGTTTATGTGTACTGTTCTGAAGGGCCAAGGCGGTACGCCGGTGGCCGGGTCACGTGATCTACGAGGACACTGACCGAGTCTTCGTGGTTCGCGGTCAAACCTGCAGTTAACGGTTGTGTTTGCCTGTGTGTGTGTGTGTGTGTGTGTGTGTGTGTGTGTGTGTGTGTGTGTGTGTGTGTGTACATGCAAGCCGTGTGTGTGTGTGTGTGTGTGTGTGTGTGTGTGTGTGTGTGTGTGTGTAGAACTCGGCTGCCAGTATAATCACCCTTTCAGACACATCGTACTCAGTTCATGTCCGTCTTATTTGTCATTAATGAACTGATGCGTAAGACGCTGAAAGACGCTCTGCAAGCCGGCTGACTGCTTCAGTTACCAGTCGAGCAACACACACACACACACACACACACACACACACACACACACACACACACACACACACACACACACTGAATACCCAAGTACTGAACGTGCTCAGTCGTAGGAAACTTCACAATTCACTGTCTGTACTTCAAATAACACTCCTCTGTACCCACGCCTCTGAGGCAGTCACGCTCAGTACAAAAATACACGTGCAAACCGCTTAGTATGTAAACACTTGCCATGAAAGTGACATCAAAGTGTCTACATGGACTATAGTGTTCACTCGCTACAGAGACATCGTGTTTTGTGAGTGACCCGCGCCGCGGTTTGTGATTGACACAAAGGAAAACACGCCTACAACAAGATAAAGAAAAGAAAGGATCTATGTGGTACTATACTGTTCATGCATTGTGGATGTCGTCATCCAGCACTGCTGATGAACGTGTTGGCATGCACCGGCGGTATGCAGGAAAGATTTGAGGTTAATTGTAGGTGAGCACGTGTATAAGTAGCCTGAAGTTTTTCTTTTACGTACATTGTTGGTTCGGGAATTCATGCAATGCTGAACTCAGTACTACTGATCAATCATTGTCTAGGGATTCAATGAAACTTGTGTTGTTGAATTTCCTGTAGCTTGCTAAAAAGAATGTAAAAAGACTAACTTACCTTTCTCGCTGTCGGAGGGACACACACACACACACACACACACACACACACACACACACACACACACACACACACACACACACACAACCACACACACACACACACACACACACACACACACACACACACACACACACACACACACACACACACACGCACACACACACACACAGAGTTCGCCTCTTCCAACCCCCACCCCCAAATACAACTACACACAATTCCATCTCGCCCGAACTCACCTCTCTCCCTCCCCCATCACACACACACACACACACACACACACACACACACACACACACACACACACACACACACACACACACACACACATTGGCGCCTCATGCCCATCTTTCGTCAAAAATTCATGAAACATCATTTCCCGTGTTTCACAACTTGATAAACCCTTTGGGAACCACAGGTATTTGTGTTACTTAAATTACTGCACATTTTCTTTCAGCGTCTCAATGCAGTTTTAACAGGGCAAGGCATGGCTGAAATGTTTTCGGTGGGTGACCAGACACTAAAATGGGCCGATTTACTGTAACATAAAAGGAACATCTATTTCGGACTAAGAGAGCAATCTCGCCTTGATCTCATGATCAAAGGAAAGTGACACTGAATAATTCAGTCTCTCTCTCTCTCTCTCTCTCTCTCTCTCTCTCTCTCTCTCTCTCTCTGCCTCTCTCTCTCTGTGCCTCTCTGTCTGTCTGTCTGTCTGTCTCTCTCTCTCTCTCGCTCTCTCTCTCTGTGCTGGCTTTTTCATTGTTGCCCCGTCTTTGATATCAACCGTATGTGTTGGAAAAGGACGTTAAACCCCCAAACACCCACGCAACCCTCTCTCTCTCTCAGCACCATGCATCCGACCACTCATGTTGGTACATGGATAGTATGTGTGTATATACTGTTACGTGTATGTGTTGCTTATATACGGTGCCTTTTACCTCTCATGTGTTTTGCATTTTGTATGTCGTGTCTGCAGTGTGAGCAGACGTCAGTAGTAGTAGTAGTGGTAGTAGCAGAGAGAGAGAGAGAGAGAGAGAGAGAGAGAGAGAGTGTGTGTGTGTGTGTGTGTGTGTGTGTGTGTGTGTGTGTGTGTGTGTGTGTGTGTGTGTGTGTGTGTGTGTGTGTGTGTGTGTGTATGTGTGTGTGTGTGTGTGTAGCATTACCAACGGCAAGACTGAAAACTGGACCACTTGACCAATGTCTTTTACCGTTGACAAATAAAGTTTCAATAAAGTTTCAATAAAGTTTCTCTCTCTCTGTCTCTCTCTCTCTCTCTCTCTCTCTCTCGGTCGTTCGCTCTCTCTTTCTCTCTCTCGCATGGACACACAAGTGAGCCATGTATGACTTTGCCAAAGGCGTTAAGCAGGGGGATGTTTGCAGTCCTATTTTGTTTTCATTGTTTATCAACGAATTGGCATTGGAGATAATTAGCAAAGGTAGACATGGTGTCGTTCTTTCTCAAGAAGCTATTCAGATGTTTATATTACTCTTTGCGGATGATCTTGTCTTATTATCAGAAACTGCAGTTGGTCTGCAAACACAGCTTAATAACCTCTATTCATCATCTCTTCGTTTACAGTTGAAGGTTAACATGGATAAGAGTAACATTATTGTCTTTCGCAAAGGTGGATACTTAGCAGCAAGGGAAAGGTGGGTGTTGGGTGGGCAGAAAATGAAAGTAGTAAATGCATACAAATATCTTGGGGTTTACTTCTCCACAAAACTTAGCTTCAGTTATGCCTGTGACGATTTAGTGTCCAGAGCAAAACGTGCAACTATGTGTATTTTTAAGACGTTGTACAAGTTTGAAAAGTTATCCTTTTCAGTTTTTATAAAGCTTTTTGATTCACAGGTGCAGCCTATTGTCCAATATGGCGCAGAAGTATGGGGACTTACAAATGCTCATATTGTTGAAAAGTCTCATCTATTTGCCCTAAAGCGCTTCCTGGGTGTGGATGGACGCACGCCAAATGACCTTGTCTATGGCGAGGTTGGGAGGTACCCCATTTTTCTGAATTCATACATCAGATGTATCAGATATTGGCTCAAAATAACGAGAATGGATGATCAGCGCTTGCCATCACTATCATACAAACTTCTGTACGATCTTGATTGTAAAAGTAAAACTACATGGGCTACTCTAATTCGCCAATGTCTTTGTAAATATGGATTTCAGTACGTTTGGCAGCATCAAGGGGTAGGTTGTATTAATTCTTTTATAAAGTGTTTCAGACAACGTCTTATTGACTGCCGGTGGCAGGACTGGGATAGCCATTTGCATTCTAGTAACAGATTTTCTATGTATTGTGCATTTTAAAGCACACATGAAGTTGAGCCATATCTTTCATTATCTTTGAATAGATATGTTATTCACGCTTTCGTACAATTCAGACTGGGCGTATCAATTCTGGCTGAACACAGAAACAGGTATAAAGTAAATGATGTGCCAGTAACTTGTAGACTCTGCCATTCTGCAGTAGAGAATGAAGTTCACTTTATACTGTGCTGTCCTGCTCTTGATGCTTTGCGGCATGATTTGATTCCGGCTAAGTTCCACCGTACTCCATCAACATTCAAATTGGTTTTGCTATTGTCAACAAAAAATGTCAACATATTGAACAATGTTGTACTTTTCTTTTACAGGTCCCTGAAAACACAGGAGAGAGTGCTGTAAATGTAATCTTGTTATAATGTATACGCACCCCTTCCTGATGGGGGCCAATGCCCTTTAAGGAATAAACAGTCTTGAGTCTGAGTCTCGCATGGACACAATCAATGTGCAAATTTATCTCTGACTGTCTGTCTGTAGGTGTGTCTGTGTATCTGTGTGTGTGTGTGTGTGTGTGTGTGTGTGTGTGTGTGTGTGTGTGTGTGTGTGTGTGTGTGTGTGTGTCCGTGTCCGTATCTCAGACTAGTTAATATATATGATGACCTATTGTTAGGAGTAGTGACCCGACAAAGTTCTACGAGATCGGGAAACCTAACGCGATAGACATCACCTTGCATACGAACCAGTCACCTTGTACAGCGACACGTAAAAAAACTGAAAATGTCATCCTTGCAATATTTCACAGAGCGTCTGCACAGCTGCGTTTCAAATAACGGTTAGGTGGAAAAAAGAATCAGCATGTTGTGGAAATCGGCTGTCTTGTGTCACCACAGAAAATCAATATTGCTCCATACGTGTTAAAGTACGTCTATTGAGCCTGCAAAGATGCTATGCAGGCTAATTAACACATTCTCTACCGCGCACAAATATCCCTTTCTCTTTATCCAAAAGGAAAGAACAAAAATACTCGGTGACAGGGAAAGTGGACAGTTGCGAACAACTGACTTTGAGGTCCCCGTGTTATTTCACAGTGTGCACAGAAGCGATGAAAACTGTCGCATTCACCAGCACAGTACCATCATTTTCAGCCTGATTCGAGAGTGTTGCCTGCATGAGTTGCCCCCCGTGCATACACAGACCCGCAGCAAGCATGCATTTTTCGCGGGAGCTTTGTGCTCTGCCACGAAAAATGCGTGCTTGTTGTGGCAAGGGAGACAACTCATACAGACAATACTCTCTAAACAGACTGAAAATATACTGTGCTGGTGAATGCGACAGTTTTCACTGCTTCTCTGCGCACTGTGAAATAACACTGGCACCTCAAAGTTGTTCGCAACTGTCCACTTTCCTTGTCACCGAGTATTTTTGTTTTTTCCGCTTCTTAGGTATCACTTAGCTCGGCTCGGTCTCGGTTAGCCCGATTTGGACGTCGTCGCAGGGGCCTAGAGAAGCGACGCGGACACGAAACAGAGTTGTTTTGGTCCTGTATGCGAAAATCAGCCAAGATTGACGGTTCCTTGACGGCTCTCACTGCAGCAAACACGAGTATAATCAAAGTGCAACACTTCCACTAAGCCAAGTATAAATCCACGCAGACGAAAATTAATTACGTGTTTGTTTTTTGTTGTTGTTTTTTTTTGCGTGAGGCCACTGGTGCTCAATCGCAAAGCTACTTAGTAAGAATAGAGTTAATGCAAAGGTTTGCTCATTTTTTTTTTTTTTTTTGCCAGCCTTGAGTAGCCACGCAGCCAGTGTTATTAGACTCTTAAAATTAAAATTTAAAATTAAAAGTTATTAAAATCTTAGACTCTTATCTGTACTTCTACCTGTACTTTTAGCGCTTAGAACTGCCTTATAAGTAGATTACAGCGCTATATAAATAAATTATTATTATTATTAAAATCAGTTGCTACTACTGTGTAGTTTTCAGGACAGGCTACATGGCCGGCTATTTGCGTTTGGAGTTTTTTTTTTTTTTTTTTGGGGGGGGGGGGGGGAGAAATTCACTTGAATTGCCTGTTCCTTTTCACACAAACCACATCATTTAATAATGACTCTTGTCTGCTCGTGATGCTAACCTGTTGCAAGAAACGACATATGTACAAAGAAATTCACTTTAATTGCCTGTTCCTTTTCACACAAACCACATCATTTAATAATGACTCTTGTCTGCTCGTGATGCTTACCTGTTGCAAGAAACGACATATGCACAAAGACACTGAGTAAGTGAGAGTCAGTAATCCACTTCTCCACTATTCTGGGTTATTGACCCTCAGCTTGGTATCTTTTTTGTAGTTTGTCTCTACTGGTAGTATTTGAGTCACTGCTGCTTTATTTTCTCACATGTCTGCTCGTGATGCTTGTCTGTTTCAAGAAACAATTCAATTCACATTCAAATTCAAAACTTCTTTATTGTCCAGTTTAAAAACCGGAAAATTTCCTTTTGGTGCCCGCAGTGCACAGTTTAAAATAAAATGAGGTTAAGTATCACAGCATACACGTATACACGTAAAAAAAAGAAGAAGAAAGAAAGTGGAATGACTAAAAATAAGAGTACATTCATTTTAAAAAAACCGGACTGCACACACACACACACACACACACACACACACACACACACACACACACACACACACACACACACACACACACACACACACACACGATGCACTGTACTTTTAAAAGCATAGACGACATAGTTATGTACACAGAAACTGAGTTTGGTACCTTTTTTGGTAGTATGTCTCTACCGGTAATATTGGAGTCACTGCTGCTTCATTTTCTCACATGTCTGCTCGTGATGCTCATCTGTTTCAAGAAACGACTTAGTTATGTACACAGAAACTGAGTTTGGTACCTTTTTTGTAGTACGTCTCTACTGGTAGTATTTGAGTCACTGCTGCTTCATTTTCTCATATGTCTGCTCGTGATGCTTATCTGTTTCAAGAAACGACATAATTACATGTATGTACAAAGAAACTGAGTGAGAGTCAATAATCCGCTTCTCCACTATTCCGGTTTATTGAACCTCAGTTTGGTATCTTTTTTGTAGTATGTCTCTAATGGCAGTATCCGATTCACTGCTGCTTCATTTTCTCACACGCATACCTATTTTGTTGTGGTTTATGTTCGCTTATGTCCAGTCCACACTGCACTCCACCTCTCTCTTTCTCTTTGTACTGTGAAGCGTGCAAGCGCTGGTCAGTCCGCGCGCGAGCGCAGTTTTGTGTGTGTGTGTGTGTGTGTGTGTGTGTGTGTGTGTGTGTGTGTGACTGTGTGCGCGCGCGTGCTGATAATGATGATGATGTTTTTTTTGTGTGTATATCAGTGTAGCAAGGACAGATAGTAAGAGAGACCTGTGTCGGCGCCTATGATCTCATCCTTGATATCCCAAGTTTCAGTCTCTCTCTCTCTCACACACACACACACACACACACATACACACACACACACACACACACACACAGAGCAAAGTCGACAACGGCCAATATTATTTTTGTAACTTTATTGAGCAACCGAAATGCACCGCTGCTTACAAACATACAGCATAGATATGGCAAGAAATAATTGTAAACATCTTGAGTATTCATTTTATCAAAGACAATATTTCAAATTAAATAACCCAAAATGATTTGAATCAGCTGTAAACATCTTCAGCATTTAACAGCAGGTAAAAGATTGCAAACGCATAACCTGGAAAAAAAATGCCCGACTGAGCAGTTACAACGTTAACAGCTTTAACACTGAGCAAGTCAAAAAACAGGATTTTTTTTTGTAGCAGCTTTTCTGACCAGAAATAATTGTAAACATCTTGAGTATTCATTTTATCACTGAGTAAACAAAACATTTCCAAAATGACTTTGCCACAAATTACAGCACCTGTAAACATAATTCAGCATTTGACACCAAGCACAATTATGGCAAATGCAAAGGCTGAAAAGATTTGCTTGATTGAGTAGAACTTTACATCAACAGCTACAACACTGAGCGAGTCACAAAGCTGGATTTTTTTTTTAAATGTGGTAACTGAAGTAACGCTCATGTACACAACATCCTCAAGATACTGGCCAACACCGTGGACAAGACTTTAACACTGAAATGCATACCTGGTACAGTCAATTCGTAGTCTCAGTTGCCGGTCTTTCACGAAACGTCCGCGGATTTTACTGTTCCAGTCCCATATTTTCACAACCAACTTTTTCAGAGTTTAGTACACTTCTCTCACACTCACTGACAATTCTCACATACTCATATCACAGTCTAGGTGTCAACTGTCCAGTCTCACACTTCAGCACCACAGTTCACTCAACAGTTTAGTCCACCTCCTCCACAGTGGGTCCGCCGTATCCCCCAGCCTGACCTTGACCTCCAGCCGCCGACTGACCTTGACTTTGTCCGGCGCCGTGCAGCTTGGCCATGAGAGGCGAGCAGACCTTCTGTACCTCCTGCAACTTGTCCTCAAACTCCTCCTTCTCAGCCAGCGAGTTCTTGTCAAGCCAGCTCAGTGTTTCGTCACACAGTCTGTTGATCGTGTCCTTGTCCTGGTCATTCAGCTTGTCGCCCGCGTCAGTGACGGCCTGCCGGATGCTGAACACGTACGCCTCCAGTTTGTTGCGGGCCTCTACACGCTGGCGTTGCTTCTCGTCCTCCTCACGGTATTTCTCCGCGTCGTTCACCATGCGGTCGATGTCTTCCTTGCTCAGTCGCCCCTTGTCGTTCTTGATGGTCACGTGAGACTTCTTGCCCGTGCTCTTGTCCTGGGCTGTCACCGTCATGATGCCGTTGGCGTCGATGTCGAAAGTGACTTCGATCTGGGGCACGCCACGTGGAGCGGGAGGAATGCCCACCAACTCGAAACGACCCAACAGGTTGTTGTCTTTCGTCATGGCCCTCTCACCTTCGTACACCTGGATGGTCACGGCTGGCTGGTTGTCCGAGTAGGTGGTGAAGGTCTGTGACGTCTTGGTGGGGATGGTGGTGTTCCGCTCCACTAACTTGGTCATCACGCCGCCTGCCGTCTCGATACCCAGCGACAACGGAGCCACGTCCACCAGCAACACGTCCCGGATGGACTCACTCGTGTCACCACTCAGCACGGCCGCCTGAACAGCTGCACCGTAAGCCACGGCTTCGTCAGGGTGGATGGATTTGTTCAGTTCTTTACCGCCCATGAACTCCTGCAGCATCTTCTGGATGCGAGGGATACGTGTGGACCCGCCCACCAGCACCACTTCATGGATCTGGCGCTTGTCCAGCTTAGCGTCGCGCAGTGCCTGTTCCACAGGCTCCATGGTTTGGCGGAACAGGTCGGAGCACAGTTCCTCAAAGCGTGCACGTGTGATGCGCGTGTAAAAGTCGACACCGTCGTACAGGGAGTCGATCTCGATGCTAGCCTCAGCACTGCTGGACAGGGTCCGCTTGGCGCGTTCACAGGCAGTACGCAGACGTCGGATGGCCCTGGGGTTGTTGCTGATGTCTTTCTTGTACTTGCGCTGGAACTCGGCGCAGAAGTGCTTCACCATGCGGTCGTCAAAGTCCTCGCCACCCAGATGAGTGTCTCCCGCTGTGGATTTCACCTCGAACAGTGAACCCTCGGAGATACTAAGGATGGACACGTCAAACGTGCCGCCTCCCAGGTCAAAGATCAGGATGTTCTTGTCACCTTTCACGCTCTTGTCCAGTCCGTAGGCCAGCGCGGCGGCCGTTGGTTCGTTGATGATGCGCAGCACGTTCAGCCCGGCGATGGCGCCCGCGTCTTTGGTGGCCTGCCTCTGAGAGTCGTTGAAGTAGGCGGGGACCGTGATGACGGCGTCCGTTACTTTCTGACCCAGAAACGCTTCGGCCGTCTCCCTCATCTTGTTAAGCACCATGGAGCTGACCTCTTCCGGTGCCAGGGTCTTGGTCTCCCCTTTGTACGTCACCTGCACCTTGGGCTTGCCGCCGTCGTTGACCACCTTGAAGGGCCAGTGCTTCATGTCCTTCTGCACGGTGCTGTCCGTGAAGCGTCGCCCGATCAGTCGCTTGGCGTCGAACACGGTGTTTTCTGGGTTCATGGCCGCCTGGTTTTTGGCCGCGTCACCCACCAGGCGCTCCGTGTCCGTGAAGGCCACATAGCTGGGCGTGGTTCTCTGGCCCTGGTCGTTAGCGATGATCTCTACCTGGCCTTGGCGGAACACACCTACACAGGAGTAGGTGGTACCCAAGTCAATTCCGATCGCTGGAGCTTTTCCCATTTTGCTCTGTGTCAGTAAATGATCAAGTTCGTAGTAATCCTCTCTTGCGAGAAGTAGTTTGTAGCGTAGCAGTATATCTGCTTCTGTAGACGTTTGAATGCTTTCTCGTATTCAACTCATGCCCGCAAAATCGCCGCCGCCGGTTATATACTTACTCCATTGACGTTGCGCATTTTCGATTCACTTCTCGCAAGCAGACGACTGTTCGGGAGGCCCCTAAAAATAGAACGCAACAATTGGGGTTTTCCCGAAATGTCGATCAGCGATTGGCTGTTTGACGCCGCCCGCATATGTAATGAGGTGAGGGTCGTGCAGCCGAATGTACCCGAAAGGCGTAGC